>CM025849.1:700041-702541 GCA_003952965.2 Morella rubra
TTTTTTTTTTTGTTATTATATCTGTTCAAAGTGGGGTTTGGTGGAGCTCTCTTGACTTGTTGTTTTTTATTGCGCTTCACAGTAGTTTTTTTTTTCAACTTAGAGGGAAGCAACGGTTTCCTGTTTTTTTATTTTTTTGGAATGAGATTTTTTTCCCTAAAATTCACTGAGAGATTTACTAGTTCTCAGTCTAGTATTTTTTTTTTTTTCATTCTGTATCAATGTTTCCTATTTCTCTTATTTCCTAAATTGTTTTGTTATTTTCTTCTGTGATTTAGCTATAGATACAGTGTGTAGCGTTTTTTTATAGTTGTTGATATAGGCAATTCTGTATTTGCTCGCTCAGTTTCAGGTAAGGGAACATTTCGTGAGCTAGTGTTGCTGTTAGTCCTTTTTTTCTATTTATAAACTATCTGGTACTTGATTTTGTACGAATCTTAAGCGACTTTTATTTTTCTGTCGCGTATCATATTTCAATCATCGACAACCTTCAAAGAAAGCTTCGACCATTGAGAAATAATCGATTCCAAACAAAATACTAATAGAGAAGGTCGGACAAGAGCAACTGCTGAGTAGTTGGTGGCAGAGAGATTCCGAGATAATAAATTTGTATCCAGAACTTGTGTGTGCAAGTACTGCTGGCAAATCTTTTAAGCTAAATGATGATGATTTTTATGTAAGAAAAAGGCTGCAGGTAGGAAACAAAAATTTCTTCTTAGAGGTTTTGGCTCAAGGGCATTGATATTCCTTGCCATCAAACTATGCTCGAACTGCTACATAGAAAATTCTTCTTTATTAACTTTTGTTGTGCAGACAGTTGGTTGGTTTTTTTGGAGGAGACCTGTGTGTCAAAGAAGAAATTTTGATTTATCTGTACCCAAACATTGGGGATTCCTTTAGGGATTGAACTTTCACAAAAACTTTCGTATCCCAATAAAGTTATGCGGAGAAAAACTAGTGGTTTACTCTTTTGTAGGAGTACTATTACCTACTCATGTGTGAGATGCAATATTTTTTTTTGATCTAAAGATACACATTTAAGATAATTTTTATATTTTATATCTGTTGGCAAAGACATTCAGATTTGCCTGAGCCTCAAAATTATCAGCATCAAATTACATTGCCTAGTAGGGAAATTTGCGAGATATTTTTTTTTGGTTCTGTCAATTCGTTAAATTAAATTATAACTAGAAGAAATTACTATAGTTGTTGTGTATGGGATCATTGTATTGTGTTTTATTAGGCTTTCTGTCCTGCGCTGATACTATATAAAAGGCATTTTGACGCATGAGTTTTTTGGATTGGGCGCATTTTGGATAAGTTTCACATTTTCCGGTATAGGAGTATCTCTAAATCTTGGAGTGGGCTTTTTGAGATGTCGATCTTAAAGTTCCGGTCGATATGAGCATCTCAAGAACAAGGGAAAGGGCTAAGGTGTTTTCTATCCAAGAAGAGACCCTAAAGGAAAAAGTGTCTACAACAGTCTCCCACAGAGGTCACTATAACGACAGTGTGAGAAGTAGCTAAAACAACCGGACAATAATAGCAGCATTTTTCACAAATGCCACAACATATTACACTATACAATTGTTACTAAAATTGTACACGTATAGAGTCGCGGATTCCAAAAAATCGTTGCTAATACTTAATTTGTAGTCGCGGTTTAATTGTTAAAAATACAGTTAAATGGTGAAGTTTAAACAACACTTCATATAGAACGGCACTAATACTTTTTTATTAATTCGTGCAAAGTGTGGGGAATTTATGGAAAATATTTTTTTAAATATATACTTCATATTATCATATTATATATATATATATATCATATATATATATATCTCTTATGAAAATTGTGTTTTGAAAAACCTAATTTTGAGAATAATTATCAATTTATGACAAATTGGGTAATTGAGTATATAGTAAATTTTAGGAGATAGGTTAATATTTCAAATTAATATTTACTTCTTTGCCGGTCCTTATTGGCTCATTTGCTTAGATAGGTAGATGCTAGAAGGATAAATAGTAAGCAATAAATTGTTAGCAAAAATTTTCTATTGAATTTAATTAGCTCTCAATCTGCTTGGATAGTCAATTTGTGATATTATCATTAAAGGTAGAAGTATGATGTATAATTAGGTAGAAGTCTATTAATACTAAAGGAATAAAGGATATATTATAAAGGTAACTAAATGGGAAGAATATGAGATAAGTTTTCAAGGTGGATGCCTGAGGCACAGAGCTTTGTGATGATCTCTCAGTACTAGTAAATAGTTGGATGATCACGACAAAAGAGACACTATGTTCTTGCTGTCACTTTTATCAAAGTGAGAGATCTATTTCTGAAAATTAAAAAGAATTGAGTTATCAATATCCTTTATTAAAAGCAAGAATTTTTGTAAAGAAGTATGGCTAGCACCTGTGATCGACGCACTCATGTAAAAGATTTTGTTTGTAGCCCCTCCTACCAATGAGCCACTAATCATCATTCATTGTATTTGTT
>CM025849.1:710041-756250 GCA_003952965.2 Morella rubra
TGTAGTTTTGTTGCTTGTGTTATGAAGAAAATTAGGTTCTCTCTTTTTTTTTTTTTTCTTTCTTTTCCTCCTCCAGTTGGTCGACGTGGTGGTCTAGCCTTTTGTTGGTGTTCAGAGCTTCAGAGCTTTTTAGTATTATTTTGATGTCTCAACATTATTTTCATTTGGAGATTTTTCCTGGTGGGGATGACCCTGTATTTCTCTGTTCTCTTGTGTATGGTCTTATTTTGTGAAGGGAAAAAGAAGCTTTCTGGAAGATAGGTCATGGTCAGAATGTAGAAATGCCTTGGCTATGTTTGGGTGATTTTAATGATTTATTACGACCAGATGAGAAGCAAGGAGGGGGTGAAATGTTATCCTCTACATCAAGAGGATTAATGTCTTTTATGACCTCTATGAATTTTGTGGATATAGGTTTTGTGGGATCTAAATACACGTGGTGCAATAAATGACCGAGGCTTGCAAACATTCGAGAACGTCTTGATAGGGGTATTTCCAATATTCCTTGGAGAGTGGCATATGAGAATGCAATTGTCCATCACTACCTTCTAACAAACTCTAATCATGTGCCGTTAGTTTTGCCTTTATATGGTATGGAGTGCTCGGTTCCCAAGGCATTCAAGTTCGAAAGTTAATGGATACGTGATGTTTCATGTATGGGGGTGGTTGCAGCAGCCTGGAGTCAACGCTGTGGTAAGTTACCTGCTCTGTTACTTTTTCAAAAAATCAGGGATACTTGTTTTGCCTTGAGAAAGTGGAACAAGCTAAAATTCAGTAATATTAAGTAGTCATTACGTCTAGTGAAGGATTAGCTGGCCGCTATTCATCAACTACCATCTATTACGGAAAATCTTCAGCTTGAACGGGATCTTCTATGGGCCTTGGATGAGCAGATGCAGCGAGAGGAGATTCTTTGGCGACAAAAGGCCCGGGTTACCTAGTTAACGTCTAGTGAGTTGAACACTAAATATTTTCATGCTTCCACAATTATTCGTCGATGTCAGAATACTACTTCAAAGCTGAAACTGATAACGGGGAGCGGATCTCGGGGAGAGCAGCGATTGGTAGTGAATTGGTTGCTTTCTATCAGCAATTGTTTTCATCTAGTGAACCGACTATTCTGAATGATTTGGAAAATCTAATTGATCCCTTGATTACTAGAGAAGATAATGAGTTGCTCACTATGGTTCTGGATGCGGGAGAGATTTATTGTACTTTTCGAAAGATGAGTTCGGAGAAGGCTCCTGGTTTGGATGGAATGATGGTGTTGTTCTTTAAGCATTTTTGGGAGGTAGTAGGGGCGGATGTAGTACGTGCGGTTCAAGATTTGTTTGTGCATGGAGAGTGCTTCCTGAGTTGAATTGTACTCATCTTACTCTAATTCCGAAGGTGGATAATCCGTCTAAGGTAAGTCAATTCTGCTCTATTAGCCTCTGTAATGTGATTTATAAGTTTATTTCCAAGATCTTGTCGGAACATCTGAAGATGGTGTTATCCAAGCTCATCTCACCCTACCAACTTGCTTTTGTGCGGGGGAGAGCAATTCAAGACAATTACATTGTTGCGGCAGATATTTTTCATGGAATGAATTATAAACAAGGACAGGGAGGGTGGATGGCTATTAGGGTAGACATGGAGAAGGCATATGACCGAGTGGAGTGGAATTTTGTGCTGAAAGTTCTTGACAAGTTTGGATTTAGTTATCAATGGATAAACTGGATTTGACAATGCATATCGACCTTGTCTTTTTCAATTCTCATTAATGGTAGTCCTTTTGGGAGTTTTCATCCGACTCGGGGACTTCGACAAATATTTTTGGACTCTGGAAGCATCAGGAGATTTCTCGGTGAAATCAGTCCACAGATGCCTTGTTGGTAGAAGCACGGGTGGCATGAGTCCTTTGAACACCACGGGTTGGAAGGACATTTGGAAGTTGTTGGTGCATGAAATATTAAAATTGCTAATTTGGAAAGTGGTGTGGGATATTTTGCCGACTAAGGTTCGGGTGGCTGAGCAGATAGGAGGCAACGTTGCAGGGGATGATGAAGTCTGTTGCTCTTTATGTGGTGAACAACCATAAACTTCGCATCATTTACTGTTAGTGTGCCCTTTCAGTCGTGCTATTTGATGCGAATCTCCTTGGCAACTTAATATAGTGATGTTTAGTACAGATTCGATGGCAGCTTGGATTCAGAAAGTGTGTCATCCTCAAAAGTATCTAGGTATTGACTTGGAGGACCAACACCAGTTTCAAATATTTGCACCTAATGCTATTGGTATGGTGTGGATGGCTAGGAATAATATTGTCCATGATGGGAAGCCATGTAATATGCGGGAGCTGGTCACAAGGGTGTGCAAGCTCAGTCGAGAACATTGGTTAGTGTGGCAAATGAAAGCTCAATCGGTGAAGGAACAAAGTGTTTGGAAGCCTCCGCCTCTAGAAAAGGTAAAGGTTAATGTGGATGTGGCAATGCGTGAACAATTTGCTATTATTGCTGCTATAATTCACGATTATCTTGGAGAGGTGAAAGGCTTCACTTTCTTAAAGATTGAGAAATTCCAACCACTAGAAGGAGAGGCGACAGCAGCAAAATTGGGGGTAGAGTTTGCCATGCAAATGGGGTTTCGTGATATAATTCTAGAAGGAGATTTGACACTAGTGATTAAAGCCATCAAGCAATGGCCAAAAAGAACAGAATGGAGAATTCATGATACGGTGGCTGAGATTCTTGATGTGTGTTCATCTATGGATAGTTGGCAAGCTATTCATATCTATCATGGTGCAAATGAAGCAGTGCATTCTGTTGCTCATTGGGTCGCTACCGAGTTTAGCTCTGGTGGCAATCCCTATAGTATTGTGCATTTTTTTGAATTACCTTGGGTTTATGCGGGCTCTGATGCGCCTTAATGTTTTTTGTATGCTGTTTTGGTTGGAATAAGATGAGGTATTGATTATAAAAAAAAAAAGGGGGCAGCAAGCTCTTTCAAAGTTTGATTTCTAGCCATGACTTCCTCCTCTTCTAAATCAGAATCACTAGCAAATAGGGAATCAAGAGCTAGATCATTCTCTTCATAATTTCTCCAAGCTCCTCTCCTTAACCTGCGCAAAGTTCTCTTTATTTTTGGATCGCACTACAAATCACCTCGATTAGAAGGTCGAGTTACAGTCATAAACAATCAAGGAAACTCTAATAAACCAAGAAAAAAAATCAGGAAAATCTTAAGTAATGAAAAAAATAAAAATTCTAAGCTAAACAAAAAAAATATAAATAAAAAAAAGAAAAAAAAAACCTAGAAAACAGTGGAATTTGGCCTTGAGAGAGTGGGGCTAGTAATCCTAAGGATTAACTAGTTTTTTCTTAGAACGTTGTTTACCTTCAGAAAACTATAATATCAAGGCCTAGTTCTACAAACATTGAAATTCTGCCGAAACCATAATTATTGAAAACAAACGATTTTTTTTTTCAAAAAAAAAAAAAAGAACAAAATAAGGATCACAAGAAGCACAAAAATAAACTAGAATCACTCCCCGGCAACGGCACAAAATTTGGTGTGCTATCACAGGCAACCAAATTAATAAAACTTATACTCTTAAAAATACATGTAGTGGTGTGAGTAAGGATCGTTCCACGGGGAGTATCTAGCCTAGTTTTATGCTACGTGAACAAGGATGGGGGGATTTGAGTATAACGAAAACAATTTTAAGAAAAACAACTAAGGAACAATTCAAATTAAAGTATCAAAATCAATCAAAAGAACAAACCTTGGTCTAGTTAACATCCACCATCGGAATTTTACAACTGATCATCGATGCAAGCATATATCAATTCACACTTTGAATATTCACTGCTGGAACTATTTTCCTATCTCTCCTTAGTCGTAGTTAATTAGAAAACAAGCGATCTAATTAACCCTAACTACTAAACAACCCAAGACAAGCGCTAAAGGTTTAATCGAGTAGCAGCCTTAAGAATTAGAGAGATCAATGAAGCTAAACAACACAAGCACAAGCGGTTGCATTTAATTTAGTCGATTGTTCTTCCTAAGATCTAATAATTTCTGATGCAGCAAATCATTAAATCTTAGTTGCTTCACAAATTAGAGGGATCAAACAATTACGGATTTGATATCTAACCCAGCATTAGATTGCAACAAATAATAAACTAGTAGGCCTCCTAGTTATTAAACTGAACAATCATGAAAATAGGCACAGAAGAACATCAATACTCAAAGCATAAATTGAACAAATGAAAATAAATTAGATCTCACAGTTTTACTAATTCCAAGGCTTCCGTTCCGTTTCCTTCTTCTAAAGTATAAAAAGTTTAGCCACATAGGGCCATGATAAAAAACTAGAAGAAGGAGAAGTTAGATGAGAGAGGGGAAAGAGCGGCGTAGTCCGGAAGTTTGATAGCTCCTTTTTTTTTTTTACTTGTTCAACCTAAGTGTTGCAACCCTAGCAAATCTCTCAAATATGTTCTAAAACTATAACATATTTCCAAATCTGACTATTTAAGGAAAAAATTTTAAAAATATAAAATAGATAAAAAATAAAAAAAGGAAAGTGGTGTCTTCTTCTGGAATTTTCGTGCAAAGAAACTTCCAATCAACTGGTCAGATTTGCATATTAAAATTGCACCTACGGAAGTTCCAGAACATAAGGAAGGTGATGCATTTTCCAAAGCCCGATCATCCTGGTATGCAGCCAGTATCGCGCAAAGCTCAAAACATGACCTTGTAAGCGCTTGCTTCGGTGTTGTTCCAGATACATCTTGGTAATCATCTCAATCAGAGCTTGATGAGAGATCGTTATGCCCATATTATCTGAAGCAATCAAAATATGATCTATGTATAATTAACTTTGTGGGTTTGCACTAGATAATCGTCCTCAATTTAGAGTCTTTGATGTGTTAGAGTTATGTAATCCCCAATGTGTATATTGTAAAAGGTCAATAACGTCATATTAACTTAAGATTAATTAATACTTATTTTAGAAACTCAAATCAGTAGTAAAGATTAGGAAGGCTATTGAAGTTTTAAAAGACTGAAAAATTAAGGGATAAAATTATGACGCATTTTGCTATTCTTTATTGGTTACCTAATCATTGGAAATAGAAAGTTTTTAATTAACACGCTCGCATGAAAACTGTCACTTCCTATGGGTTTTGAAGCATGCTAGGGTCATGTATTTTGGACACCCTAAATTTTGTCACTCTTGTGTGTCCATTCTTTTGGCTTTAGTATTTCCCGACCACATGTGACTAAGTGATCTTTTATCGCTCTCGCCTGCTGTTGAGAACTATTTGAAAATACAGTGTGTTCAAAAATTTGTTTCCTGACTTCATAATAAGTTGTGGCATTTGAGTTTGAATGGTAGTTGATGTTAGTTGAGCTTTTTGTTCCTAGGATGTGTCTGCTCATTATCTTTCACTTTCTTTGCTAAGAGACTAGCAAAAAGTTAGTTGGGGAATATGATTGAGCTAGAATATTGCATGTTTAGTACATCTAAAACTAATAAAATATTAATTTTTTAATTTTTTAAAATATTGGTTTTAGATGGAAAGATGGTTAAAAGCATAAATCTAAGTTGTGCATTTAATTGTTTAATTTATATGACTTTAGATTTAATTGATTGCACATGCAATTTTTTTTCCATCTTTAGCTTGCCTGTACTTAAGTCATACTGTGTTCAGATACATTCTAAATCATTATTTTTATCATTTGCACTACAATTATTGGCATTGTAATTATTTTATGAATTTAATTTCTTCATATGATGCTATGAACTAATTAAGTATTTTTGTGTAGGGTGATGAAATTAATTGCTTTCTGGACTTGCAAACAACAAGAGCAGTATACTAGAATACATGGTAGAGCAAGAGGGATTAAATAATGATAGTGCTATAATTCAATGAAGAAATGAAGAGACGCTTAAATCTCAACCATCCATCTCTCTTTTTACTCTCATTTTCTTTTTAACCTAGCAAACCCTACATCTTATTCTCCAAGCAATATTGAAGTGGCCCACCTAGAAGAACTTCCCCTGATAAGTGGACCATAAGATGCACCATGATTGTGAAAAAAGCTGGAGGGAAAATTCTTTCATACTTACATAAGAACCTGATGTCACTCTGTAGTCTTCGCAGCACTTTAACCTACAACATTCGAAAATATATATCGTGAAAAAATACTCTAAACTCCGTTAAGTACCCCATCCACTTCGTTACTAAGATCTCCCGGAATAAAGATTGGAAGCAAGCTCTACATTCGAATGTGCCAGCTGTAACTTTTCAACCTGAAAATCTTGTCATCGATTTTGTTAACACAGTAGGAAATGTTGGATGCAATACAAGATTGCAAACAAAGATTATGGATGTATTTTTAACCCCCTTTATACTTCACCCATATAGTAGATAAGCCTTATCCCATTTGATATTGTAATCTCCAATTTGCAATGTCGAGCCACAAGTGATCGCTACGTGTCAATGAAAAATTTGGCAGCATGAGATCCTTAGTCCTTCGACTGCAACCATTAGTGTTAGGTCACGCACTAGTTGATTTTATCCAAAGTACAAGAAAAAGAAGAAAAAGAAAGCTTAGCATGATCCCAGATCAAATGAACAAAGTGTATCATTTCATTTTATTTAATTTTATATAAACTTTTATTTTCTTCTTTGTGCTTCTCATCATTTTTACTTTTTTAAAATAAATATATATCTTCTCTTATAATCATATATCTTATTATTAACTAACAATCATTTTAAATCAACCAAGATTCCGACCTATCACTGCAAAAAAATCTGGTCTTTAGCAATGGTCGCTAAAAACCCCGCTAAAGACACCCTTTAGCAAAAAAACCATCTATAGGTGCGATTTTTTTAGAGACGGTTGCTCTTGCTATAGGTAAAACTTTTAGCGGCATTTCTCAAAAAAATGCCGCCAAAAGTTTGACTTCTAGCAGCATTTTGCAAAAAACATTACTAAAATTTCAATCTTTAGCGGCGCTTTTTGAAAACGCTACTACAAATTAGATCTTTAGCAGCATTTGTAAAAAAACGCTGCCACACATTTGATCTTTAGTGGTGTTTTTTCACAAATGTAGCCAAACGCCAAACTTATAGCGGCGTTTGTGCACAAACGCCGCTATAACTTAGATATCTACAGCGGCAGTTACAGTGACCACCACTAAAACGTTCACCTTTGGCAACGTTTATTTAAAAAAATGCTGCTATAGATAAGTAAATATAATATTTTTATTTATTAATTTTAAGTTATTTAATATTTTTATATTATTGTATTCCTTTTAATATATAATTTTTTTTTGTCATGTATTTGAAAATTTTTATTTTAAAGGATCTACTTAATAAAATATGGAATTAGAGGAAAGTGTTATGAAAATTGAAGTTGTTATATGATATATTTAAATTATAACCATGGTTGTTATGGTAATTGCATATTAAATCTAAGTAGTTTAGAAAACATCTATTATCATACTGAGCATATATATTTTGAATAATTAATAATATAATACTATTTAATTAGGACATATTATTTAATTTTAAACAAAAAGATATTGTGAGATTAGCTTATGCAATTAAAATACATAACTTAATATATGGTCTTAGAGGCTATGATTTAGTCATTAGGTATATAGGTACATACATATAAAGTACTTAGGTTAATTAGCACATATCATGTATATGATAAACACATATAACAAATCATGCAATATTATATAATAGGCATTATACTTTTAAATTATAAGTATTATATATTATTACTACCAACCCATTTTAATTAAGATTATTATACTAGTTATAAAAAAGAGTGTAAAATAATATGCTATGTATTTAATACTATGTATAAAATTTTTAAATACTATTACAATTTACAACTGATTTTAATTTACTGAAAAACACACATAATAGCTTATTATTAAAAAAAACTAAAAAACTATGAACTAAAAAAAAAAAATGTTTTGAATTAAACGGTGAATTTCTCTCCCTGTGAACTCCTCCTCCCCCTTTTTTCGTTTCCGCTAAATCTCTAACTCTGAAAAATCTCTTACCCTCGATCACCCCTAGACGGACCCCTCTCTGAGTCCTCTCTCTCTCTCGCCCTTTGCTCGAAGCGTTTGGAACGGTTCCCTTTGGCTGCCCTCTTCCTCGAAGCTCCAGCGGCGATTTTAGGGATTATGAGTTATTTCGAAATTGGTAAGCCCTACTTTACCGTTGGTTTGTTTTCGTCTTATGTCTTTCAGATTACTAATGGGGTTAGATTAATTTCTTAGTTTTCTTTTTTAATTTGTTTCCTTCCTTTGCGATGACCGGGGGCTCCGGAGAAGTACATTTGGTGCACTTCTTCGTGTCTGGCTTCTGGCTTGTACAACTTTCTTCTTCGTGTCTGGGTTCTGGTTCTCTATTTAAATCTTCTATCACTTCTTGGCTGTTGCATTGCAGGTAAACTTTTCTTATTCTGAAGCTGGAGAAAACAAACAAGCTCTTGTGAAATTGGTAACTTGTGAGAGGTTGGTGGTTTTTTTTGCTAATTCTGTATCCAATCCTACGGCTATTCACAAATAGGTGTAGCTGATGTAGTGGTTGAGCAGGATGGGAATTTCACCTAAATAACTTGAAGATGTTTTCTTGGAAAATTCGACCCTCCTGGTTGTTTCTTATCCATGCTTCATTTTGCTTCAGGAAGACACTTGCTGTTGTGAAAAAAAGGAAAAAAACAAAAGGATTTCCACTTTATGTGCACTCTTGCTGGATTAATGCATGGGAATTCAATGGGATTACGTTGACATTTCTGTGATGAATGAAACCTAACTTGGTTTTGGTTTTCCAAGATTTTACTGATTTTCTTATAAGGACATAGCAAAGTTGGACAAGAATCTCCATTCTAAGTTGGAAGCATGATGCACTGTTTGGGATAAATTAAATTGGAGTACATGACAGTGATAGAGAAGAAAAATAATCTGTGAATTCAGATTATAACTGTCCATTAGATTGTTGAATTTATCAACTCTATGAATTCGGGGAGCTTTTTGTTTTATGACAGAATAGGCTTGGCATGGGATTTGGCAGGCTCTCTGAAATTCAGGGCAAGAATTAATTCTTTCTCATTATTACAGAATAGCATGTCCCAGATCAAAGAATATGTCACATATCTGAGATTGTCTTTTTCTTGATATTCTTCATAGGAAGATGATCAAATCTGGTGTTGAATGTGTCTTGGAATGAACCTTCACATGTTTTTCCTCTTTACTATGGCTTTTGGTTTGCCAGTTTGGAGTTATGCTGTAGCATTGTAATGCATTTTTTTTTTGTTGGTGGCTCTCTTGTAGATGTGCTGAGAAGCTTCATTACAAGAGGCGGAAAGAGAAGGAGCAATCAGAAAACAAAAGAAAGAGGTGCCAAGCAAAGTCCATGGTTGTTTTTCAGTTGGAACCAATTTTCTACTTATTAAAATACAGATTCCTCACTCGCTGCCTATTCCAGGAATCGATCAGGAAGCGATGATGAAACAGATGTTGAGTATGAAGGGATCAAAGAGAGGAAAAAAGGTCTGGACTTGCCTCTCGTTATACTCAGATGTTAACACATTAGTTTAGAGCTCAACTTGCTCTAATACCCTTACTGTTTGCAGGGAAAAAGGCTTCAGTTTCAACTGGTGATCAAAAAACTGATGACGATGATAACTTTGATGAATTTCTTGAGGGCATGTTTCCATGATAATCTGCCGAATGAATGCTGCCATATTCCAAGGGGAAGCAAACAGTTAGAAATAGCAAGAATATTATATAATTATGCCTTGCATGAAATGGTGAAGGGAATGCCAAATATGGACACTTCCGTTTCTTAATGGAGCTTCCGATTTGTATGCCTCTGCCTCCCTAGCAGGATATCTTGCAAATCACTGCGCGCCGCATTGGAGCAAAGAGTACAGTTGCTAGCAACAGTGTAAATGATGCCAAAATGGTTTTTGTCTTTTTTCTATAAGAGGTTTACTGGAATTGATTTGTGGGTTTGTATGAGAATCGCCAAGAAGTACTAAAGTTTCCTTTGTACAATGACATATCAGGGAATTGATTTAAGGTATACTCTGTCTTCTCCAATAGGCCATTGACCTGACCCAGAATGGGGCTTTCCCTTTCCACCTACTTTTGTCACTTGGGGGCAAAGGAAAAGGTCTAGTAGGCCATAGGGTCATTGCCTTCCAAAGATGGGCAAGTTTGTGAGATCAGCAGACGGTAAAGTGTTGAGAGCTGAGAAAATGCAATTACATTCTACTTTTTGTTTGGCTGGGTAGAAAATTGTACTGATTTGACCAGAAACTGTTCGAAAGGCTGCTAGTGGGGTTGTTTCTCCTGTAAACGACTTCTGACGTGTCGGTTTCTCCTTTTTGGAGCCCCCAACAACACGTGCACAACTCACGTGGCTGTTGAACTGAAGCGATACTGTCGGTTACGTGGGCTTCGTACGCTCGGTTTGCATAGATCTTGGCTGCGACCGTGTACATGACGACAACTTAAAAAGTCCGTCTACTGACGGCGCTGCGCCGTCACTAGTTTACCAGCTAAGGTTGGCGAATTTTGGGGTGGGGGGTAATGTGGGCTTTCATATCGTGGGCCCGGCGGCGGCACTTGCCCGACACGTTGTGAATTAAATACAAGTGGCAGGCTGGCATCGCGTGGACTTTTCTTAAGAGCCATAATTAGCTATACACTAAACCAAAAGATGGAATATTAGAAGCTTCAACCGGGGATTATTCAGATTGGTAAGCGGGATAACAAAGCTACTAGCTTTCTTTATTATTATTATTATTATTATTTATTGTCAGTAGGGTTGTAGCTGGATGGATTAAAATTCTTCGGTGATCTTACTAGTGCTATAGTAACACTCATATGTTGGTTGCCCACTTTCTCTTTCACTTAGAAAAAATAATTTATTGAATTTCATAGATTTTTGATAAAAAAAAATCAAAGAATAAAAAATTTTCTTTTTAATCGGTTTTTATACCAACTTACGTGTTTCGATTAATCTCGAAGCTTGTACAGTCCTTTGTTTCTCATAAATAAAAACTTATGAGATTTTAAAGTTAGGACATTAAAAGAATCAAATCACTAATATCTAAGTCTTAACCACTCAGGCTAAACTTTTAAAAAAATAATTAAAAATATATATTTTTAAAATATTTAGGCTTTACTTTGAAAAATCTTTTATATCACCCCTCAAATGTTACCACATAACACTTTGGCCTCCCAAAAATTATATTCTGACTTGGCCCCATAAAGTCTCTCTTAATGGGTTTCTTCGAGCAACATGTATAGTCTAATCTTTAGAAAGTACCATCCGATATTCCCTTCTATTATTAACCAGATAATCAGATATATGTACAATTTAAGCATTTTTGTTAGTTTTGAAACAGTCAACACGGGCCCACCTTAATACTTTTAGTCAACGGAGTCAGCCACAAGTTGCAGCTTAGCGGCTTTCATCTTTTTGTACGGCAGGAATATGAAAATGGATAAAAGAAAATATACAAAATAGAATCTATTCTAACATATCGTGGTGGTGTCTGATATATGACCTTTGAATGATTCAATCACATCATTTGAAATAAGGGAATCAACATGCTTTAGGTTAAAGAAGCTACGGATCTAATTCCACAATTCTTTGAAGTATTATTGTTACCAATTGATTTGTGCACATATTTTATTATTATTCTTTTGAATTTACATTCTATGAAAAGTTGAAAGTGTCTTTGATACATAGCACTTCACTTTCGCTGATTATTGTGGCACTAATATGTTTTATTATTGAAGTTATCAATTTCATCACATTATGATAGTGTTTGTTTGTGAAAATTTTAAGATATTAGAGTTGGTGTAAAAGTGAAGATATTTTATGAAAATTGATGAAAATGAAGGGAGAAAAAATTTTAATAAATATTATAATAAAAAAAATTATTTGAGAGAAAAATATATATTATTTTATAATTTTTTAATCTGACCCGAAATTTTAGAGTGTCAAAAGTTTGGGAAACAAACGCACCTATATTATCAACATATTGTTTTATGATTTAAATTATTATCACATCGTGTCATCTACCAAAATTTGATAATTAAGATTGTGCAACGAACTGGAACTATCTCTTCGAAAAACCTAGATTTGAGCATTAAACTACCCAGTTTGAAGTGTTTTGGGCTAACACTTCATGAGATGAACTTATCATAATAATTTCTAAAATTAATGGAAGAAACTCTGGAGGATGGGTTAATTTGGTCAAGCCGCTAGAACTTCTGCACCTCATTTAATATTCAAAATTTATCTTCCCTTCTTTTCTTCCTGGAGAGGAGACAGAGAGAGCGACCTTTGCGTGATCAGTACATCTAGTGAAAATGAAATATAATGCTAATTGCAATTTAAGTGTTTCTGGAAAATCTTGCAAAAGGCCAACTATCTTTTGTTTTCTTGTAAATAGACTTTATCCTCTTTCCCTGTCACCTTCCACTGTCTCTCTTTAAGGTTGCACAGAGAGAGGGAGAGATAGGGAGAGAGGGAGAGTCAGGGAGGGAGAGAGAGAGAGACTGAGTTCTGGTGAGAGTCGACTTGTGAAAAACCAAAGCATCTCGGGTTCGGATCTTCTGTTTCGCATCCTGCAGTAGGTTGTTCCCCCAACGTATCCCTCTCATCACTCTCTTTCGGGGTCTGGGTCTTGATTCAAAAATTTGATAAGAAGATGTTGTCAGGGTCTTTTCTAGTAGGCAAATTTCGGTAATTTTTTCTCTTTTGTTAGCCTCTGCTTGGGTGTTGAGAAAACTGAAGAAAAGGAGAGAAAAGGGTGGGCCAAATTCCAGACTTTTTTCAAAAAGTCTTCTGTTTTCCTTCTGAATATGTGTTTGTTGTGTATTTGAGAGACTGGATAAGCAGAAATTGGAGTAGAGTTGAAATACCCAGATCAAAATTCAGCTTAATTATAGCTAAACGTTGTATGAGGCCAAGTTGAATGGAGTGGGGTCATGAATTTTCAGAAGTTAAATCGGATTTCTTCTGCTTTTCCCTCCAAAATTTTCAGCTACTGATCAATAGCCGTAGGTTCATATCACGTTCAAGCTCTGAACACTAGGTTGAATTGATTAGACATTTTGTGTAGTATATACTCGCTTTGGTTGTAATATACATATCTCGTCCTATCTGTCAGCGTGCATGTTCTCTTTTGCTTACATATGGAGTCCAAAATTTGATCAATTTTTTTTTCTGGTATATTTTGGTAAGAATCAATTTTTTTTTTTTAATTTATGGGGTTGAAGGAGGAAGTTGTGAATGATGCCCGCAAAGCCCGGAAATGAAGATGGACGGCAAGAACATGGTAGGCAGGCTGTGTTGCAGTCGGCCACTTATTCCCAACCTTGGTGGCGTGGTGCGGGGAACAATGGATCCTTTGTTGACAGTGCTTCGAAATCGCCTTCGATGGAACACCTAAATGGTTCTGTTAGGAATTGTGCTATGCAGTCGAAAGAGACCGGTCTGCTGGATGATGGAGCTAAATTTAGCAAAGAAGTGCAGGGCACTGTGGCCTCACACTCAGGTAGTCATCTTATCAGACGTCCTCTCTTTAGGTGAAATGCCCTGTGGAGATATTCTTAATATTTTATGCATGCATCCATGGATATGTTTGCATGTACATATGTGTTTATGTGTGTATGTGTCTACCTATTCTTACTCTTTCTTTCCCAATTTGGTGGGTTAATGAGAAAAAAAGGTTGCTTCAGAGATAAGAGAGGTTTATAGCTTTTTATGGCAGATCTTTCCTTGCAGAAAGGAAGGGGATAGAGAGAGAAATGGACGTAATTAAAGAACAACCAAATTATCTGGGTTTCAAGAATTTGTGATGATGTGGGCTTGCATGTAAGTCTGGATTGGCTGTGGAAATAACCAAGTGAAGATTCGTGAAGTTTTTACGGGTGAATGACCCTTTTGAAAATCTAAGTTAGATGGAAATTGACTTGGACAAACTGGAAAATGTTCGCTGTGATTCTGATGGCACAGGAGTTGCTCTTTGTTTATTCAGATATGTTTGTATATGTACATTTCGATGCATTTATATGATACGGTTTCTGATTTGAAACTTTGATAGATTGGAATCTAGTTCCTTGGTATGTGAGGGGACGCAGTTCTTTTCCTCCTTTTTCTGCCTCCTATTTTTCTTTCAGTGAGTGCAATGTGTAGCTGAGTCTAGCAATCAAGGAGACCAAAACATTTGTGTAAGTCCTGTTTTTGTGCTTCAGGTTTCAGCAGGAAGTGTACCAGTGGGAAAGATGCGGATCATCTTGGAACAAAATTATCAATGGCTGATCATGGTTCTGTTCCCAACTTCACCTCATTTCCATGACTGTTATCTTTTTCTTTGACACGAGTTTTCATTTGACAGAACAAAGGTGCCAAGCCCCTTAGCATTAGAGTGTTACAATGAGCGAATAGAGTATTTAAGTTCTACTGTAAATTCAAGCTTCTATCCTTTTCCTACTTTTCGCTCCATGACTGTCATTCCCTAGCTGCATTTTCAAGTTTCTTCTCCCTGAACAACTCTGCTGCAATTCCGATAGGAAGATGTGTCAACATAACACCACCAGATATTTCGAAACAAGGAAGAACTTATAGCTCTTCATTTCCAGTTCTTCTACTATACATTAATTTTAAAATGCGATGTACGAGAATAATATCAAAATGTGCACTGAGCGCTTTTGTGTTAAAATCTGATACCTTCATTCCTTTAGTTGATAATCAATCTTTAACTTGTTATTTATAATTTCTTAATAGTATCTCGTCTTACAGTTGTGACATATTTCTGGTCCTCACCCGAGAAAGAAGAAGGGCACAGTGGGGAGGGGTGTTTCTTTGTAACATCTCACACATATTGTTTTCTAATATCCGATCTAGCTTGTTCATACTCAGATTTTCACATTAATCTTCAAGTTTCTTTTTTGTATCAGATGGGAATATTGGGCAAGAGCAGCGACATATTAACTATGTTCCATCCTTGACACCTAAACTGGGTGAACACCTTGATCCAAACTCGCAAATGGAACTTGTTGGTCACTCAATTGTAAGACCAGCTCGTCTTTCTCTCTCAAAATATGGAGACCTCGACATTGAACATTCAATTAATAATCTAGGCTCGGTGTTGCTTGTTTCTGGATACAGAAAAAAAATTATATTATTTTCCCCTTGACTTATGCAGGTATTGACGTCATACCCGTATTCGGATCCACAGTATGGTGGAATGTTTGCTTCCTATGGGCCCCAAGCCATGGTATGCAATTTGCTGTCCAGTGTGTCCTCTGTGTAATGGTACCGGGAGGACAGTAGTAGTAGGATTTTTTGCTGGAACATTCTCTTTCTAATGAAGCATAGAACATGCCTTACTTGTTCCTCAAGGAGGGAAGTTTTCACTGCCCTGATTAGGATGAAATTATGTAATTTGTGAAGATATGGGTGCATACCTTGTATGTACTTCTTAAGAAACACATCATTTATGTAAGTCGATCCTCTGATATGTCTTTTATGCATCATATTTGCATTATGCCAAAAACAAGTACTTGAGATCAGACAAAATAATGTATTCAAACTTGCTTTGATTTAAATACAACCAAAACTGACTACTAAGCCTATTAAATTTAAGCTCCCCTTGATAAAAAATTGTACTTGTGTGTTCTGCATACATTCGTAAGAAACTGAGTTTCCCGTAGTTAGCGACTGTTGCGTTTAGCGTTGGAGTAGTTACAAAATCTGTTGCGCTTAATGTTGGGAGTAGTTTTTTGTAATCAACTGTATAGGGAAACAAAAATGTTCTGACAGTTCCTAGTGTGATGGCAGATACCTCCTCAATTATATGGAATGCATCAAGCTAGAATGCCTTTACCCCTTGAGATGGAAGAGGAACCTGTCTATGTAAATGCAAAACAATATCATGGTATTCTGAGACGAAGACAATCACGTGCTAAGGCTGAGCTAGAGAAGAAAGCGATAAAAGTCCGGAAGGTAAAATCATTTTTTGTAGTTTTTTACTTCTACAGAATGTTTAGGATGATAAAATAGTGGAGAAACATGTATTGAATAGTTGATATAACTTTCATTGTTTATAGCTTCTTCAGGTCTAAATCCATATTTTTTCTTCGGTTGCACTTATTCATTCTTGGCAAGTTTGCTTCTAGGTTTTGTAGCTTCATATGGCCCTATTGAGAACATAAACTGAAACTTCATGTTTGAGTGTTTCTCTGTGCTTGCTAGTCTCCCACTAGCTGGTTGGCCCTCTTAAAGTGGATCCATTAGAAATACGTGGGTATCTGCGTTTCCCTCATTGAATAACACATTTCAAGACTTTTTTTTGGTTGTCTAATTAGATATGCTTCCTATGAGAAGCCAACATATCTGGTTGCTAAAATTCTATCAAATCACACCAGATAAAACAGAAACTTATGATATTCGTTATACCACAGTACTGATGGATTCTCACAACAATTAGCTAAACTTCTCTATTTGGTTAGCAAAAATGTCTGATAGTTTACCGTGACTCTAGGACCTAATTAACTATGATATGTACTTGAAGGAAAATAAAGAAGATTTAGAATGGTTGAAAGGATTCTGTATAGTATATGACTGTTTTGTGTACCAGCCATATCTCCATGAGTCTAGACACCTACATGCTATGAGAAGGGCAAGAGGCTGTGGGGGGCGCTTTCTTAATACAAAAAAGCTTGACGATGTTGCCAATCCCACTTCAGAAGAAGGCAGGAACGTTGATGCTAGCCCTTCAACACGACCAACCAGCTCATCTGGCTCTGAATGCTTGCCCACCAATAGCAATGGGAATGTGAATTTCTCACTTAATCAGCAAGAGGGATCACGGTCCATAGTCCCTAATAAGCGAGAAACACATAATTTATCCAATGGTAATAGCTGCAGCCATGGTCTGTCGTCAACTTACCATTCTCTGTTTAATGATGGCAAGGAGGCGGACTGTTTGGGTCAGCAGAGGGAGAGCATGCGGGTGAATGGGGTTACACGTGGGGCGATCCCCATTAAATGACATTCACTGAAGGTGGGTTGCCTCCAGAAATATTCTACCAGCTCAATAATTCTTGTTGTCAGTTGTAGTAATTTACTTGCGTATGTTATGAGAGACTCCTTTTCTGCAGGTGAACCTGAAGGCAATCGCCCCATCCCGCTTTGGCAGAAACCCTCCTTGTGTTGTGTTTCTCAGGCAATTCATTCTTGGCTTGAAACTCGGTTACTTGTGTTTATAGGGAGTGGGATAAGAGGGAGACAGATATGTAGTGGACTCGCTGCTGTTATCACCTGCAGTCTACAAGTATCTCTTCCATTCACCCCTCCTGTAAAAAGAACAGAAAGTTCTTAAATCTTATCTAAGTAGGAATACTTATGAATGTGTAAAACTCTAAAAATCAAAGCTGAAAACTTTGTGTATGACAAAGGGTGTGCTACCCTAGAAGTGTTAAATGTTGACAACATTAAGAATCTCTTCCTTGGTTTTCCTCTATTGGCATGAAGGTTGTCCCAGTTGTTTGTTTGAACCAGTGACCCAACAGTGAGACATTTTTATTGGAAGGTATAGCATGTGTGATGTGGTCAAGGGACAACGAAGATGGAAAGCACAAACAGGACATGCTTAATTCTCGCATGCATCAGTCATAGCAGAGCTTCTAGTCTGCATTGTTATGAGGTTCATGTCGTTGGGGTGATCTTCCTACACAAAAAAGATCAGTGATGGGAAGGAATTCCTTTCCCATGTGTCCATTACGAACTTTCAACCAAAACAATAAAAGGGAAAATAACGCAGAAAAATAAAATATTTTAAAAAGCAAAGAGTGGAAAAACCAAATAAAAATGCGAGCTTGAGTCTGAAAAACTAAATAAAAATGCGAGCTCGAGTCTTGACCTCGTCCGCTCTCGTGGCTGCGCTTGGTGTATATTAAGGCTTAAGTGTTGTCATAGCCGCAAGTAAACCCTAGCAGCAGGACAGCTGCCGTAACTCTTTTTCACTGCGCACAGCCCCAACGTCTCTCTGTCCTCCCCTCCCCCCCAACCCCATATGGATCTATGTAAAATTTTCGGTTTTCTGCAATCTCTGTATCCCGATGAGGAAGAGTTTAGTAATCTAAAATGAGTGCATGGAACTCATAGCAGGAAAAGAACATGGGGCTCCCTTTTGCAAGCTTATTGCGAGGTCGAGGAACCATGGTTTCATGCCCTGTAAGGTTGATACTAGGCATCCTGAGGGATCTTTTTGTTTTGCAAGTCTTGATATGACAACCTTGCCTTTCAATTCAAGATTTTTGTTTTCTTTGGACATCTAGGACATAGAAGATGACAATCGTTTCCCCCTGCTGCTGGGTTAAAGCGAGCCCCACTTTAGCTGAAGAGCGATTTTGATAGCTCCCAAGCATTCTTAATAAAGAAGACTAGGATCCTTACACGGACTGAATATGAATTGAAACCTCTTCAAAGTTGAACTAGTTTGCCGATTGGTTCAGTTCTATGGTTTACCAATCACCCTTCCCTAATCGAACGGCCCTCTCGCATGTGCCCCGAAATCCTTCGTCAACTCAACTTAGGTAGACCAAATGATCCATAATATCCTCCAGATCTTCTCAGTGAAGAATGTACGGGGGTAAAGAAACTCGCAGATTATAGATATCGTGCGTGTTCGGTAAATGTCTGTCGCAGATCCAGTCAATATGAGATTGTTCAACAGCTGTAGTTCCGTCGGCGTCGTTGGGATGCGCACCAGCGCGGACTTTTGACCAAACCTAACGGGGAACCTTATCTTGCAACGAGGGAACATGTCGGAGCATTGACGAATCAAGTAAAACCACGGGTTTGGAACCAGCAAGCGTCTCCAATAGCAACAGATCAAACCCACGGGTTCGGAACCAGCTTTTTTCATACATAAACCTCATCCTATGTTGTACTGCTTTATTCCGGCATGAGGCTGCGTAGAGTGTACTTGAGGTCCTTCCCTCTCTAAACTATCCTTTTACATACGAATCATTTGTGTGACTCTAACCAAAATAATATGTTAGAGAGAGAGAGGCTCCTCCTTCTCTCTAGAACACCCTTAAACCTCCTGCCTAACCCCTCCCTTTTCTTTGGATTCCGATGATGTCCTCTCTCCTTTCCCATCACAAGCTCTGCTTTGTGGTTGGAATCTGTCTTTTTACTTGCCTTTTGTTTCATTTTGTCGGTTTTTGCTCGAAGAAGGGAAAACTAGATCTCGACGCTATTGTTGATGTTGCAGCATGCGCCTCCACGCGCCGACCAGTTTTCTCCTTGCATGGGCCTTTTCTGGCAGCCTTTCGAGGCATCGCTCCCCTGGACAGATCCAACACCCCGGGCCGTCCTGATCTATTCCTGTTTAGAATTTTTTGGCCACGCGTGACTTCCACACGCCACCATAGCTTGCTGCCTCAAGCCGTGTTTTGCGGCCTTTCCTACCTCTGAGCGCGGTGTTTTTCCTTTTTTGTTGTTTTGGCCCATTTGGGCCTTGTCTTTACTTTCGTTGTTTGGCCCAGGGGCTTTTCCGACCACTTGTTGGCTTTGTCGGCCTCTTGTGGGCTTTGTTGTGTCGCCTCTAGGCTGTCATTGTCTTAGTTCTTAATTTTTTTTTTCTAAGCCAAGAGAAAAGACATTCATAGCAAAATAAAACATCCACAACTATGGATGGATAGAGTTACAACTAAGGGGGCTTATAAACCCAGTCACAATTTAAAATAGATGGAGGAATAACAGACACATCTATACTCCCCAATCGATTAGTCAATGCTGCCCACTTAGCTATTTTATGAGCAAATCGATTATGCTGTCTAGGGATCCAAGACAGAGACCACAAAGGGTGTAAGGACAATGCAACATGGCAAGCTTTGCAATCGGCCACTAAGTAGCCCTCCAAATCCTTAGCATTTTGGTGAATGGCCGAACAAGCAACCAAAGAATCTCCTTCAAGAAAGACTGTCAGTCCGTCATAATTCTCAGCAAGATGGCAAGCTAGAAGAGCAGCTTTAATTTCGCCCCAGAGAGTTTGGACAGCAGGGATGACACGGGTCCAAACTTGGAGTAAATTACCCTCATGATCTCTGTAAAGAGCAGCAATAACTGAGAAACATGGGCGACAAGCAACATCAAAATTGATCTTAACACTTGAAGGGGGAGGTGGAGACCACCGAATTTGAAGTTCCATTTCTTTAATCCGTCCATGCTCGAGGAGTGTTCCAGGAACCTTCTATGAATAACTCGGGTAACGGCCCAGGGTTGAACCTTTAGGCCCTTATGAACAGAGAGATTTCTAAACATCCACAAGGAATCCATAGCAATGGCAGCCCATAAAAGAAATGATCTCTCTTCACGCTTATCGATCCCCAACTCTCGATGAGAATAACAAATCATGCGAATCCATTGAGAGATGGAGGTTGAATTGAGAGCTGAAATATTAAGCGGCCAAGGACTTTCTCTCCATATAAAGCGAGAAAGGAGGCAATGAAGAAACAAATGCTCTGCAGTCTCAATTGCTTGAAAACAAATATGGCAAGCAGAAAAATCCTCATTAGGAGAAGTCATGACAGCAGCTATTTTCCCTCTAAAGGGGAGAGCATTATTAGCGAGTTTCCACATAAAGACTTTCAAGCGAGCTTGGAGTTTCCCAGACCAAAGTTTTTTCCAGTGTTTTGGCTCCCAACCAAGACGACAGTGGAGTCTATTAGTTTGGTCTAGTGAGTAAGCAGATTGCACAGAAAATTTACCAGTGGGGCTATAACGCAAGAAAGAGAGTCATCTTCAGTGGAGCTGTAAAGTGGGATATTCAGGATGTCTCTAGCACACTCTAGGGTGAATAAAATTTGAACAAGATTCCGCTTCCAGCTGGAAGTTTCCCAGTCAATGAGCTGATCCACTTAAGTAAAGAGATTCTGCAAGGGACAAGAGGGATTCAAAATAGCTAGATGATGGGGCATATTAGGCACCCACGGATTAGTCCATTCATTAATCTTTCGTCCATTGTTAACAATATAACAAGCACCAGATTTAACAATATCAGAAGTAGAAACAAGTCCCTTCCAAAACCAAGAAGAAGCATTAGTAGGGTTTCTGTCAAAAAGGATTTATTTTTGAGGTATTTGGCCGAGATGATCTTTGCCCAAAGAGCATCAGGATTTTTTAGAAGAATCCATCCCAATTTAGCCACCAGGGCATGATTAATATCATAAAGCCTCCGAAGACCAAGGCCACCAACACATGTAGGCTTACAAATAGTATCCCAAGCCAAAGGGGTAAAGTTCCGTGTTTTCTTCTCTGAAAATCCCCAAAAGAAATTCTTCAACCGAGAATCAATCTCCTTACACCAAGATTTAGGTAATATAAATGAAGACATGGCATATGAGGGTAAGGCACTAGCAACAGATTTAATGAGAGTGCATCTAGCACTTAGCCTTCCACCCTTCTAAACGATTGAAGATTTTCTCCTTTATATCTTGAAAAGCTAACTTCTTCGATCTTGGAATACTAAGAGGAAGCCTTAGATATTTGCCCTCAAGTTTATGCTTTCGAATGCCCAATTGAATGCCCAAATTAATTGTAGTGGAGGCTTGCATATTTTTGCTAAAGAAGAGACTTGATTTCTTATGATTGACCGATTGCCTAAACCAGGCAGAATATTTATGAATGGCATCTAATATGGCTTGACCTTCTCCCAAATTAGCTCTACAAAATATCATGAGATCATCAGCAAACATTAAGTGAGTAATAGCAGGAGCATCACGACAGATTTTGATCCCATGAATCAGGTTATGTTGTTCCAATTTACTCAGCAAAAGAGTAATGGTTTCAGCACAAATAATAAACAAAAAGGGGGAGATCGGATCTCCTTGACGAAGACCACGGTGTGGATAAAAAAAGCCATGAGGAGAGCCATTTAACAAAATAGAGTAAGAAACTGTGGATATACACTGAAAAATTAACTGCTGCCATTTTTCATTGAAACCAAGACATTTCAGCACCATTATGAGATAGTTCCATTCAATCTTGTCATAGGCTTTTTCCATATCAAGTTTAAAAGCCATGAGTCCTCCTCTACCAGTTTTCCTCTTCAAAGTGTGAATAATCTGGTGCACTATAATACTATTCTCTTGAATAATTCGACCTGACATAAATCCAGCCTGCATAGGAGAGATAATTTTGGGCAGCAAGGGTCGAAGTCTTGCAGCCAAAATCTTAGAAATGATTTTATAATGCACATTGCATAAGCTCCAAAATGACTCACCATGGGGGGATAGGAATAAGCACAAGATTAGTGTGATTCATGGCTTTAGCAAATAGCCAGATTCAAAAAATCGTTGAACTGTTTGGATCACATCAGTCTTCACTATGTCCCAGAATTTTTGATAAAAAATGGCAGTGATACCGTCTGGCCCAGGGGCTTTCGAAGCTCTAATACTCTTAACAGCAGCAAATATCTCTTCTTCAGCAGGTATGCTGCAAAGAACTGCATTATCTTCCTCTGAAATAACTTGGGGAATTAATTCTGTCAAATCAGAGTCCAGTACCGGTTGAGAAGATTGGAAAAGAGCTTTAAAAAAGTCACAGATATGATCACCAATTTCTTGTCTGGTATCCAACCACTTTCCATCATCCGCTTTAAGAGACTCAATATAATTTCTTCTTCTACGGATAATTGTGGATAAATGGAAATAGCGGGTATTCAAGTCCAGCATAGATAACCAATCAACACGTGATTTCTGTTTCCAAATGAGCTCTTCCTTCACCAATTGTTCTTGAAGAGCAAACTGGAGGAAATTTTCTTTTTCTTCTGTGTCATTAGAGGGGGGTAAGGCCTGTACAAGCGATAGCTTAGATTACAAAAGACGAATTTTCTCTTGAATGATGACAAAGGTTTCCCTATTCCATCGCTTCAAGGCAAGTTTCAAAGCTTGGATTTTTTTGCAAAGGCTGTAAGCTGGTGATCCCGATCCATTGAAAGCCCAAGCTTGTTCCACCACAGTTCTGCAATCGTTATGTCTAAGCCAGAATGCTTCAAAACGAAAAGGTTTTGGGGATCCCCGTTGTTCTCCATAAGTATCCAAAAAAACAGCAGCATGATCCGAAGCAAAACGAGGACAATGCTTGATCAAGGCACGTGGGAAGAGAAGCCGCCAGTCTCCATTGGCAATACCACGGTCGAGACGCTCTCGAATGAGGCTCTACCGTGTCTCTTGTTACTCCATGTAAATGGGGCACCTTGAAAACCAAGGTCCACAAAGCCCCCAAATGACGTGAGAAGATTCCACAAAAGTTCTGCCCCCCCACTTATCGGAGCGATCTGCTAGAGAATTAAAATCTCCGAGACAAATCCAAGCTCCATCAAACGTCTCAGCCGTGGCTTTTAGCGTGTTCCAAAACTGAGCTTTATCTCTCCAAATTGATGGACCATGCACCAGTGTCAGCATCCAAGGAGAATGAGGTGGATCAGAGAAGAAAATCAGATTAATGATATGATTAGAAATCCTTGTGGCTTCAATGTCAATGCCATCCTTCCAAGCAAAGGTTAATCCTCCTTTCTTTCCAGTCAGTGGGCAGAGTGGGCAACCAAGATGATGGTAAAAACCAACACTGCTAAGGGGGCCATTAATATTTTGAATTTTGGGTTCAGCAAGACAGATACAATCAGGTGAATGAAACCTGACTAACGCCCGAAGAGCTCGCGTGGATTCCAAAATAAAAGCCTTGGACTTTCAAAAATCAGAAGTTCAGACAAAGATGCAGCCAACAGCGTGGATTTGCCTTTTTCAAGGTTTTTGCGCTTGAGAGCAGAGCTTTGCAAGGATGAGCCAACATGTTTTGAAACCTTGGTCCAAATCTTGAGAGCTGTAATGGGAAAATCTTCTTCATCTGTAGAGATTTTAGACTTAAGAGTGCTGATGAATACTTTGTAGAGAGGAAGAATCAGAGATGTTAGAGGAAAGAGTGGAACAAGGGAGACTACGGGTTGTTTTGATTTGGAGAGAAACACGTTGGGGTGAGATAATAGTGGGCTGGTCTATAACGGGATTAAAGAAAGTCTTAGTGAGGTTACTAGCACTTAAATAGTTCCGGTAGCTATAGTCTATCATTTCCTGCCGCTCTCTCTGCCGCATGGAGTATTTGTGGTTCCCTGATTCCTTTTGAATCCCACTAGTTTTTCTTTACAGCTTAGATATGCTTGGATCTATAGTTTCTTGATTTTTATTTTATCTTGTATTGTGGATTTCATTGCAATGAAATCATTTATTTATTAAAAAATAATACTAATAATTTGTGTGAAATGCATACTTTCAGATCCTCAAAGCCAAACATAGTCGCAGCGACAAGGAATCAAGAAAAATTTTGAGATTCTTCAAGCAGAATGACAAAAGACAGCCAAATAGCTTCCCAGGTATCAAATATTGGATTCCCTTGCACTCTTTCAGGATTGGGAAGACAAGAAATTGTGGGACTTGCGACCGGTGAAGCTTTGGTACCATCTGAATTAGAAAATACGGCCATAACAAAAGGAAAGCAAACTTCTAATGGAGAAGATACTTTTTTTCTTCTTTCTTCAGATAGATAATCAGAGTTTTGCCTGGTCTTGAAGTTGGTCCTGTATGAAAACCGTGAATATAAATGAGAATCTCTAAAATAAGAACAGAAAAAAAAGTTACAAAAACAATCACAATCTACAGTGTAAGAAGGCAAACGATAAACAGTATGGCAGTGCATCCATCTAGATCACAAAATAGTTGATTCAACAGCAGAATAAACGGGATACTCCAATTATATCAGGAAGGAAAGGACTGGGGGAGGAGTTGGTGAATTTCTACTCGAAGTTGTATTCCAGTGACAACCCGAGTATCCCGAACGCTCTGGAAGGAGTGGTAGACAAGATGGTAATAGAGGAAGATGACGAATTTCTGCCGAGGATACCGGATGAAGACGAATTTACAAGCACCCTCCATAAAATGAGCCCGGAGAAGGCGTATGGACCTGATGGGTTTACAATGTTGTTTTACAAGGTTTTTTGGGAGACAACGGGAAGTGATGTAATCATAACTGTCAAAGAAGTTTTTGAGAAGGGCCTGATGCTGCCAGAGAAGAACAAAACCAACATCACTTTAATACCCGAAGTTGAGAGCTCGGAGCAAGTAACCCAGTTTTAACTGATTAGCCTCTGCAACGTGATTTACAAGTTGATCTCTGAGATCCTATAGGAGAGATTGAAAACTATTTTGCCGAAATTGGTGTCCCCATTCCAGCTCGCTTTTGTGCTTGGGAGAATGATCCAGGACAATTATAGTGGCATCAGAGATTTTCCCTGGAATGAACCATAAACGGGGAAAGAGTGGATGGATATCTATAAAGGCCGATGTGGAAAAAGCCTATGATAGAGTGGAGTGGTGCTTCGTGGAAAAAGTGTTGGAAAATATGGGTTTCAACAGTAGATGGATTCAATGGGTGGCTCAGTGCATCACTACTTCTGGTTTTGCCATTCTTATCAATGGCAGCCCATATGGTAATATCATTCCCGCCAGAGGACTCCGTCAAGGCTGCTTCCTATCACCATTCTCTTTATCTTATGTTCGGAGGTTTTATCATGGTTGGTGCTCAGAGAGAAACGATGTGGAAGACTAAAAGGGATTAAATTGGGAAGGAATAAGCCGGTGATCAGCCATCTGCTCTTTGCCGATGACTTAATTCTTTTTGCAAAAGCAACAGTACAAAATGAGAGATCCATTAACGATTGCTTCCAAAAATATATGGAGGGCCCGGACAGAAAATTAATCTGGGAAAGTCCTCGTTCCATTTCAGCAAGAATTTTGGCGGATAAGCTGTGACCCCTATTGTGGAGCTCCTAGAACTGAAAAAACTTTCAGCTAAAGCCAAACACCTTGGACTCCCGCTCCTCATCCCTCATGTGAAATCTCGAGCGGTAAGACCTCAAGGAGAAGCTAGCTAGGAAAATATCAGATTGGAAGGCAAAAGTACTTTCCCAAGCAGGACAAACAACAATGATCAAAGTCGTTGCGGCTGCCATTCCAACTTATCCAATGAGCTTCTTTGTGCTGCTGGGAAGCATGTGCTTAGATATTGACATGCTCACAAAAAATTTCTGGTGGGGTAACATTGATGACAAGAAGAGGCATCTAGCATTAAGGGCTTGGCTAGGGTGCAAGAGGGCTAGGTACCCAAATGATGAAGGAGGTCAATGAGGCTTTAGTCGCCAAGTTGGCGTGGAAAGTCTTGAAGAATGAAGATAGCCTATGGGTCCAAATGCTAAGGGGAAAGTATCTGAGAAATAACAATTTCTAGGAAGTGGAGAAAGCTCAAAACTCATCCTGGGTATGGACGAGCATCTGTAAAGTCAAACATAATTTGAAAGCTATGATGTGCTTTATGCTTGGGGATGGTAAAGATATCTCGGTTTGGCGGGATCCATGGCTTGGAGATTGCCCAAACTTCAAACCTGCCCCACACGATCAGAATCCCGTTGTGGAGGAGGATCTTCAAGTGGCTGATTTGATTGCTCCCTCATTTGGAAGATGGGATGAACAGAGGATTCAGAACTTGTTCACAAGACACTCAGCAGATCAGGTACTCAGGTTAAAAATTCCAACTGAAGAGAGGAAGGATGAGCTGATTTGGGCGCTGGAAAATAAGGGGAACTTCTCTGTTAAATCCATGCATAAGGAACTTGCTCGAAGGAGAACCAGCACGACTAACCCCTTGAAGCAGCAACTTGGAGAGATTTGTGGAAGCTCAAAATGCATGAGCATCTGAAATTGTTGCTTTGGAAAGTGGTGTGGGATCTTTGGCCAACAAGGGAAAAATTGCTGAGAGAATTGGAGTGCAGGAGGGGGACGAATGTACAGTGTGAATTAGGTGAGGGCGCTGTGGAGACTACCAACCACATCCTACTGGAGTGCTCTGTGAGTAGGATTTTGTGGAGGGAATCTCCAAGGCCCATAGATATCATTGTCTTCAGCCATGGTTCTTTTCTGCCATCCACTACAGTTGAGCCATTTACCTTTCATTTGTATCCCGGCAAAAACTTATCAAAATTGATAGTCTCTTCTCTATCATTTTCCAATGCTTCCTCGGTTGTAATTCTTCTTCCTGCGACCTCCATTCACTTTGTTTTTTCTACCTCAATTTTGTTTGTCCTAAGGTTTTATTTTACTAAACCCTACACGAAATTTGACCATGAAGCTAGTTTCAACTCCAGAGAGACAGAAATGTAAGAAAGCAATCAAACCAGAAGCAATGGCTGTGACACTACCTCTGTCACAAAGAAGGCATGGAACCCATATGGAACCCTGTGGGGCACCTCAACGACTGCGACAGGATCAGCTGACATTGTTTTTGCATCAATTACATGCACTGCTGACTTCCTGCATAAATATATATCACAGTTGAGATTGAACAGTCATCATCAAGAAAAATTTTAGATCTGCTTCATATAGTAATAGTTGATAACCATTCCAAAACTTATTCACAGACGACTATACTGTTACTCTGCAGTTTTCCAAATCATCATTAGCAATGTTCACAAGCTTGTTTTTGGAACTTAGATCATGAAGAATGACACAAATAACGTAAGAAAAAGAAAGGATAGCAGACCTCGTTTAGATATCCATTTAGGTTAGACATACTATTATCAGTTCACTTCTGATTTACAATGCAACTGGTGCTTTTTGAAACAATATTGCTGCAAACTGTCTAACAAAGATTCTGGAGCTTAATTTCATCAAAAGAACCAATCGTTAACATTGCTTCTATTAGGGCTCTATTAGTTTCCAGCTGTGTTGATTTGTAGAGTGGAGCTAAGCATGGTGTATGAAAAAGCAATACAGAATCTTGTGTGGCTGCAAATGAATCAATGCTTGCTTATCCAAAATACTCGTGATTATGGCCACCTTATTTAGGCCTCGCAGTTTACTCTTTTTCAAAAGATTCTCATCAACCTAGCTTTTCAGAATTTGGAAACTTCGAGGCCTTCAGATTCCTCGTGAATCGCTAGAAACATCAGTACTAGGAGGCCTGAGATGAAATTTATAGATCCTAAGTTTTTAATATTCAAAGTGATCAATAACTGTCTTAGTAACCCTTTCAACATTCATGTTCTGACTTGCATTTTCTCCATTTAACAAACAAAAAGTCAGATAACCAGCCAAAGTTGTAAAGAATCATTACCCTGAGCTAGTCCCACTAAAGTGGGGCTCCTGGGAAGGGTGGCTTGAATACAGTTCTATCCCTCACCAATAATCACCAATATGTGCATAAATTCTACCAAAAGGATATAAATGTGCTGATTGCATGAGAAAGCAATACCCAGAGTTCTCGTCGTGTACAAAACATATCAAGTAGCCATCGTCTTCTTCAGAAGTAACACCAGGCACACGAGGGACAAAAATAGCCTCAGAACCAAATCTGTCAGGTCCCAAGTCATAGATGCCTTGAACATTTCCTCCCACTTCTAGCTTTGTTTTTCCAGTCTCTGGTTCAGCCTGCAGGTCAAATTTGATAATCCCTGTGACTTTTGCAATACTGTCATGTATGTTTCCATATACATATCTTTGCCTTCTGATTACCCAAAAACCAATTAGTAAAAGCAAATGATGGAATAAAGAAGAAGAATTTAGTTATAGTTATTTGACACGCAAGAGAAAATAATGAAGTAAAGCATGGCTGGGAGCAAAATGATGACAGGAGGGGGCTAGACAAAAACGAGTTCCAGACCATATTCAAGAAAACAGAAGATCGCATAAATATGGTCTCTCAGCTGCTGCCAGAAACCAGCAGTTTGCAATCTTGAACAGATCTACCAACAATTTATAACCAAAAAGTCCCCACCACCGAAAGTTGATGGATACCTGCCAGTGTAGCTTTCATTCACCCTAGGAAAATCTACAGCAGGCACTGATAACTTCTTCTGAGAAGCTAGACCAGTTTTCATGTTGAATCTCATCTCATAACAGAAACGAAAAAGTAACTGTCAGAAACACTTAGGCAAGCATTGAGCTTTGCATTTTAGTTAAGTGAGAAAAATCGGTCCCACAGCTCGTTGCAGACGTTTTCAAGCTTTTCTTTGACAGAACCGCTGACCATGTCCAGATCTGGATTCTCAAGACGACAAGTGACAAGAACAACTTCATCCTCCTCCTCCCAGGCATTGGCTAGCAAAATGAAGTCACTAAAAAGATCAGGAAGCTAGTGCAAAGATTTGAGTCCATGAAAATGGTTAAGAACTTCACACAAGCAGTTATTTAAAATAAGACCAGATTACACCAACTCATGCATGTATGAGAATTAAGGAAAAGTCACCCTTTCTCAAGTAAAAAATGGATGTAGGGATCAATGGGAAAGCTCTGTCAAGGCTTGAAGGAGAAAGAGAAGGCTACCCAAAAAATAAGAGTTAGAGCCCAAGACAATAACAAAAGAATTGATATGCATGAAAAGATTTGTTAAGCCAAAACCAAGTGGTAAGGGTATCCTAATGCAAATAACCAAAAAATAACTGTAATAATTGATAGCTTGCATAAATTTCATAGAGGTAAGCTGCTTCTATTAACTAGTAATGTTCTCGCATCTCAACAATGCTGTACAACCAGGAGTGGAGATAGAATCTTAGAACTTGTGAAATACTGGCCGAGTATGCCTAAAGAATTGCGTACTACTAATATTTTGTGCCCGGTGCAGATGTTATAGGTTAGACACCAGCAACTTCATCCAAAACCAATATAAATTTAAAAGGCATTTTGATGCAGAAGAAGAGACTGTAAACCAATAAAGCGCACCATTATGGAATATGAAGCAATTTGGAAGCTCGAACCATCTGATTAGCAGGTCATCCTTTGCATACCGAGGAAGCACACCAAAGCGAGCTTTTCTCATTGCATCAAAAGTGAATATCAGCTTGTTCTCCTTCACCATTTCCTGAAAATCAAAATCTAACCTATTATTTCAAAGTCTATGTGATGACTGATATGACACTTAACAATGCAACCAGGATCTGTATCTTGAACATTTCCTGTGTAGGTTGCTTAAAAATCCACCTGCCCCCCAATCACCACCTCTCATTTGGAGTGGCATTTCATCACTAAAGACGTCAAATTTACTTATTTGATACTGGTCTAACTTATGCAGATTAACATTTGTAGTACCAGCAACTTTGTATGTAGCATACCTTTGGTCTGAAACACAATGGAAGATCCATGAAAATTGCATAGTTCTCTGAAATGGCAAAGTCATGCATAATGATGGGCTCTGATATTGTTATTGGTACAGGGTCCTGCAAAAAACCATCCTCGGAAATCACTCTGTAAGTGATATATGGTGGTGTATGTGAATAGCCAAACGTAAACATCTCGCCTGCATAGAAGGACTCTGTAAGTTGAAAAGAACTCTTGCATCTCAATGGCTATCCAAATTTCTTTTAGGATGATGTCTCTACCAGTGAATGGGTCAACCTTTGGATGGGCAGTAAAAGAATGCGTCAACCTCTTGTCATAATCCAGCATTCCGAGTGTTTGGAGATCTCCATCATCCAAAACTTTAAGGACATCTGAGAATGCAATGAGATCACTTTCAACTCCACATTAGATGTAAGAAAGTTGCAGCAAATTACTTGGTGGAGTCCCTATACAACACCACCACATTAGCATTCCTCTGAAGTTCCTTTTGCCCCGCCATGGAAAGGATTACATTGACACGGAATTACCAATGTCAATGTGCAATACGAGATATCCAAAGAAAATTTTTTATGCTGATAGCGATGTATAGGGACATCTTCACATTAGGCACTCTCGCGGATGACAATCCAGAGAAATCCTTATATTTCAGAAGTACCAACGAAAGAAGAAAGCAAGCTCACAGGGTTTATCTGTCTCTGACAGTGCTAGAAGTTTCCCATGGTGATATGTGAGAGCTGTATTACCTGGAAGTCGTTTACAAACAATTACTGTCAGGCGCTTCACGCTAAGAATACATAAAGGGGAAAGAGAAAGTGAGACATGTGCGATACAAACGTTACAAGACAGATTTTGGCATGACGCATGTGTTAGAATATTTGGTATAATTTTATCTAGTTGATCAGATATGCTTATCCAGTTATCTAGTTGTCATCTAGTTGTTATCTAGTTGTCAGCTTCTTATCTTCGGAATTCAAATTAGTTGTTAGCTTTATCTTCTAATCTTAGGAATTCAAATTGAATCTCCTATCTTATCTTGTAAATGGATTATTCTCTTTTTTGGGTATAAATTCAAATGCTGAATCTCAAAGAGATCATTGGGTCAAATTCTTGTTGTGCTCACGTCCAATATCCGATCATGTAGAAATTTTCTCTTTTCCAAGATCCCAATTCTCATTCCGTTTGATCCCAATTCTTTGTATTCCGGCCATCAGTCGTGGATACAAGTATTTCGGTCACCCTTCGCCGACGTATCCAGTATTCCGGTCACCGCTCGCTGGATCTTGTGCCGCCGCCTTGTGCTGAGGATCAAAGCTCTGCTCCAACCCCGTCAGATCTTGTGCCGCCTTCCTGTGCAGTGGATATTGTTTGTGTACCAGCCCTCACCGGCTCTTGTCTTGCCGCTTCGAAGCGGATTTGTTGTGTTCATAGTCATCTTGGTTGTGTCGCAGCTTTGCGCCTTAGGAAGTCATCCTCATCTTGTTTGCAAACTCAAGTTGGTATCACAATAACTAATATTTGGTATGTTGTTACTTGTTATCTAGTTGATCAGATATGCATATCTAGTTATCCAGTTGTTAGCTAATTGTTAGCTTTATCTTCTTATCTTAGGATTCAAATTAGTTAATTAGCTTTATCTTCTTATCTTAGGAATTCAAATTGAATCTCCTATCTTATTTTGTACATGGGTTATTCCCTTTTTTGGGTATAAATTAAAATGTGGAATCTCAAAGAGATCATTCAGTCAAATTCTTGTTAGCATGTATCACTATTGGCAGATCCACACCTTACACCTGCCACACTTGGGCACATTAAAACGATATACAGGTGTATTGGCCGGGGACTATCACCATTTCCACTCTCTTCCCCCAACCCTGGCCTCTTTCGGAGCTAAATTCACTTGTCCAAAGAGAGAATTGATGGCTAGACAATGGGTTGGTTTAGTTCAAATATGACTGATAAAGAGTAAGGGTTTCAAAATAAAGTTCAGTTTTTTGGATAAGTGAAATAACAGAATAAACTGCATGAAACACGCTTGATAAGTAAACACATTTGACAGCCTAGGTTCAAAACAAGTATGGGACCATTCATACCAAACCCAGGACTTTAACACCATCCTAATGATTTGAGACTCGATGAATAAAAGACCTATGCACACACTAACAGCCAACACAGAAAACGCCAAGCAACGTGAAACTAAAAATTGCATGCTAGCCTAACTCACCTGTTCCAGTTCCATATGAAACATCTAATACTTTCAATTTTTCTCTCAACAGTTGCATGCTCACCATGAGTAATCCAAAGAGCCCCTTTAGATCTCCAATCTGGAAAATAGCGTTAAGAAGGACATTGAGAAATAAACACCAAAGCAAGGCCTCCAAACTAGACATAAAAGAAAGAAGAGTTCTGTACTTTTTATTCTCTAGTAATCAACTACCTTTCCTTCTTTATGTATCACAAACTTTTCTTCTGCATTAGCAATAAGTTCCACCCAGAGAGCAGAAAATTAACTTAGAAATAGAAAAAAGATAACATGCCAATGTAACTAAAAACAGAAAACCGAGAGCACGCAAATCACCCAAATCAACATATGATAGAAGGGTAAGAAAAAAGAAACTCATACTTTACAGTTATACCTTCATAAATTTAGCACCTCCAAAATACTCTTCTTGTTTAAGCCGAGATGTCTTTACATAGCGGGAGACATAGGTCGCTTTCCCATCTTTGATGCGCAGACCATGAACCATGCTGCAAACTTAAAGATATCATCTAAAGGATTCTCACTTTAGCAGATTCATACTGGTTAGACGTAATGACTTTTCAATAACTGTTACCAAGTGTCCAAAAGTTTAAAAAATAGTGGGAGGGCTGCTGTAAAACACAGAACAGAATACTGGATCATAGCAACTCTAATAAAACTTTTTCCTTTGGTAGCTTCTTTGCTTTCTGGTCAGCAGTCGCTCCCAGACTACAAATGTTGTTTGAAGATTAACTACTACTTTTATTATGGTTAATATGGGCATTTGAGTAGCCACTTTAAAACACCCATAGAGTAATGGTATTCGTGGTCAAAATATATCTTCCAGAAAACTTGAAAGAAACTCTGTTTGAATAAACAAACAGAAAATCACGCACCCGTCTCCATCAAACCTGCAAGAAAGCAACAAAGAGAATAAGAGCAATATTCACCTGGTCAATAGCTAACTTCATCCACATTCCAAAAAATAAGGAAAGTTAAAGTCCAAGATAATAAAAAACTGTCATATAAAGCAAACGGTTAACTATGTTTCTTACTGTCAAAATAGGATACTATAGAAAATTGTTCTACAGAGGAAAAAAAAGACAAACCAGTGATATCCAGGCACAGGGGTGAATTTTGGGTTGGAACCCACCATAACAAACTCTCCGTTTAAGCAATCCTGCAAGACATCATTTCCCATGTCATCCTCAACTGAGGCAATAAATACATTTCAAAAAAGAGATATTTCGTATCACGGTCAAGGTGATATGAAGTGTTCAAGATGGCAAGTACTTACACAACAAGGACAACTTATATTATTTCTGCAACGACGAAGCCAATAGTAGGCATGTGAAAAAGAGCCTGGGCCGAGGAGGTGAAGCAAACAGATAACCTTGTAATATAATTCCCTGTGCATTTGTGCGTCAAAATAAATCCTGATCTATGTGGTTTTGGTGTTGTTTATCTTCATAAAGACAATGAGATAAGCACGAATGTAAAATGAAAAGCAGTAAGACTACTCAGAGCATTAAAAACTTCGTTTTTGCATTGCAGGCCCGTCTAGGACCCTCTTGACAACCGTTTCAGCAGGAAGGCCACTACTTAACTCCAAACCTCTCTGTGGATGCGTAGCTTGTTTGTCCTACGCAGACATCTAAACCACATGGTTACAATTGCTGATTGCAAGTTGCTTAATGTCTCGTCCTCACTCCTTGCACAAAACGCAAAAACGCTCATTATGAGCCCCATTTAAACACTAGTCCCTCAATAACTGCGCGAAGAGCCTGTGCATTCTTTAAAACTCCTAATCATCGTCTAGGAGCAATTTAACGAAATTCAAATCAAACATCCGTTTTATCCAATTAAATTTGCTTGATCATATTTCACACACGAGGAATTATGCTCTGCCCAGATTAATACAGCATCATATAGTAAAATAGCATAAATTTTTCCATCACTACGCAAATGAAACTCCCAAGTACATATTTTTCTTGCGACGTACCGTTAAGAAAGAACTCCATAACAATCTGCTTGGTTGCTAAAGAAACTACTGAACTAATAATCCCCAAAATCAATTCCATTTTCATCAGACACCATAGAGACCCTCCAGCCTTCGAGTAGAATTCACATTCTTAAGTATAATAACATACACACACTACTTTGAACGTACTGTCTGCAGCAGTGGGAGATAGTTAATCATACGCACCGGAAGGTGGCCTTTGACGAAAAGGTCGGTGGTGGGAGGGATCTCGTCGGTAACCGGAGCGAAGTTTCCGGAGAGATAGTACTGATGCCGACCTGGCCGAGAAGAGTCGTACGTGAACTCGACGATTAGCTTCTCCACAAAGTCGATCACCTTCGAGGTGAGCCCTTTCCTTGGGTTTGGCTCCACCACAACCATCCGGTCCATCCCTCCTCCGCAGTGGCGGAGCCAGGATTGATCAGTTGGGAGGCGGGAAAACGATATAATATTGTTAGCATGCATAAAGAACAAATTTCAAAATATTCTGAAATCTATTGATACTATTATATCGCTAGGTTAGTAGGGAGGCGGGAAAACGAAATGATATGGTTGGCATAACGAAGACGTAAAGATCAATTAAACAAGTGTATCGCACGCGCTAGGTCTGATGGTTAGCATGCATAAAAAACAAATTTCAAAATATTTATGAAATCTATTGATACTATTATACATAAAAAACAAATTTCAAAATATTATGAAATCTATTGATACTATTACTATCCTAAGACGAAGATGTAAAGATCAATCAAACAAGTGTATCTCATGCGCTAAATCTGATCTCCTTCTGTTTGAGTTATTCTTGGTTGTTTTCGAAATGTTCGTCTCTTACAGTGCGCTTCAACAGTTTTTGGTGTCGTTGTCTGCTCCTGTCCGGCGACTCGTGGCTAGCGCATGTCCCGCACTTTTTTCGCTCCTTCAGCCTGCTCCGCCGCTTCATCTCGGCTATTTATTTCCTTTTCTATTGTTGTTTTTCGTTTTCTTTCATGTATTTACTAAGCCTTTATGCCATATAACGCTGAAAGGCTATACTCACCGGGCCGCCGCCCATGTTGAGGGTCTGATTCACATATTAGAGCCTCTGCTGTATTTTAACCTTCCATGAAATATAGATTTTCACTGTATTTAGAAATTTTTTATTAAAGCAGAACTCAAGAATGTATTAGAGAATAGAAAGGAAGACTTTATAGAAGTTGAATCATCATCTTTTTTTTTTTTTTTTTCCTTTTTTCAAGGGGCATCAATTGTCTTTGGCTTGTCCATTATAAAAAGTATGAATTTTAAAAAATTTCAAAATAAGGAGATAAGTCATAGTTAGCTTCATATCTATAGGTTAAAATCAATTTCATACTTACAACTATCAAAATGACAATTTGAGTCATTTATCTTTTGGAAATACGTCACTTGTCCAAATTAGGTATTAAGTGAAAAACATGCAAAATGATTGAAATACCCCTCTAAGAACAAAAATTAACACTTAATCTTAAACCCTTCTTATTCCCCCTCTATTTTTTTTAACAATCTAATTTCATTTCACAATCCAACTAATACATCCATATAAGTTTAAATAATCTATTTTGTTTCTTAACAGTTTTTAACTTTTTTTTTGTTTCAACAAAATTCTGTAATGGACGGGCATTTGGCATGTCCTTCAAAGTAGTTTATGAACTTATTAGTTATAAAATTTTGATTAACCAATTGCATCCCAAAATCGCAAATTGTTTAATCCCTATCCAATTTCTCCTCCCCCCAAGACAATCAACACGCCACAACATGCACCACCAACATTCAACCCCTGTAATCTTCAACTCTCCTTCTTATCTATCAACTACGTCTAACAGCCCCCCCTTAGCCCCCTCCACCTCTTGCCCCCTTTCATTTTTAAACCCTCTCCCTTTCCACCGTCCCAGGAACTGCCTCCACTTAAATGCCACGAATGACCAAACACACATCTAATCTACCCTTCTTTACACTGTCACAACCATCGATCTGCTTCCCACAACAGACAGCACAAGCACAAGTGCAGGATAACCCAAAGTGCTTTGTGCTGCCGACAACACGGTTACTGGGCCTAACTGACAAGAGCAAACGGCAGGAATTATGACAGCACCAAAGCAATCTTTTTTTCTTCTGTTTAACTGCGTTTGATCAAAGTATGGGTCTCTCTTCTTTCATTTAACATTCTGGGGCCTGGTCATACGGCCCGCCAACGCTCCCCCAGGTCTCCCCTGTGTGTTCGCAAAATCCTCCCTATTCTCTCTCGCCCAATCTCTCCCGCTCTCTCTCCGCGTAGTGACGTCATGTAGTAACTTACACACCTCTCCTATTCAACCTTGTCTCTCAGGCCCCTAACTCATGGACCGCCGACCCTGCGCCAATACTTTTCTTTCTTCCATTCAGCAATAAGTCTATTGATTCGACCCAAGGCCTGTCTCCAATGCTTGTGCAACACCAGCAATATTCCTTGAGAGCCTCAAGATCAAACAAAGGCTCAAACTACGACGCTGTCAATCGTAGCTAACTCGGCGTACAATTAAACCGCAAGTCTCTTGTTTGCGCAACGTCTCAAATTATAAATGTCCCCCGCCCCGTGAGACTCATCCGCCAAACTCGAACCCATCATGTGTGTATGCTTTAACCTGGATCCCTATCTTCCCTCCCCGCTTCTCTTGTTTCAGTCGAATAACATCAAAGCAGTTTTTGCCTGGTCCTTGAAGTGTTCCATGAAAAACTGACCCCTTGAAACATCTCCATCGAGACTCCCGAGATAAAGAGACCCCACCCCGCCCCAACGCTTCCACACAACCACAGCACTATCTCTGCAGTTCCGAACAGGCCCCCTAATTTCAACCTGTTAATGACCGCTCATTCCTCTAACATCCCACTAAGTTGACATCAACCTCAGGGACTCCCTGATACTCCCAATATCCGCCGGCCCCGGCCTGGAAAGGAGGCTGTGTGACTTTCTCCTCCCAATTTCTTCCAGTCCACCCCAGGTCCCCGCCGCAACCCTGGACGGCCGTGGTCGTAGATCCGGCTGCATATCACTGAGACGATCAGCGAACTTTCTTCCAGGCTCCACGGCTCGCAATATACTTGACCCTGCACTTTTCCACCCCCTACCTTTTCCTGTGAAGCGCGCTCTTTACAATGTAGCCTCCGTCGTAACAACTTGCTTCTATACCCTGTATTCCCCGGCCCAACGCCCGCCTGCTCGCCCTAATCCCTCCCCGCTTTACTGATCATCTCAATTTATACTCTCTTTTCTATCCTTTTCCATACTCCTGTGAACTTCCCTTTACGTCTCTTCTTTCTCTCCTCCCTCTGTCTGTTGCCTCCATTTTCTATTTCCTCTACCCCTCCCATCGACTTTCCCCTCCTCGTTCCCTCAAGAGGAGCCCACAACCATGTCGCCCGCAATCCATACCCAGTCACCTCCAGTAAACTGCTCGTGCCCCAACCCCTCTGCCCCCGACAGGCCATGCCCCCCTCTGACCCTGTAGGCAACCTCCATCGCCTTGCCCCCCCGTACTCCGCTGCCCTTATTTTTGCATTCTCCCTGCCACCTGCGCAACTCCCTGACACGTAATAATATACACCCACAACTTGAAGCTTGTATATCATCATCCACGCCAAACCCCTTTACCTCTCCTTCAATAAGTAACTCGTGATACCACTTCTAAACACTTAACAACCAAGGAACTAACTACTGCTTACTCTGCCGTCTTCCCACCTCCCTGTTCCCACAGTTGTTTGAACCCTAAGATTCTTGGCCTGCCCCCACTACAACCTCCGCCCAAAGAGATACCAGGAACCCTTTTCAAATAATCCATTTTAGTTACCCCTACTTATATCAGTTCCTAAGCACACTGGTGTTGTTTGAACCTACCTTGCTCACACTGTCTCCCCCCAAACTTCCCGCGGCTTACCATTACCTCCACAGCCACCAAGTCCTTACACCCCATCTTTCTATATAGCTCTGTTCGTTTCCTCTCTCCCGACTGCGTTAAGAATTTGCAGCTTGGCGCTCAGCCTGGTTCTGCTCTGGCACCAGGCAAACCCGCAACTTTCTGCGTGTGCTGCCCGCTTGCCTCCTGCCTTTGCTTTTCCACACTACTCATCCTGCCGCTCCAAGTTTTTTCCTCTTTATTTTCACACCCGATTCTCCTCACTCCTACTTATTCAGACCTTTGGCCCCTTCGCGGCCTCCCGATTCCTCGGCTCGCTAAGAACCCCTCAAGTAACTAAGGCGTTCTGCGAATGCCATCTCTCGAATCTCAGTTTCTATCATCCCAGTGCTCAATTCTTAACGTAACCCCTCTCCAACTTTCTGCTTCTGCATGCCATCCCCTTTCACCCCCCCGCCCCGTCCTGCCTCAAGCCCACGTCCTTCAACCGGCTCCTTTCCCCGTCAGTCCCCCTCCAACGTGGGCCCTGGGAAAGTGGCTTACATACCGTGCTATCCCTCCCCTTAAGTCACCCCATAACGGTGCCCAAATCTCCCAACCACCGAAATATCACTGTTGTCCCTTGCGTTGCGACCCGCGTCCCCGGCCACTTCTCGTCGCTGTCCATACCATAATCCCTACGCCATCGTTATTCTTCAGCCGTAACCCCGGCACGGCCCGGACAACACATACACACCCCAAAACTCTCCGGTCCCAAAGTCCAAATCGAAGCCTTGAACCCTCCCTCCCCCTTCTCGCTTTGTTTTCCGGTTCTCTTTCAAGCATGCAACGTCAAAACTGTACTCCCCTCGTGATCTTTTGCTCTTCCTGTCATATGTTCCCTATCCCCTTTCGCTCCTGCTTCCCCCCACCCTCCCTTCGTACCACCGCCCATGCTGGCATCCCGCCACGATTTTGAGTTAAATCGTTCTTTGCCAATGCCAGCGGACGATCCTCAAGTAGCCGCCCTGGCTCCGCCGCCATTATGCCCGGCAAGGAGCCCGCCCCCCCGACGTTCAGTTCCCCCCAACTTCCCGCCCCGCCGTCTCGCCTCCAATAATGGCCTCCCCCGCTGCCCGCCAGCGCCCGTCGTTTGCCGTATATCCCCGCTTCCCCCAACCACTTGTATCCCCCACACCCTCCCCCACCACCCGCCACGTTGCTGAATACCCTCACGTGTAGCTTTCAATTCAAACCCTACGGCGCAAATCTACCACGAAAGACACTTGCAATCCCTTCTTGTGTGAACGCTCGAATCCATTCTTCATGGTTCCTCTCTCACTAACTCCCCCCCCGTAAAACTAGTCAGCCCCCCTTCAGGGCGGCAACCTGCGCTTTGCACGTTTGCATTACAGTGCGACCATCGCAGTACCTCCAAGCCTGTTGCTGCCTTTCTCCAAGCTTTTCTTTGACAACCGCCCCGTCTACCCTGTCCCGACTCTCGCTTTCTCCCGACGCCCCGGCACCACGAACCCAAACTTATCTCCTCCTCCCGGGCCACTGCTCGTCAACCTGCCGTCACACAACCCGAGTAGCTCGCCCCTGCAACATGCGTTCAACCCTCTCGCTCCAGCCGTTCTTTTACCCGCCGCACCCGCATTACCCCCCCACCTTTTGTCATTATTGGCCTTGGGGCCCCGCACCAATTAACAACGCCAAGTCACCCCTTTCTCCACACGTCCACACCGTTCGTCTTCCCGGCTCATGGGCCACGCTCCTTTCAGGCTTGCCGGGAAGCCAGCCGACGACGCCGGCTCCTCGCCCACCTGTCACCGTTAAGCCGCAGAACCACTACCAACCGAGCTGCTCTCCACTGCCAACCCCCTCTAATTGCAGCCCCCCCCTCCAGTAGTCAGAGCCTCTCACCTGCTCACCACCACACCACACCAACTGTAATAATTCTAGATTCTGCCAATGAACTCCATACACTAACACACGCTGCTTCTACTACAACGTCCTGTTTCGCTCTCCGCTATTGCAATGTCCCGCGTGCAACCTCGACTCTTCAATTGCTTACATACCTGCTGTCCGTTGCCCCAATTGCCCTGCTCCTCAATAATTTTGCTGCCCCGTGGAATCGTATATAGGTTCACCCCAAGCAAACTTTCCTCCCCCCCCACTGCCCCCTTTCACCAACAAGCCCCTTCTGACCTCTCCGACAGACTGTTACCCCATTTAAAGCGCACCCATTCACTGCATAAATGCCCTTGGCAGCTCGCACCATCCTGATTCGCGGTTCCTTGCCTCCGACAACGTGAAGCCCCCCCAACGCCAGAAGCTCTTTCTCTTGCCATCCACACCCTGCATCCTCCGCTTGTTCTCCTCTCACCTTCTGAACAACCATCCCCCTCCCCCTAATTAATTCCTAAGTCTAATGTGAATGTGCACGATCAATGACAACTTTTTAACAACGCTGCCAACCAGATCTCTGTATCTTGACCTTTCCGGTGTTTCGTTGCCTTCACCCTCCCCTGCCCCCCCCTCCGCCCCCTTCTCATTTGGCGTGCCTTTCCTTCCCTCCAGCCCACTTTATCGTTCATTTCCTCACTTGTCTAACCTTCTGCAGAATTACCCTTTTCCTCCCCGCATTTGTCTGTAGCCTACCTTTGTCTGAACCCCCTGGACCCTCCATGCCCTGCTAGTCTTCCTTCCTGGCCAAATCCATGCCTCACTGCTGGGCTCTAATTCATTGTTATTGTCCCGCGATCTGCTCAGCACCCTCCTCTCGCCCTCCACACTCTCTGTCCGTGTATCTTGGGTCTGTGCTACCCCCTGTCAACCAATCTCCCTGCCTAATGCCAGCCTTGTCGTCGCCATTCTGTCCCATCCCCCTGGCTCCCCAAATTTCTATTTCGGCGCCTGTCTCTCCCCTGCTGGTCCCCTTTGGTTATGGCTGGGCCGTTGCACACGCGCTGGTCCCCCCTGTCTCAATCCAGCCTCCGCCCAGTGTTATGGAGAATCTCCATATTCCACCCCTTTAACTCGGGTCCCATCTCCGCCTGCCCATAGACGCCCTTCACACTCCCCGTTGTACCCTCCGCACAATTGCGCGCCCTACAATACGGGTTCTCCTTGGTTGCCACCAACTCCCTCTCCCCACCCCCCCATTCCGCCCGTCTCTCCCGCTCCTTTTGCGGCCGCCCCCCTGGCCGCTGGTCGGCTATCCCTTGCCCGGTCCCTCCCCCTCCTGTGCCATCCGGCTTCCTTCCATCCCTGTTTTCTCTGGTTCGCATTGTCGGCCTCTTCCCATTCAGGCCCCTCTCGCCGCTACACTATCCGCGCCGACCCAACCCCAACCCTTCTTTCATCTTTCCGCACTTACCCCGTCAGGCCGGCCCGCACCGCCTCCCAGGGTTTCTCTGCCTCTGCCGTCGCCTTCGCAAGTCCCCTGTGTTCTCGCGCCGTTCCCTGGCCGTCAGGGTGCCCCACCGTTTCCTGTCGCCGGCCCTTCCCCCCACCTACAGCTACATCCGGAGGCCCGCGCGGCACGTGGCCACTGTAGCGCTCCCCCTGTTCCCCGGCCAGCCCTTTGATGCATGCTGCACGTCCCGCCCAGCTCTTGTGTCGATCACCCCCTGCCCCCCTTGGGGCACCCTTACCACGATATCCCAGTACTTCTTGCCCGAGGCTCTCACCATTTCCACACCTCTTCCACAACCCAACCCCCCCACCCCCCCCCCCCGAGGGGGGCCCTGCCTCTCTCGGAGCTACACATTCAACCTGTTCCAACACCAGAGACCACCAGCATTGTCGTATGCTACGACACACCGGGCTTTGTTACATGTCAACTCTGACCCAGATAACACCGTCCGGCGTTGTCACAACAACTACAAGTTTTAGTTTGTGCTCCGTGATCCCAGCCTTCCACTGCGTGAACCCCCAACTGAATACCGTGACCACCTTTTGAAATCCGCCCAAGTTCCCACCCCCCGGTCTTGCCCCTTCCTCACCCAACCCAGTCCTGTCTCCCCCTCCTCCTGCCCTATGCCCCACACCTAACCCCCCACACACGCCCCTGCCCAGCCCCTGCAACACTTCCCCATGCCTGCAGTCACCCTTCCTATCCAGTTCCATCTGCCACCGGGTCTCCCGTCCTTTCACTTCCTTCCAAACCCGCTGCTGTTCCACCTCTGCGTCTCCCAGCCCCCTTCCTCGCTCGTACCACTCTGGGCCACATAATTGTCGCCGAACCCTTGCGAACTACCACCCCCTCGTCCGGCTCCCACCTCCCATCACCCACCGCGTTCTTACCTTTCGCTTTTTTTTCTCGTCCTCAAACTCCCTTGTCCTTCTTCTCATACCAACCTTTTTCTGTTGCCTTCCAGTCCTTCACCCCCCAGGCCCCCTTCCCTTCGCCTGGCCCCCGAGCCCTGCCCCTGTCACTCCACCACCCACCCCGCGACCAACCGCCAATCCCCCAACATCCCATCTGATCGCCGTCGGTTACCCCAAGCCCTCCTCCTTATCCCTTTCTCCCTTCTAATCCCTTTCGCCCTCCCACAATCCTCTTCTTTTCCGCCGCCGATGTCTTTACCCTAAGCGGGGGCATCGTCGCTTCCCCTCTCTGCTGCGCACGCCCCATCCCCCTTCTGCACACTTCCAGCTACTTCCTGTCTCCCATTCTGCCTTTCGCCAGCCTTCCTCCTGGTCACGCTAATCCTTGTTCCAATCCCTGTTCACCACAGCAGTGTCCCAAACGTCTTACCCCTCGTCGGCAAGGCGCATTCCCCCCCCGCCCATCCTATTGCCCCTGCCCTCTCAATTGGCGCCTTTTTCCTTGTCGCTTCTTATTGCTCTTGGCCCGCAGTCGCTCCCACCTATACATAGTTTCTTGCCGCTTCCTCCTTTCTCCGTTCCCTGCCTTCTCGATCCCTTTCACCCCCCTCGCGGCCACCTTGCCCCGCGCCCCCGTACCTGGTCTTGTCGTGGTCCAACAATATCTCTTCCAACGACCACCTTGCCCGAACCTCTTTTGCATAACCAACCCCAACCATCCCGCCCCCGTCTCCAACTCCCCCCTGCAGAACGCCATTCCCGCCCCCGCGCTTGCCTTTTTCCTTCCGCTAAGGCTCTTTTGGTTCGTCCATTTTCTCCCGGGAACCCCACCACGCCGGCCCCCAGTCTCTTCCAGCCCCATGGTGCTTTTTGGTTGGAACCCCCCTTCACCAACCTTCTCCGTTTCACGCCCTCCTTGCCGGCTATCCCTGTCCTCCTCCCGCGGACTCAATCCCTTTCCCCCCCGACGCCCTTCGATATCCCGCTCCACCGTGCAAATCTGCCGTGTTCCCACCGATGGCCCCAAGCTTCTTCTACCCCGCAGCCCTTTTCAGTGTTCCAAGCAGCACGCCCCGTACCGCCTCCTCCACCCACTATACAGCCTTTCTTTTTGCATTGCCAGGCCCCACCGTCCTAGGCCTTTCTGCACCTTTCGAGGTAATTCTACTACCTGCAGATCTCCTCTGGATGCGTAAGGTTTGTTATGTCTAATGGGACATCTACACTGGGTAACCAATTGCTGATACAAGTTTTAATGTCTTGCCACCTGTCCTTTTTCCTTCTTAATACGGTAAGTTGGAGTTCATCTAACGACTATTCTGTGGTCTTATTTCAGTAACTAATTGTGCTGTATTGATGAAGTCCGGATACGATGAACATAATCACAACACCATTTTCTTTTTAGTTTTTCGTTTGTTAAAATCAACTCTCTCCCATTTTCTAATTGCGTCTTGCCCATTCTAAACTATCTCATTTACTCTGCAATTCATACCCTCACATCAACCTTTCTTAATATCGTAAGATTCAGCTAACTCATTATAATATAATCTTATCAACCCCTAGCTCTTAACTAAACAAATGTTTAGAAATTGTCTATTAGTAATGCATTTCCTCCTCGTATTTATGTATTCTGTTCCGCGTTCATACGATATCCTTCATATGAAGAACTTGCCCATCGTTCCCAATTGTTATCAGCAATGTCATGAGAAAGAATGCCAAAATCCTACTCACTCTTCGCCAGCTACTACTCCTTTCTAAACCTTCTTCCTATTAAGTTCACCACACACTTACACAAAACTTCAATTAAACACAATAATTATCTTATCTTTGTTAAATAGAACTATCAATCTTCCATATAACTCGTGTCAAGTTACTGGATACAGCAACTTAAGTAGTTGTAATTGTCTCCCTGTAACACGTCTTATTTTCTAATTCTTCTTCAAAGCATACGTAGTCTATCAACCCATCTCCAATATCTAAATCTGAATTAATCTCGAAGCTTAGATCTTGGATTGCCAGAATTGCTACTCTACAAGAACCTAATGCCTAAACAGGTATCTCTTTGGGTGATTAGTATTGGGCTTAGAATTATCACTTTACCGCCCTTAGACCTTAAACTACCTAATTCTTAATATAATTCCTTAAGGAAAAAAATTGACAGAGAAGATTCATATTACCTTGTAAAGTTTTAGTCAACCCGATTGACACGGAGTCTTTGTACTCAATATCATCATTATGTAACGAACGCATATATACAAGTATTATTAATTGATTCTCCTAGCAATTCAAATCATATAATATTATCAATACAATCCGCTTGATCTCTCCTCAACGCTATTAATTCATAAATGTTCTAATAACAGGGGAAAATGCTCAGATGCCAGCTTATTTTTGCACCTTCTCATAGCCAACGATGAGTAACACAGATTTGCACAAAGAAGATATTAGAAGCTCACTGACTACCTTTTCCACCGTTCTCACATCTATTGCAGCAACTGTGCGCGACTGGAGATAATTAGGCTGAGAGTCCCATACGTCCAAGCAATTTTAAAGCAGCTCAAAGGACAGCAGAAGTTCAAAGTTCCCGACAAGAGAAATATACAGTAAATTGAGACATCAAATTAGTAGGCCGAGATACAAATAGTTGAGAAAACCCCACATTATAGAGGCAAGTCATAATGAATTATTGGTCCAGTATAACGAATAAGATTAAAAACACTCAAATAAGTTCACGTTCTGAGTATCGCATTGTAATCACTATACGAACCATATAACCATGCCCGTGACAAGTTTCCCTGTTCCATCTGGTCAATTTTCAGAAAGTCAATTGCTAAGCTAATCATCCTGCAATCAGAAACACTCTCTTTATTCGGGCTCATGGTATCTGCTTAAAAACTGACTCATGTAATATCCCTTTTAGCCTATCCCTTGTACGTTTCAAAAACACATGGACAGTACACCTAATATTGTATCCATCAAAGACCATTTTCATCTCCCAACGTGCGACTGACTGACGTGTAAATCTGGAAAATAATATCTAACAAATTTGCTGCGAATGTGAGTGTCTTCTAATCTCATATCTCAAGCTAACAAAAGTCCCACTGGTAATTAATGATTTATCCGCAATTATCTATATAACTGGCTTGACTCTTGTAATACATCGGTGCTATAACCACAATATGGTCATGTACCATTATAGCCTCTGCTCAACTGTCCCCACCATCGAGCCCTAAAAAGTAATGACATCTCCTATCCGTCTTTCACTCCTATACTAAAATTGTAGACGTTAAGAAGAACCGACTATACAAATCTTCTTGACCATCAGACCAAAGAAGTAACGAAGGGCTTGATTAACCCACAGCGCCCTTCAGCCCTCTGCTCACGGACAGTTACAGACTTCTTCGCCTTCAACTAATACACTTCAATATGATCCAAGTAGTCAACCTATTTGTTCCCC
>CM025849.1:769935-874324 GCA_003952965.2 Morella rubra
GCAGCGCGCACACAAGAAAACAAGTAACAAAGAAGAAGAAAAACCAGAATTTTCTGTTTTTGTGCGTGTTCTGCAATTCATATATTCCTTTCTCTTTCCTCTGAAAAAGACTGGACTCCACCTTCCCTATAAATATATACCTGCAGCGGCCCTTGACGACAAACCATATTCATTTGATCTCTCTGCCATACCTCCTATCATTCTAGCAACTCTTGCACATCTTTTGGACATTTGTACTGTTTCCTCCACAAAGTTTAAGAATGTCAGTGCAAAGACATCTTCTCACACTTTTCGTAGTGATCTTAGCTTGTTTCTCATCATGTTTTGGCATGTACCTAGAGGACCCACTTCCCACTAATCCAGATGAAACTCCTGGTCATGATCCTAGACCCTACAATGCACCAATCTTAAGCACCATTCATGAACAGGGTGATAAACACGGGTTTATGGACTGGCTGAAGTCTGAGACGAGAAGTTATGTTATATTGAGAAGACTTGGCCAAACAACCTCCACTGCAACTTCACCAAGGGTGGTTAATGTGGATGACTTTGGAGCTGAAGGTAATGGAGGAGATGACACTGAGGTACAACAACTTTGCTCAAATTCTTTTTCGTTTTCAATTGTTCTTTCTTTTCTTTTCCGTTTTTCTTTTTGCAGCATCTGGTTTTGGATTTTTCTTGGGGTCGCATATGGATTTGACTTGTACACTTTTATGTTAGGCATTTATAAAAGCTTGGAACGCGGCCTGTTCTACTGCAAATAGCGTTCTTGTGGTCCCTCAAAATAGGAACTATATCTAAAGGCCAATGACATTCTCAGGCCCTTGCAAATCTGGTGTTAGTATGAAGGTGAGTTCTACCCATGCATGCATGAAAATCATATTCATCCATTGAACGTGAGTTCTACGCATCCATGCATGCCATTGAAGGTGAGTTCTACGCATGGATGAAGGCCTTCATCGTAAGCCCACCACATTCTCAAGCCCTTGCAAATCCATTTTTCCATACTTTCGGTTTCATGCTCACACCCATTACACCCACCCACCCACCCATACACGTAAATCCATAATATATAGCTGCAGTAGACACGTATACTATTATGAATAAGGAAATTATAAACAAGTTTTTCCTTTCTTTATACTAGGTCTATGGAACAATCAAAGCTTCCCCTAGAAGATCAGATTATGCAGCAGATACTCGACATTGGCTTGTGTTTGAAAATATTCAAAATTTTATAGTTCAAGGTGGGGGCACCATCGATGGCAATGGGAGGATATGGTGGCAGAACTCATGCAAAATCAACGAAAAACTTGTATGTAATTAGACTCTAATTCTTCCATGTCATTCTAGGAACTTCGATTAATATTCTCTCAATACATTAACTAATTAGTATAATCCTTTGTCTCTTCCATGTTTCTACAGCCTTGCACGCACGCGCCAACAGTAAGTTCACTAATCCTGTCTATTTTATTAGTGTTTCCTAATGGTGCAGATAGCTTTTCATAATTATTTGCTGATTCCGTTCAAACATTTCCCACAGGCTGTTACTTTTGTCGGGTGTAACAATTTGATAGTAGCCAACCTGAGGATCCAAAATGCACAACAAATGCACCTCACATTCCAGAGATGTGTCGATGTTAAGGCACTTAATCTCTGGGTGACTGCACCAGGGAATAGCCCCAATACCGATGGAATTCATGTCACAGATACACAAAACATTAGAATTCAAAATTGTGTCATCAAGACAGGTAGAGGAAAACAGAAAACAAAAATCTAAATCACTCCACTTTTTTCAAAAAAGCAGCAAACTAATTTCCATCTGGTTCAATTTCGGATTGTCTCTGTTTTATTTGTTGTAGGCGATGACTGCATTTCAATAGTAAGTGGGTCACAAAATGTTCGAGCCACGGATATTAAATGTGGACCAGGTCACGGCATAAGGTATATCTAACTCCAACTTGATTTGCACCTGATTAATGAACTTCAATTAAACTAATTCTACCAGCAGATGCACTAATATCCTGCTGCAGCCTGCAAGCTTTGTTTGATATTATAGTTATGTTTTTGGACATTATTTTGCAGCATCGGAAGCCTAGGAGCAGACAATTCAAAAGCTTATGTTTCAAATGTGGTAGTCGACAGAGCAACATTTTCAGGAACCACTAATGGAGTGAGAATAAAGAGTTGGCAGGTAAGAGTTGGTTTTCAAATATCCATTTTTGGGTACCCACGATTGGTTAGCTGTAGGGCCATCCTTTGAAAGTTTAGCTCTGAAACATAGATAAAGGATAAAGGATAAAGGATAAATGTCAATACATAAGTAACTTTCATGCAGCAAAAGTCAAACACCCTTTTGGAATAATTTCTAGGAATTACTTCGCAAAAATAGTTCAGAAGTTGAAATTTTATTGCAAAATTTAGTCGCGACATTGGCCATGCATATGCAGAAACTGGGAAAACTGACCGAAAAGAAACAGAACTGAGAAAGAAACAGGAGTTTGGTTATTGAATTGTGAATATAGCCAAAGGTGTAAAGGTTGAAAGTTTAGAAAATAAGGAAACAGTGGGTGAAGAAGCAGTAGTTTTTCCGCCGACGTCTCCTTTAATCACTCCCCTTGACAGAAAACGTCCCAAAGTTTCCAACTTCCCAACTTGCTCCTTGACTTGCGGTGAACCAAAACTAAGCATATTTCTTCTTTGTTCTATCTTCCTGCTGTGACCTATGCAAGACCGATAGACCTTCTATATTGCAAGTCTAGCTTACCATTTCTTTGGCTTTTTACCACAACTCAATAAAAGTTCTAATTAGAAATCTGCAGCTTAACTTTCCTTAATTTTCTTCTCTCTGCCTCCAATTACAAATGAACTATGCCTTTGTTCCATGGTATTTGTATCATTCCACATAAACAATTGATCTAGGTGCTGTAGCTAGCTCGAAGGGAAGTGGAATAGCCAGTGGAAAACGTCATCGGCTTTCTTTATAAGACGTAGCTTTAGCCCCCACAAAACGTGCTAATCCATAGTGTTACGTTACTGCATGGCATGCTTCTTATTCGACAGTCAAATAATAAAGACAAATATATTAAACATTCATTCATCTGTACTATGCAGGGAGGCTCTGGGTATGATGGCAAAAGATATCATATTTCAGTCATTCTACTTCCATTGATATGCACTAATTGTCAGCAACCCCATAATCATAGATCAACAATTTGATAGTAGCCAACCTGAGGATCCAAAATGCACAACAAATGCACCTCACATTCCAGAGATGTGTCGATGTTAAGGCACTTAATATCTGGGTGACTGCACCAGGGAATAGCCCCAATACCGATGGAATTCATGTCACAGATACACAAAACATTAGAATTCAAAATTGTGTCATCAAGACAGGTAGAGGAAAACAGAAAACAAAAATCTAAATCACTCCACTTTTTTCAAAAAAGCAGCAAACTAATTTCCATCTGGTTCAATTTCGGATTGTCTCTGTTTTATTTGTTGTAGGCGATGACTGCATTTCAATAGTAAGTGGGTCACAAAATGTTCGAGCCACGGATATTAAATGTGGACCAGGTCACGGCATAAGGTATATCTAACTCCAACTTGATTTGCACCTGATTAATGAACTTCAACTAAACTAATTCTACCAGCAGATGCACTAATATCCTGCTGCAGCCTGCAAGCTTTGTTTGATATTATAGTTGTGTTTTTGGACATTATTTTGCAGCATCGGAAGCCTAGGAGCAGACAATTCAAAAGCTTATGTTTCAAATGTGGTAGTCGACAGAGCAACATTTTCAGGAACCACTAATGGAGTGAGAATAAAGAGTTGGCAGGTAAGAGTTGGTTTTCAAATATCCATTTTTGGGTACCCACGATTGGTTAGCTGTAGGGCCATCCTTTGAAAGTTTAGCTCTGAAACATAGATAAAGGATAAAGGATAAATGTCAATACATAAGTAACTTTCATGCAGCAAAAGTCAAACACCCTTTTGGAATAATTTCTGGGAATTACTTCGCAAAAATAGTTCAGAAGTTGAAATTTTGTTGCAAAATTTAGTCGCGACATTGGCCATGCATATGCAGAAACTGGGAAAACTGACCGAAAAGAAACAGAACTGAGAAAGAAACAGGAGTTTGGTTATTGAATTGTGAATATAGCCAAAGGTGTAAAGGTTGAAAGTTTAGAAAATAAGGAAACAGTGGGTGAAGAAGAAGTAGTTTTTCCGCCGACGTCTCCTTTAATCACTCCCCTTGACAGAAAACGTCCCAAAGTTTCCAACTTCCCAACTTGCTCCTTGACTTGCCGTGAACCAAAACTAAGCATATTTCTTCTTTCTTCTATCTTCCTGCTGTGACCTATGCAAGACCGATAGACCTTCTATATTGCAAGTCTAGCTTACCATTTCTTTGGCTTTTTACCACAACTCAATAAAAGTTCTAATTAGAAATCTGCAGCTTAACTTTCCTTAATTTTCTTCTCTCTGCCTCCAATTACAAATTAACTCTGCCTTTGTTCCATGGTATTTGTATCATTCCACATAAACAATTGATCTAGGTGCTGTAGCTAGCTCGAAGGGAAGTGGAATAGCCAGTGGAAAACGTCATCGGCTTTCTTTATAAGACGTAGCTTTAGCCCCTACAAAACGTGCTAATCCATAGTGTTACGTTACTGCATGGCATGCTTCATATTCGACAGTCAAATAATAAAGACAAATATATTAAACATTCATTCATCTGTACTATGCAGGGAGGCTCTGGGTATGCAAAAGATATCATATTTCAGAACATTGATATGCACAATGTCAGCAACCCCATAATCATAGATCAAAACTACTGTGATCAAACAGGGCCATGTCCAGAACAGGTAAGAAATCAACACCCATAAGTCATAAACGCATAGATCTCTTTGACTCACACAGATTCATGACAACCATCTTAATCTACTCATGACAGGCCTCGGCTGTGAAAATAAACACTGTGGTTTACAGAAACATCAGAGGCACTAGTGCTTCGGAGAAGGCCGTGAATTTCGATTGTAGCGAGAGCATTCCATGTCAAGGGATTTGGTTGCAAGATGTCAATCTAGAACGTGAAGGAGATGGAAGTGTCGAAGCTTCATGTGACAATGTTAGGTTGACAAGTAAGGGGGAAGTCTCTCCGCAGTGCTCATAATTCATAGAGCAAAAGATGATTCATACATACATTGATCATTTTCTCATGATCTTTGATGCTGTAAATATCATTGACTAATTAGCATTATACGTGCTAGCTAGATTTATTCAAATCCCATTGGTAAATACAATAATTCAACGTACCATATCATTCAATGTCTTTTTTTTTTTTTTTTTATTTTTCTGATGGTGTGTAATCAGTGCTAGATGATATATATATGCCAAATCTCTTCAAGATATTTAGTTGATAATTAAGTGGTGCTTCTGACCCATTAATTTTTTTATAAAGAACTATATGCTCATTAAATATTTGAGACCCCTTGACGGATTGAAGTTGCGCACACGAGACCTAGCTAGGCCTAGCAGATCGAATTAAGAAGGCCCAAAGTAGGTGTCAATAAATTAATATACGCAAGTACCCAAAACCCGGAATTCAAGCCCAGAGTATATGTCATCCTTCATAAAATCAATTAATGGAAGTTGCCTTAATTAACGTGTAGTTAGCATCGTGCCGAACTTGGGATCTTTGTACTCTAATTAATAAAAGAACTAACAACCCCAACTAATTAGTGACCACAAGGCCAAATATTTGGCTTATTTGAAGGCCCTTTTGCATGCTATATTATGCAATTATCATAGGTTACGCAATTTCATTCTTAAAATACTAAAGATAGCCAAACAATATTATTTGAAAGTCAATCAGAACTTTTAATTGATTTTCCAATGTAGATAAAGCAAAAGTACTCCTTCAACAGTTTAATGTCGATCGCTTCAACAGAATATTATTGGGTAGTTATATTGGTGGTTGGATTCTGAGATAGAGCAGGTCATGATAAATTTGCAGTCAAGAAATACGATAATGTTGGATTATAATTAACTATGTACTGGTTTTTCGTTTTTAAATGTAATTTGCCGCGCGCGCGCGTGCGTTGACGACCGAGTTCGAAAGGTTAGACATGATCAGGAACACAATGTTAATTTGTTACGGAGATCTGTCTATGTTTTAGAACGCGTTATACTTATGCCAGCCCTCCTGCATGCAGCTTGTTATACGTAACTGCATGCCCTACGAGCCAAACTGATCAATCTGATATATCTAGCCAGTTACGTTAACCATTGCGAGGATCATTTTTCAGAACTAAAAACAAAAAACAAATACAACATTAATCTAGACCGACGTACTCTGACACATCGTAGCCCTTGATCTTAACTCGTATTTAGCTCGTTTGCCTATAAATTAAACCAAAGCCATGAGATGAGACTATGAGGGGGTCGAACAAATTTTTAGTTTCGCGCCAAATAATTAGGTCAAGCTGAAGGTACCACCATTCTCGTTTCTTGAGTTTCTTCTTCTTTTGTTCTAGATTCGATCTCTCGTTCTTCTCTTCCCCATCGTCCTATAGCGTCCTCTGCGTACATCTTCTTTGGACGTTTGTTTTTTCTCCAAAAGCGGAAGAGAGATGTCTCCGGTCAGAAAGTATCTGGTGATGCTTTTCATCATCCTAGCCTCCTTCGGATCCTGCTTTGGACGGGTTTACCGCGGAGACCCTCTCGTTGCCAATCTAGATGAAGCTTACGGTCCCGCGGATCCCAGAGCCTACGTAACACCCATAAGCTATATTCACCGACAGGACTATGAGTATCAGCCAGGGTTTTACTGGATGAAGTCCGTGGCCAAAAGATTTTGGTCGACGGTCATGAGATCCAGCCAAGAAAGCACTCGTTCGACTTCGACTTCACCGTGGCTGGTTAACGTAGACGACTTCGGAGCTAAAGGTTATGGAAAAGATGACAGTACTGAGGTACGTGCGTCCACAATATTCGTTCTTCTTCTTCTTCTTCTTGGGCTGTATCGCGTAATCGGCTTGGATCTTTTCGTTGACTGATATGGGTTGGATCTGTACACCATCTTATGATAATGATAGGCTTTTCGTAAAGCTTGGGAGAAGGCTTGTAATTCTGCAGATAGTGTTCTCGTGATCCCTGCAAATAAGATCTACCATCTAAGGCCCATCACATTCTCAGGTCCTTGCAAATCTAATTTCACAATGAAGGTGAGTTCTATGCAAATATATCCCAACACAATTTAAAATGCCACTAATCTTTTGTTGTTCCTCTTGAGGAAAACCAACCGGTAACGCACTAAAGTATCCCCAAATGTTGACTTTGTGTTCTTGTACCTATATTATAGCCAAATAACTGAAATATTAAGCAAGTTTCTGTATAATTTATAGGTAGACGGAAAAATCAAAGCTTCTACTCGCAGATCTGATTATGGTAAAGATAAACGCCATTGGCTCGTGTTTGAAAAGATCCACAATTTCACAGTTGAAGGTTGGGGCACCATTGATGGTAATGGGAGGAAATGGTGGGCAAACTCATGCAAAATCAACAAAAAACTTGTATGTAAATTCAATTCAATTGGTCTTCATCATTTTATTTTCATAAACTTTGTATCTTTGATCTATTACTAATAAACTAACTCGTTCGTGTTGATCTTCCATTAATTCTTGGCAGCCTTGCAAGCACGCACCGACTGTAAGTTCATTTGATCTGTATCCTTTCATGTATTGTAGCTAGTTTCTTTCTTTTCAATTTTTTGTTCATGATTTCTCTATAAACTTTGTTAAAACAGGCCGTGACATTCATGGATTGTACGAATTTGAGAGTAGCTGATCTGAATATCCGAAATGCACAACAAATACACCTCTCGTTTCAAAACTGTGTGAATGTTAAAGCTTTGAATCTTTCAGTGACTGCACCTGGCAATAGTCCCAACACTGATGGAATACATGTCACAGATACACGAAATATAACCATTCAGGATTCTGTCATCAGCACAGGTACAACGTAGCTGCCAATACCCAACACATAAAAAAATTAATATTCCCCCATAACATATAGTTTAACATATAGCTATATATAACAATTATTTTCGTTTTATTTGCTGAAGGTGATGACTGCATTTCCATAGTGAGTGGGTCCGAATATGTTCAGGCAAGGAACATTCAATGCGGACCAGGACATGGAATAAGGTACATATCTAGCTATCTCATTCCTTCAATAATATTATGTTTTTGATTTTTTCCCCTACTTGCATTACAATTAACCTATTTGGATGGGATTTTGCAGCATCGGAAGCTTGGGAGCTAGAAATTCAAAAGATCATGTTTCGAATGTAATAGTCGATGGGGCAAAACTTAGAGGAACTACTAATGGAGTCAGAATAAAGACTTGGCAGGTAAGAGTTGGTCTTCAAATACTCATTTTCTGGGCTACGGAGCAAAAGTTTGAAGGTGTATAATTACAGCATATATATATATAGAAAGAGTGCCCTAACAGTTAGTAATTAATCCATTCGTCCAGCAAAATTCAAACATTGCCGTTTTTGGATAACTTGTAGAAACTTTGCAAAATGGTTAAGAACTTGAGATCGAGTTGCATGCAATTAGTGAACGTGGGCATTCTCATGTAGCCTGCTATATATTGAATGCGAATTGAGTCTAGCTGTGATGATTTTTTTTTCTCTCTTTAAGCACCCTGCCTGCTATACGAGACATTGGCCACTTGCACACTTCTTGCCTCCTGGTCCGCTTAGCTATATACAAGTTCACATATTTCTTCCTTTCTTTTCGCTGCCGACCTACAAAGACCTATATATACCATCTTAATTATATGACAAGTTTAGGACTTAATACTTATTTACCAAGTCAAAAAGGCACTTAGGAATGTTGGGCAAGTTTGCTTCTCCTCTCTGTAGCCAGGCCAGAATAAGAAAATGACTATATATGCACCTACTACGTTAGAGTTGGTCATGATATATATTTGACATTCAAGAGTAATAATAATGTGTGTTGGATATTGATTCATATGCAGGGAGGCTCTGGGTATGCCAAGAACATCACATTCCAAAATATTGAGATGGAAAATGTCAGATATCCCATAATCATAGATCAGAACTACTGTGATAGTAGAAAACCATGCACAGAAGAGGTAATTATATACATACTCCCCCCCTAAACTAATCTCTTTGACTGAATCCCCATTTAAAATTAATCGCAACTAGCATGAACCATATATATTTAGCAATGATCTTAATCTTATAAATATGGCAGACATCAGCTGTGCAAGTAAGTGGGGTGGTTTACAAGAACATCACAGGCACCAGTGCATCAGAGGAAGCTGTCAAATTCTACTGCAGCAAGACCATTCCCTGTCACGGGATTTCGTTGGAAGAAATTAACCTCGTGCGAAGGAGATGGAAGGGTCAATGCTTGGTGTGACAACGTTGGATTGAGAAACATGGGGAAAGTCTCTCCAAGGTGCTGATCATAATTTAGAGGTACAAAGAAACAAGAGACATGCTTATATTACTGCTGTAAACAGTGGATTTAACATAGAGCCTTATTCAACTTTTTGTTGTTTTAGGCTTCTAACAAGAAATGAATAACTATATAGTGTTCTTGCTCATGAAATTTTAAATATTTTCTCAACTTATGCCTAGCTTGAAATGTGATTTAAGAGTAGTGCCTATTGTCTCATATTGGTGCTAGATAAATGATCTTTGAATGACTTGTGTTATACACAATTCACATTGCACACCAACATGATTGAACGAGGCTTGACCGCACGTGTGAGATTTGAGTCGGCAATCGCAAGTGAGAGGACACATGTTCTTAGACTGGATTGATTTGGGCTGATATTAATCAGTTATTGCCACTTTAGTAGTGAAAGAACAAAAAACATATACACTCAAAAAGGAGTTGGTTCAAAAGAAACAAAAAGAACTTAAAAACTCAAAAAAGAGTTGGTTCAAAAAAGAAGAAGAAGAGAAATCCTTCAACGGGAAGAAAAACAAGCAACAAAGTTGCATTCTTAGGTCTTAGTGGCATTGGTTGACTTTCAGTCCCTAGATCTATGTTTTCTTTTCACTAGTGGTTTCATTTGGATCGCTTTGACTTCGCTCACAAATTTAAGGTCTTAAGCCTCTTTGATGGTGTTTGGTCTTCCACACACGTGTGACCTTTTCATTCTTTGATCATTGATTCTAAAACTTGGATGAGACTTGTGGCATGAAATAAATGATCGTTTTTCTCTAGGTAAGTAAGTTGAGTTAATATTGAGATTTCATGTAAATAGATCACAATTTATATTCTTTATTCCTGTTGTTTTTTTTTTTAGCATTAAGTGCATTTTGCATCTTGTTTTTATTGCATTCTCCACTATCTTCCTCAGATTTGTTTAATTGCATGCATGTCAACATATTCATAAAAAAAGAAGAAGTAACGTGCATCTTGTACCAGTCAAATGCAAATATTCTTATAAACCAACAACTCATTTTGACATAACTCTAGGGAGGGAGGAACTTTCATCTTACCTCATCGATACCAAAGCCAACCGTCCTTTCCTCAAACACATGAAACTCACTGATATTGCACTTGTTTAGAACAGCAATGCCAGCAATCATTGATATCGGCGCGACTGATAAATCATCCATCACCATGTAGGTAACTAAACCCTTTACATAAACCTCCTCACTGGCTGAACCTGCCTTTGCATGATTTTTAGCAGTATACTGCACTTCATAGGACGTCCTACTCGCACATGAAGGACAAGCTGAATTGTACTTGTCTGATACATGCCAGTGACTAGAACAATAGCTGTATAACTTCTCAATAGATACTAGAGATTGAAGACTTGAATGTCGCATGCTGATATGCAACATTTAAGTCTTCAATGCTCTTGTACAGATTTCCAATGCAGCCAACCATGTTACGACTTGATAGGAGACCGACCACGGAACCAATAGGCAAGGAAAGGAGGTGGAATAGAAATCCACAAAGTCTCTTCTGGCTTCGGCAAAGATGACTCTGTTGGCCTTTTTGTCTACGAGAAGCTTCAAGCTGTTTAGTCGCTTCCATTGCGCTTACTGCTAAATAAAAAAAAAACATTTAAGTTGAGGTAAGGATAGTGTTAAATATAGTATACACAAACTCAAGTAATTTCGAATTTCAAAACGATTTTCATTAGGAAAAACAGAACAGACTTGGAAAAAGCTCAAAGGAGGGCTTCCACTCTTAAGTATTTGAAGCATCTTCTTTTCCTCTTGCTTATGTAATAAGGGGATGAAAATAAACTAGCAAACTAAAACGACAATGGAAATTCAGTCACTCCCAGCTATATAGCTTTTCAGAATGAAGAAATAAGCAGAGGAAGTGACGTACTGTTGGACAAATTTGGTACACTATCCACTACCCAATTTCAGCTTTCAAGAACAGGGGCAACGGAATCGATGGACGAAACTGATTGGGAATTTCATATCATAACGTATTCGAAAATACCGCTTGCTTCTCTAATCTCTCTTCATCCATGGATCTTTTACTCATACTTACTCGATTGGAAGTATTGATCGAATTAAAAGTTCCCATGCGTTATTCTCAACAAAGTTGTCACTTTCCCACAACACTAGTAAGAAAAAAATAGCAAACACAGAAACGCCACTATAATTCTTGCACAGACTAGAGAACAAGAAAAATTTGTTTTTTTTTTTTTCCCCTTAAAAAAGAACGGGTTTTAAAGCAAGATGGGGACAAAAATATTGCCCATCGCTTGCTTTCGAACAAACAAGAAGCAAATTCGCGATTGGTAACAACTCAACTCAGCCTGGTAGCCATGGCTTTATTGTCCCTTAAACAGAGTATCAACATACAGGATTTTCAGATAAAAGAGAGAACTTAGGATTTCTTTCTTCTCCTTCCCTTAAGTAGCCAGACAGATTCTTGGGTTATCTGTGGCTAGAAAGTATGATTAAAAACAAAAGACCAAGAGGAGGAAGATTGATAAGTACCAGAACGACGATCAAGCGTTTCCTTTCCTTTTCACGAGTCGATGAAAATAACTCCTCTTTGGGCTAAAAACCTCTTATTTTTCAAGAACGATAAAGCTTATGAGGATGCTTCCTTGACAAGCTTTTCGGGCATCCCTATTTCATATTTTTCGACTTGAAATGAACGAAAAAAGGGACCTGATTTTCCTCCATTTTGTTTCCTTTTTTCATCTTCAATATCTTCTCTCTTTCCGCTCAGCTGAGAAACAACTGTTTTTCTTCAAATTTTTCTTACGCTCCCTATTAGGTGTGGATCCTAAGTGGTGGAAAACAGATCTTACCACACGTCTCCAAACCCAACCCATAATTTTGGTGGGCCTTTTGACGGAGAGAACTTTGGTATTTAGATGTTTTATGCTTCAACAATACTAGGCCCATCTCCTCCTATATTCCCAGCTCCCTCAAGGCCTAGCTAATTAGGGCAGTTCTTTTGTTCTTTCCCCCCACTCTTTTTTAAACTCTTATTTCACTGAGGTGTATTTTAAAAAAAATTAAAAGATTCTATTCATTACTGCCAATCCCACATTTATTTAATCATCAAACATCTCAATATTTATTATAATGTCACCACACAAATACTTTTATGTACTAAACAATCACTCATAAGGTCATAAATTTTGACTTACCAATATGTTATTATATATGATGGCCTGAGTTATATTATATATCCACATTCCGCACCATTTGCAAGTATATGCCAATGAACATGAAGTGACACTCACAATTAACAATTAATCAATATGTGGAGCAAAAAATCGAGATCCTTTTTGTTGTACGAATTGATGGTCCAATTCAAAAGAAATAAAGACAGTATATGAAATCTCACAATTGGATTGATACTATTCAGTAAATTCGGATAACAAATTGAAAATTATCCTACCGTTAGAATGCTTGCGGAGGGTGAAGCATTCCTTTGTTACGTTGGCTGTAGTGCCACAGTCTTGGTCATGGAAGTCCTTTGAGGGAAGATAAATGCTGCCCTGCAGCTGACGTGAAGCTACCAATATTAACCGCGGCTATAAACCTCAGCTATTTAATCAACTTTCACACAACGAAACTCGTAGGCCAACCAAGTCTTGGCCAGCAATGAATTATATCTAATTCCTTCAACACAGAGTAGACCTCTGTGTTCATCTAGGGAGAGAGGACAAAAGGAAGAATCTACCTAGGACCACGCACACACACAAGTGCTGGAAGAAAAAAAAGGATATGGGGGGGCTATTGATATCTTGAAGAGGTGCTCTTTGAACTTTTCAATCTCCTAATGCAAAGTTCTAAGCTCCTTTCCAAACCCCTTAACATTCCTCTGGACGGCCAAATCATTTTCATTGAAACCTCTCCAACCCACGAACTAAGAATATAAAACCTCTGCAAATTTGCTGATTCAAATGACAGTGAAGTTAGATATATATTGGTAATGAGGATTCTATTTATATTAAATGGATTCGAGACTTTGTTATAGGAAGCAGTACAGAAGAAAACAAGAAAAAACAAAAGGGAATGACAGGGAATCAAGGATTTTATTAGAGCATTATATCATGGCCATAATCACATGGGGTAGATCACCCCCATGATCTGTTTAGATCAGAGGTCCTTTTAGACTAAAATGGTCTTCTTCTTTTTTGCTGAATAAACCTCATCACATTACGGAAAAGAAAAGCTATCACGCATATCACACACCCGGATATGTTCTGGTAAACAAGAAAACGAAAAGAAACCAACACAACCCGGACTAAAATGGTCAACCATACACTGCCATTCATTTTCTTCTGCATTGGAAAAATACAGGTAAATCACAAGCAGAAGCTTTGTTTGTTCCCTAAATGTTGTAAAAAAATCTTATATATTCAAGCTGGAAGATGTTCAGAGCTTGAAAATCATTCCATCAAATTGGTTTTGGGCCAGTTTTTGTGGAAGCTGATGTAGGAAGTAAGATTAATTAGTCCTTTTTGCAGATGCAACACAGGTCTGCAGTGTCTATTATCTGAGTGGGGAATTTACGTTTTTTCTTAAGCTTAGAAAAATATAACACCGAATCAGAACAGATCTCCATTAAATATTTATTAGCAAAAGAAATTCACATGATAACCATCGAGGATAAGGTCATCATAGGGAATGCCTAGGGAAAAGAAAAACAGCTATAAAATATTGAATAGAGGTAGGTGGAACAATGAATTAAAAAGTTGGATAAGATATATAGAGATTTGTGACAAAATTCCAAAATTTTCACTTGGCAAACATGCCCATTGGTTTGGTCCAGCCAACCCGACAATGAGTTTGCTTTAAAATTTTTACAAACCAAGAACAATTATCCAAAGACCTAAACCAAGAGGAGAAAACAAAATAGGTGTCAAAGTTACCAAAGGCAGTGGGGTCGTGCATCTCCATATTAAACAGACAGATTACTGAGAAAGTACAAATCTCAAATAGTTTAAACCTTCTAATTGGGTACCAAAACAAATAATTTGGTCTCAAAATTGGCATACCACTAAAAAGGATAGAAGAATTATTGTGATCTAGGCTATGGCCCATGCCATCTAGTAGATGGAACTTTTTGATGCGCGCCTAAAGACACATTCATAAATGTTAAAGGATAGTGTCGTCTAATAATATAAGTACAAAATAATACGATGATGACTTCCCATTTCTTTTTCTTTTTTTTCAAATCGGGTGTTTGGATCAATTCGCACATAACGGTAAAGCTTTGACGCAGCATCAGTAATTGTATTCTAATCTATACCAATCTCTTTGGAAGTTTGAGGAAATGTTTATACGAGACAGATACAAACTTATGTCATCCTTATGTTTATTTGTCGTAATAAATAATTATTCACCACTAACCAGACAGATCCGCCTCCTTATCTCGGTTGTTTATTTCCGTTTCCATTGATGTATTTTGCTTTCTGTCATGTTTGGTCTAGACATGTGTGCCTTATAAAATCGAAAGATTATGCTCGCCGAGACGTCGCCTCTGTTGAAGTTTGGTTCACCAATTAGAGCTTCCGCTATATTTTAATCCCTCTTGACGAAAATTTCTATATTGCTTTTGAAAAAAAAAAAAAAACATAAAAAGTTAATTATACAAAGGAGGTGTTTATGTTAATCGGATTAAGGTATTGACAGTCTTAAGAAGAGAGTATTATTTTATGAACTAAGATATTTCTCTTATGCATCTTAAACTCTAGTCACAAAGGAAGGGGCAATTGGAATGGAAAGAGGCTAACTCCTTTATATATAATAGTACTTCTTATCTTCACGCCATGAATGTCCACGATACTGGCAGGACAGTACTCTATTGAGTTCTCTGTTGGTGAGCCTCCTGATTGGTAATTTAAAACAATCCAGAAAATAGCAAATGGGTGCCATTTAGGCTTGGAAATGGAATCTAGGAAACACATGCACCAACTATAATTATGTAAGCGATTAAGTCGGGATGGGCTTTGAGCGATGATTCAGGCTTCTCGTAGAGTGGGCCTATAAAGTGTAACAAATTAGTGGCCATACTTTGATTGTTTGCTTAAATTATATGGGAGAGACTAGAGAGTCAGAGAGAGAGACAGAGACAGGACAGCAACAAAATGATAGAAAAGCAGAAATCTATTGGGCAGGTGAACATAAAAGGAAAGACTATGGGTATGGGGCAATCTCTGGAATTCAACGAAGTTCACAAATATTTATTAGAGAGAGAGAGATGAGGACGAAGGTAAAAGGAGGGAGATTGAGATGGGCTCTTGTTGGCTCCCCTCCAACACCAAAGTACTTATTTAAGCAGACAAAAGGTCTTGAGGATAAAGTAGAGTTTCAAGAGCAAGGTTATCTTCCTCTTGCTTTCTTTAAACAACATCCTCCTTGTATCTTCTTTGCATCTCTCTGTCTCTCTCTGATCTCTGTGCCCAGTGGGTACTCACTCTCTTATCCTTTACCAAGTAGTTGGGAGAATGGAAGGAGGAGAAGGGACATCTGTACCGCTGCCAAATGAAGAGAGAGGAAGATTCGAAAGAATATGTGTTTTCTGTGGTAGTAGAGCTGGATACAAACCTGCATTTAGTGATGCAGCCCTTGAGCTTGGTCAACTTCTGGTAATATAGCATCCTAATCAACCCAACCCAAAAAGATAATTCTTCTTTCTTCTTCTTCTTCTGCTTATGATCTTTATCTAGTCCTTTCGTATTTGAGACTTTGCACTTCACTCGGATTGAGCTTTTTTAGTCAACAGGTGGAGAGAAGATTGATTTGGTTTATGGTGGAGGAAGCGTAGGCTTAATGGGTTTGATCTCTCGGACAGTTTTTAATGGAGGTTGCCATGTTCTTGGGTATACTTCATATTTTCTATTGAGAAGTGATGCATTATTTATCTTTTCCTTGTATTGAGATAACAAATTTGTAACACGTATCTTTTGTCTTTCTAACTATTCCTTTGAAGAGTGATTCCTAAAGCTCTTTTGCCTCATGAGGTACGTACTATTTCATTCCTCTACTTCATGCTTGTTCCAAAGAATTGAACCGATCAACCCCCACCCTTCAGATATCAGGAGAGACCATTGGGGAAGTGATTACTGTGACAGATATGCACCAAAGGAAGGCGGAAATGGCAAAACACGCCGATGCATTCATCGCACTTCCGGGTAAGATCCATCCAAAAAGATATACTTGCACGTTCTTCTTCTTCCACATAAACATGCTATTCTGTGTATTTGTTCACTTAAGACTTCCCAATCACTTTAGGTGGCTATGGAACCATGGAAGAATTGTTGGAGATGATATCATGGTCTCAACTTGGAATCCACGACAAGCCAGTGAGATAGATGATTCTTCTTGAATATTCCACTCTGCAAAATCGTTCAAATTATTTATGCATATATATGATCATTTTCAGAGAGTATTTTTTGCTTGATTTTGGTACTTGTAACAGGTGGGATTGTTGAACGTAGATGGGTACTACGACAGCTTGCTGGCCTTATTCGATAAAGGAGTCGAAGAGGGTTTCATAGAGGATTCAGCAAAGCATATTGTGGTCATTGCAGATACAGCAGCAGAACTCATAAAGAAGATAGAGGTGCATAAGATCATCAATAGAATTAATGCAATTTCTGAAATGATTACCTATTTAATATACAAATAATATTAGTAGGGTCGGCTGCTGAATTATTGGAGAGGATGACAAAACAAAGTTGCAGGCAATAGTAAGGGAATGATTTTGTTATTGGATATATTGCAGGAGTATGAGCCAGTCCATGACAAGGTAGCACGCTCACAAAGTTGGGAAGTGGTCCGTCGGTCAGAGTCTACTCCAAGTGGGGAACCTCTAAGATCTTAGATCTTTATCATCCATCTGTTATACGTAGTTTCTACACTATAAATATATGTTGGGAGTAGTTCCATTTTAATCCCCCAAGAAAACGACAGCAGAATGGACCAAACTATTTATGTCTCTATTTCTCTCAATGTGAAATCCCAAGATCCCAAAATCTTAATCATCCATATTTGTATATTCGTTATCAAATGTTTGCTGCAACTCTCTCTCTCTCTCTCTCTCTCAAAAGTCATAAGGCAATTGACTCTGTCAAAGGAGCATAGAATATAGGCTTTGGACAAAGTAGGGTGGGGAAATTTAGGGAAAGCTAGAGGGTTGTTCTTCAATGGTGATTATTTTTCTCTAGGGTTGGCTACTATGTGGCAAAGGCTTTTGTCCACTTGCTTTGTAATTTTTGTTGTGTGGTGGAAATTGTTTATTAGATTCTCAAGTGACGATTGGAGTCTGGTATTTTGGCTGGATAGCTCACTGACTCTTTTGTGCCCCACCACAAAATTGGACACCTTTGCTTGTTTTCTTCGTGCCTTTTCAACTCCAGACAGAGGTTATTTGATTGGGTAGTGTGTTCTCCTACTTGACTGGTGCAGCCAGCCAGCAAATTCCTATGTTGCTATTTGTCCCACACGTGAAGCTCAAGTGAAGGGCAGAGAAGAGGCCAAGTGTGCAGTTCCCACTAGCTTTATTTGTGATAGCCCCTATTCAGTTTCTTCACGAAAAGCAACCCCAAACCATGATTCAATCTTTTTTCTCATTGGATGCTTTAGAATGTTAAAAAGAAAAGGAAGTTGCCATGTGGCAAGAATTCATTGCAAAATATGTCCCTAAAGGAGAGAGAGCACGCGGATCATTATCTCCCATACGAATTATCGTCAAGACTGCAATAGAACAATAAACCTTATGACAATTTGTGGAAGATTCAAAGGAGTTTTATAGATTGAATGCTACATAGCAATAGTAGTCAATTTCAAACTGGTCCGGACACCCAGTTAAAAAAAATAAAGACCCAAAGAATCTTTTTGCTGCATATCGATTAACACTTGATGCGGCAATATCTGTTATCAGTGGGCTCTCCCAAGTCTAATCTTGCAGATTCTGGATTGGATAGAGCAATTAGCAACAGATCAGAGCCTCAAAACGAAATCAGTTTAGGAGGGAGATTCATAGGTGCTCAAAAGACTCCAGTAATTAAGTAGAGCTAGCCCAAATAACATCCCAGAAGATTAGTTTCCTCCCCAAGAGTAGTACTGTGGTGTGGCTGAATGCCCACTCAATCAATCACAAATCCCAAAAGCCATCATTAGGTTATAAAATTCGTAAAGAAGACATGCCTAGCAATTAGCATGGTGTAGTCTCTGCTTAGAAAAAAAAGCATGGTGTAGTCTCTAGTTAGTCTATGAGCCAGGTTTGTAGTATTAGTGTGCTGGACTGCAGAATGAGTTCATCAAGAGCTGTAGAAAAAGAAGAATACATGAAAAGTAGAGTGGTCAAAAGCGAAAAGTTGTTGAGGCAAAACTAGCAAATATGCATTTCCCTTCTAGCCTCACCGATATCTGCATTTTCTGATGTCTCATTCATTCGATTGATGAAGAGAACTATGGCCAATTAATCGAATCAAGAGAACTATGGCCAATCTTACTTGGGTGATCCTCAAGAGCAGTTCAAGCCATAGGATATGCCCTCGGCCCTCCTAATACAACATCCTGAAAAAACATGAAGCCTGACAGCCAGGAAATTCATTTTTGAAGCCTGATCCCAGAAAAAAGAGATTATCTCAACTGCTGGATCGAGGATTCTTTGTACATCTGCGGTAGCATTACGTCCGTAATATCATTGCATAGCAGGAAACCACGGTGGAGAAGAATGATTGGTATAAGCAGATTACATGGATCCAAGCGTATATTCACTCACTGGGGGTCCAATCAAACCAACCATTTTATGCATGCAGTTCGGGAGTACAAAAAACCAACCCTTTGGATTAAGTGAAACAGATGAACTACAATATGTTAGATCACATAAGTTGAGACACTGAATTTCTGCATCTAGAATCCGGAAATTTTACAGTTTCTACTACCAGAATCCTATGTTATAATATAAGAAAGCAGGATGAAACCTACTAAACATGTAAATTTGTTCAGATCCAGATCATCAGAAGCATTTCCGGTGGACAATGGAAGGTCCAGTTTCATCAGTCTGCCTTGGTTACATGCTGATTTTGAGGAAAGACAACTTTGGCGAGGATTGCACCACCCACCCAAGCGGAATACATTGTCAAATTCTCCGGCATGTATTCTGGAGGCTGTAAAGAACGAAAAGATAGAACAAAAACTCACCTTTCATTACATGAAATAAGCAGCATACGTGTTTGTAAATTCTAACAAGATTGCTAGGACAACAGTGCTGGAGTGGGAAATGAAAGTACTTTCTTGACGACATGCATTTGATAATGGTAATCCATGTGACTGAACAAGAAAATATCCAACTGTTATTATGGTATTGTAGGCGACTTTTCAAGCAAAATACTACGAAGGCATCATTTCAAAACCAACTAAAAGCTGGAGGCCAATGCAATAGGACTCTTTTATATACATTAAGCTACACATTTTCCACCAAATTGACATATAAGGTGTGAATTTGGAGTAATACTTGACCAAATATTCCACTAATTAAAATTAGAATCTATTATAATTTTGTTCTAGATGTCAGATAATAATCCAAATAGTTGCACTACTGTAGAATACAGATATGAATTTGGCGTTCCATTCTCTCTATCATATAAGAATCCAAAGATCTGTCTCATGAAAGACACTTAAAATACCTAATTCAACAATGTCGTGATACAAGAGGTTACCTTAACTAGAGCAGGACGAATGGCAGATGACGACAGGCTCGCTTCTTTTTGAAACCTTTCTTCAAATCCTGCAGTCAGGAGTAATATGCTAGTCAGCAGCAATAGAGTGACAATTTAGCTCATAAACAAGAAGGTCATCTGACATTGCATTTGGCATTTGGCTCTTAGATACACGTCTATAGCAAAGCTCATCAAATCCATTCTCTTTCTTACCTTTTGGAGCATCTATGTCATGAACCTAAATAGTGACCTAAAGTTGCATAGTTTTCGTTTCATTAAGAATCAAACTCTGATAATGATTATTAAGGGCCTTCTTCGTCCAATACAGGAGTCATTTTGCCTATGACCTTCACTCACTAACTGAAACAGGACATCTTTCCCTTATCACTCCTTGCACCATAAGGCACAACAAGTTATGAATCATATCAATCAGTACAGAAGATTAATTGATCACCATCTCAAATTTATATGAACAATGTTAACCGTAGCGGTATAGTCCTTCAGCCACCCCAAAGCCACACAAAATATTAAGAAAAGGAAATAACTTCTCAAGTTTGTAAACTGCTTACTATGTCCACAAACCACATAAGCCACATAAACCCCCTCTCCCCATTCCAACCAAAAGAAACCCAAACAGTTGCAGAGGGACACACAACTTCTATCAAGTGAGTGCACATGCAGACTGAAAATGTGTCACAATCATTCATTAGTTCTTGGCAAGAGTTGAGATGCATGGGGGAAACTCTTAACGGCATTCCTACCGGTATGTACTGCTAATGACACCAAGTCAGAGAGTCATCAACATTGAACATGTAGCAAGAATACCGACTTTGAAATTAGATAAAACCAATGCAAATAATGAGCATACTAGTAATAAAAACAGAAAAGTTAATGGATCACTTCCTAAATATAAACTAACATGATCTTCCAATAATGCCACCTCTCTGCATCATAATTTTCTATAAACTAACAAACCCTCAGTTTGATTAGAAACAAGGATGCTAACCTTGGGGGTAGCAAGTGGATCTGTAAATAATATTTGTCCTTCATTGCCAATCTCCCATCCAAGGCCAGTATACAGAACGTGGTTTAACAGATCTTCCATAGCATCCCAGTCTCTTACAAAACCTCGCACAACCGGTTCAACAGCAATATCCTCACTGACTGCACTATCAGCCATTGATCCATCTTCAAGCATCCGTTTCATTTGGGTGGGAATTATCTAAATCACATAGAAAACGTTAAGATCTCTCGAGGACATATTAGAACTCATTACACGAAGACCTCCCATAAATGCCACCCATTCGCAATATCGACTTTTGTTTCTAGCCTCAATTATCCAAGCAACCAAACAGAAGTAAAACAATACCACGCTCAAACCAGCACTGAAGCTTACTGCTTTCCCCTCTTATCAACATGAAAACTAAAAATTTATTTTCTTCCGTCTCTTTATCTCTAAGAAATCAAACCTTCTCACATGAATTTCACTTATTACGTTTTCATTTCACGTTAATCAATTCTACCGGAGAAGAACTCGCTCAACTACGCCCTAATACAACATGAAACATCACCTGTCAACTACTTTTCTTCTGTTTTCTTTTCTAGAGTGTCTCTCAGCAACCAGACAGGGAGGAAGAAACAAATAATGTGGTGTAAGCTTTTACCATAGAGGGAGCCTGATCGGGAATTGCGGGTCCAGCTTTGAGGAGCTTGGAGCCGGCGTCGACCACCGCGGCCTCCATCGTCTTCCTTGAGCTCAAAACCAAAACAAAACCCTAGCTTTCGAGCACAAAGATATACCTATATATCTTCGTAAGCAATGGGAAAGCTTTGGAGCTGAAGCTCAGAGTTTGCGAAGTGAGAAAACCCAATGCCTCAAGCTCGAAGCTCGCAAAGTCTCGACCTTTTCATCGTTAGCGGGCTGAGAGCCATTTGAATCTACCAGTAGTCTAGTATTTATTCTCTTAGAAAACAAAAAAGACGAGTATTTATAGCTAAACACAGAAACGCCACTATAATTCATCCACAGACTAGAGAACAAGAACAAAATTTGTTTTTGTTTACCCTTAAAAAAGAACGGGTTTTAAAGCAAGATGGGGACAAAAATCTTGTCCATCGCTTGCTTTCGAACAAACAAGAAGCAAATTCGCGATTGGTAACAACTCAACTCAGCCTGGTAGCCATGGCTTTATTGTCCCTTAAACAGAGTATCAACATGCCGGATTTTCAGATAAAAGAGAAACTTAGGAATTCTTTCTTCTCCCTCCCTTAAGTAGCCAGACAGATTCTTGGGTTATCTGTGGGTAGAAAGTATGATTAAAACAAAAGACCAAGAGGAGGAAGATTGATAAGTACCAGAACGGCGATCAAGCGTTTCCTTTCCTTTTCACGAGTCGGTGAAAATAACTCCCTTTGGGTTAAAAGCCTCTTATTTTTCAAGAAGGATAAAGCTTATGAGGATGCTTCCTTGACAAGCTTTCCGGGCATCCTAGTTCATATTTTCAACTTGAAAAGAACGAAAAAAGGGAGCATTTTCCTCCATTTTGTTTCCTTTTTTCATCCTTCAATATCTTCTCTCTTTCCGCTCAGCTGAACGACAAAACTCTTACCCTCCCTATTAGATGTGGATCCTAAGAGATGGAAAACAGATCTTACCACTCGTCTCCCAAGTCCCAACCCAACCCAACCCATAATTTTGGTGGGCCTTTTGACAGAGAGAAATTAGGTATTTAGATGTTTTATGCTTCAACAATACCATGCCCATCTCCTCCTACCTATATTCCCAGCTCCCTCAAGGCCTAGCTAATTAGGGTAGTTCTTTTGTTTTTTTCCCCCACTCTTTTTTAAATTCTTATTTCCTGAGGTTTATTGTTAAAAAAAAATTTAAAAGATTCTATTCAATACTGCCAATCCGACACTTTTTTAATCATCAAACATCTCAATATTTATTATAATGTGTCTGGAAAAAGATTGTGACGAATCCAGGATTTCAAAAAAGTATTCGTGTGATGAACACAATACTTTTATTTTTTAACCAATCTCTCATAAGGTCATAAAGTTTGACTTTGCAATATATGCTTATTATACCAAACCTAACTATTAATCTATATATATATATACGGGCACGAGTTATATTATATATCCACATTCTTTGTACTTTAATTAATAAAAGAACTAACAACCCCAACTAATTAGTGAACACAAGGCCCATATTTGGCTTATTTGAAGGCCCTTTTGCATGCTATATTATGCAATTCTCATAGTTTACGCAATTTCATTCTTAAAATACTAAAGATAACCAAACAATACTATTTGAAAGTGAATCAAAACTTTTAATGGATTTTCCAATGTAGATAAAGCAAAAGTAGAACTCCTTCAACAGTTTAATGTCGATCGCTTTAACAGATTATAATTGGGCAGTTAAATTGGTGGTTGGATTCGGAGATACAGCAGATCATAAATTTGCAATCAAGAAATACGATAATGTTGGATTATAATTAACTATGTACTGGTTTTTCGTTTTTAAATGTAATTTGCCGCGCGCGCGCGTGCGTTGACGACCGAGTTCGAAAGGTTAGACATGATCAGGAACACAATGTTAATTTGTTACGAAGATCTATCTATGTTTTAGAACGCGTTATACTTATGTCAGCCCCCCTGCATGCAGCTCGTTATACGTAACTGCATGCCCTACGAGCCAAACTGATCAATCTGATATATCTAGCCAGTTACGTTAACCATTGCGAGGATCATTTTTCAGAACTAAAAACAAAAAACAAATAAAACATTAATCTAGACCGACGTACGACACATCGTAGCCCTTGATCTTAACTCGTATTTAGCTCGTTTGCCTATAAATTAAACCAAAGCCATGAGATGAGACTATGAGGGGGTCGAACAAATTTTTAGTTTCGCGCCAAATAATTAGGTCAAGCTGAAGGTACCCCCATTCTCGTTTCTTGAGTTTCTTCTTCTTTTGTTCTAGATTCGATCTCTCGTTCTTCTCTTCCCCATCGTCCTATAGCGTCCTCTGCGTACATCTTCTTTGGACGTTTGTTTTTTCTCCAAAAGCGGAAGAGAGATGTCTCCGGTCAGAAAGTATCTGGTGATGCTTTTCATCATCCTAGCCTCCTTCGGATCCTGCTTTGGACGGGTTTACCGCGGAGACCCTCTCGTTGCCAATCTAGATGAAGCTTACGGTCCCGCGGATCCCAGAGCCTACGTAACACCCATAAGCTATATTCACCAACAGGACTATGAGTATCAGCCAGGGTTTGTAGTACTGGATGAAGTCCGTGGCCAAAAGATTTTGGTCGACGGTCATGAGATCCAGCCAAGAAAGCACTCGTTCGACTTCGACTTCACCGTGGCTGGTTAACGTAGACGACTTCGGAGCTAAAGGTTATGGAAAAGATGACAGTACTGAGGTACGTGCGTCCACAATATTCGTTCTTCTTCTTCTTTTTTGGGCTGTATCGCGTAATCGGCTTGGATCTTTTCGTTGACTGATATGGGTTGGATCTGTACACCATCTTATGATAATGATAGGCTTTTCGTAAAGCTTGGGAGAAGGCTTGTAATTCTGCAGATAGTGTTCTCGTGATCCCTGCAAATAAGATCTACCATCTAAGGCCCATCACATTCTCAGGTCCTTGCAAATCTAATTTCACAATGAAGGTGAGTTCTATGCAATATATCCCAACACAATTAAAATGCCACTAATCTTTTGTTGTTCCTCTTGAGGAAAACCAACCGGTAACGCACAAAAGGATCCCCAAATGTTGACTTTGTGTTCTTGTACCTATATAGCCAAATAAGAAAGTTAAGTTTCTGTATAATTTATAGGTAGACGGAAAAATCAAAGCTTCTACTCGCAGATCTGATTATGGTAAAGATAAACGCCATTGGCTCGTGTTTGAGAAGATCCACAATTTCACAGTTGAAGGTTGGGGCACCATTGATGGTAATGGGAGGAAATGGTGGGCAAACTCATGCAAAATCAACAAAAAACTTGTATGTAAATTCAATTCAATTGGTCTTCATCATTTTATTTTCATAAACTTTGTATCTTTGATCTATTACTAATAAACTAACTCGTTCGTGTTGATGTTCCATTAATTCTTGGCAGCCTTGCAAGCACGCACCGACTGTAAGTTCATTTGATCTGTATCCTTTCATGTATTGTAGCTAGTTTCTTTCTTTTCAATTTTTTGTTCATGATTTCTCTATAAACTTTGTTAAAACAGGCCGTGACATTCATGGATTGTACGGATTTGAGAGTAGCTGATCTGAATATCCGAAATGCACAACAAATGCACCTCTCGTTTCAAAACTGTGTGATGTTAAAGCTTTGAATCTTTCAGTGACTGCACCTGGCAATAGTCCCAACACTGATGGAATACATGTCACAGATACACGAAATATAACCATTCAGGATTCTGTCATCAGCACAGGTACAACGTAGCTGCCAATACCCAACACATAAAAAAATTAATATTCCCCCATAACATATAGTTTAACATATAGCTATATATAACAATTATTTTCGTTTTATTTGCTGAAGGTGATGACTGCATTTCCATAGTGAGTGGGTCCGAATATGTTCAGGCAAGGAACATTCAATGCGGACCAGGACATGGAATAAGGTACATATCTAGCTATCTCATTCCTTCAATAATATTATGTTTTTGATTTTTTCCCCTACTTGCATTACAATTAACCTATTTGGATGGGATTTTGCAGCATCGGAAGCTTGGGAGCTAGAAATTCAAAAGATCATGTTTCGAATGTAATAGTCGATGGGGCAAAACTTAGAGGAACTACTAATGGAGTCAGAATAAAGACTTGGCAGGTAAGAGTTGGTCTTCAAATACTCATTTTCTGGGCTACGGAGCAAAAGTTTGAAGGTGTATAATTACAGCATATATATATATATATAGAAAGAGTGCCCTAACAGTTAGTAATTAATCCATTCGTCCAGCAAAATTCAAACATTGCCGTTTTTGGATAACTTGTAGAAACTTTGCAAAATGGTTAAGAACTTGAGATCGAGTTGCATGCAATTAGTTGAACGTTGGGCATTCTCATGTAGCCTGCTATATATTGAATGCGAATTGAGTCTAGCTGTGATGATTTTTTTTTCTCTCTTTAAGCACCCTGCCTGCTATACGAGACATTGGCCACTTGCACACTTCTTGCCTCCTGGTCCGCTTAGCTATATACAAGTTCACATATTTCTTCCTTTCTTTTTGCTGCCGACCTACAAAAGACCTATATATACCATCATAATTATATGACAAGTTTAGGACTTAATACTTATTTACCAAAGTCCAAAAAGGCACTTAGGAATGTTGGGCAAGTTTGCTTCTCCTCTCTGTAGCCAGGCCAGAATAAGAAAATGACTATATATGCACCTACTACGTTAGAGTTGGTCATGATATATATTTGACATTCAAGAGTAATAATAATGTGTTGGATATTGATTCATATGCAGGGAGGCTCTGGGTATGCCAAGAACATCACATTCCAAAACATCGAGATGGAAAATGTCAGATATCCCATAATCATAGATCAGAACTACTGTGATAGTAGAAAACCATGCACAGAAGAGGTAATTATATACATACTCCCCCCCTAAACTAATCTCTTTGACTGAATCCCCATTTAAAATTAATCGCAACTAGCATGAACCATATATATTTAGCAATGATCTTAATCTTATAAATATGGCAGACATCAGCTGTGCAAGTAAGTGGGGTGGTTTACAAGAACATCACAGGCACCAGTGCATCAGAGGAAGCTGTCAAATTCTACTGCAGCAAGACCATTCCCTGTCACGGGATTTCGTTGGAAGAAATTAACCTCGTGCGTGAAGGAGATGGAAGGGTCAATGCTTGGTGTGACAACGTTGGATTGAGGAACATGGGGAAAGTCTCTCCAAGGTGCTGATCATAATTTAGAGGTACAAAGAAACAAGAGACATGCTTATATTACTGCTGTAAACAGTGATTGATTTAACATAGAGCCTTATTCAACTTTTTGTTGTTTTAGGCTTCTAACATGAAATGAATAACTATATGGCGTTCTTGCTCATGAAATTTTAAATATTTTCTCAACTTATGCCTAGCTTGAAATGTGATTTAAGAGTAGTGCCTATTGTCTCATATTGGTGCTAGATAAATGATCTTTGAATGACTTGTGTTATACACAATTCACATTGCACACCAACATGATTGAACGAGGCTTGACCGCACGTGTGAGATTTGAGTCGGCAATCGCAAGTGAGAGGACACATGTTCTTAGGAGGATTGACCTTTGACTGGCTGATATTAATCAGTTATTGACAAAAACCAAAACGAACATATAAAAAAGGAGTTGGTTCGAAAGAAACAAAAAGAACTTAAAAACTCAAAAAAGAGTTGGTTCAACCCCGAAAAAAAAAAAAAAAAAAAAAAAGAAGAAGAGAAATCCTTCAACGGGAGAAAAACAAGCAACAAAGTTGCATTCTCAGGTCTTAGTGGCATTGGTTTGACTTTCAGTCCCTAGATCTATGTTTTCCTTTTCACTAGTGGTTTCATTTGGATCGCTTTGACTTCGCTCACAAATTTAAGGTCTTAAGCCTCTTTGATGGTGTTTGGTCTTCCACACACGTGTGACCTTTTCATTCTTTGATCATTGATTCTAAAACTTGGATGAGACTTGTGGCATGAAATAAATGATCGTTTTTCTCTAGGTAAGTAAGCTGAGTTAATATTGAGATTTCATGTAAATAGATCACAATTTATATTCTTTATTCCTGTTTTTTTTTTTTTTAGCATTAAGTGCATTTTGCATCTTGTTTTTATTGCATTCTCCACTGCTTCCTCAGATTTGTTTAATTGCATGCGTGTCAACATATTCATAAAAAAGAAAGAAGAAGTAAAGTTCATCTTGTACCAGTCAAATGCAAATATTCTTATAAACCAACAACTCATTTTGACATAACTCTAGGGAGGGAGGAATAGACTTTCATCTTACCTCATCGATACCAAAGCCAACCGTCCTTTCCTCAAACACATGAAACTCACTGATATTGCACTTGTTTAGAACAGCAATGCCAGCAATCATTGATATCGGCGCGACTGATAAATCATCCATCACCATGTAGGTAACTAAACCCTTTACACAAACCTCACTGGCTGAACCTGCCTTTGCATGATTTTTAGCAGTATACTGCACTTCATAGGACGTCCTACTCGCACATGAAGGACAAGCTGAATTGTACTTGTCTGATACATGCCAGTGACTAGAACAATAGCTGTATAACTTCTCAATAGATACTAGAGATTGAAGACTTGAATGTCGCATGCTGATATGCAACATTTAAGTCTTCAATGCTCTTGTACAGATTTCCAATGCAGCCAACCATGTACGACTTGATAGGAGACCGACCACGGAACCAATAGGCAAGGAAAGGAGGTGGAATAGAAATCCACAAAGTCTCTTCTGGCTTCGGCAAAGATGACTCTGTTGGCCTTTTTGTCTACGAGAAGCTTCAAGCTGTTTAGTCGCTTCCATTGCGTTACTGCTAAATAATAAAAAAAACATTTAAGTTGAGGTAAGGATAGTGTTAAATATAGTATACACAAACTCAAGTAATTTCGAATTTCAAAACGATTTTCATTAGGAAAAACAGAACAGACTTGGAAAAAGCTCAAAGGAGGGCTTCCACTCTTAAGTATTTGAAGCATCTTCTTTTCCTCTTGCTTATGTAATAAGGGGATGAAAATAAACTAGCAAACTAAAACGACAATGGAAATTCAGTCACTCCCAGCTATATAGCTTTTCAGAATGAAGAAATAAGCAGAGGAAGTGACGTACTGTTGGACAAATTTGGTACACTATCCACTACCCAATTTCAGCTTTCAAGAACAGGGGCAACGGAATCGATGGACGAAACTGATTGGGAATTTCATATCATAACGTATTCGAAAGTACCGCTTGCTTCTCTAATCTCTCTTCATCCATGGATCTTTTACTCATACTTACTCGATTGGAAGTATTGATCGAATTAAAAGTTCCCATGCGTTATTCTCAACAAAGTTGTCACTTTCCCACAACACTAGTAAGAAAAAAATAGCAAAGCACAGAAACGCCACTATAATTCTTGCACAGACTAGAGAACAAGAACAAAATTTGTTTTTTTTTTTTTTTTCCCTTAAAAAAGAACGGGTTTTAAAGCAAGATGGGGACAAAAATATTGCCATCGCTTGCTTTCGAACAAACAAGAAGCAAATTCGCGATTGGTAACAACTCAACTCAGCCTGGTAGCCATGGCTTTATTGTCCCTTAAACAGAGTATCAACATACAGGATTTTCAGATAAAAGAGAGAACTTAGGATTTCTTTCTTCTCCTTCCCTTAAGTAGCCAGACAGATTCTTGGGTTATCTGTGGCTAGAAAGTATGATTAAAAACAAACTACCAAGAGGAGGAAGATTGATAAGTACCAGAACGACGATCAAGCGTTTCCTTTCCTTTTCACGAGTCGATGAAAATAACTCCCCTTTGGCTAAAAACCTCTTATTTTTCAAGAACGATAAAGCTTATGAGGATGCTTCCTTGACAAGCTTTTCGGGCATCCCTATTTCATATTTTTCGACTTGAAATGAACGGAAAAAGGGACCTCCTGATTTTCCTCCATTTTGTTTCCTTTTTTTTCATCTTCAATATCTTCTCTCTTTCCGCTCAGCTGAGAAACAACTGTTTCTTTCAATTTTTCTTACGCTCCCTATTAGGTGTGGATCCTAAGTGGTGGAAAACAGATCTTACCACACGTCTCCAAACCCAACCCATAATTTTGGTGGGCCTTTTGACGGAGAGAACTTTGGTATTTAGATGTTTTATGCTTCAACAATACTAGGCCCATCTCCTCCTATATTCCCAGCTCCCTCAAGGCCTAGCTAATTAGGGCAGTTCTTTTGTTCTTTCCCCCCACTCTTTTTTAAACTCTTATTTCACAAGGTGTATTTTTTAAAAAAATTAAAAGATTCTATTCATTACTGCCAATCCCACATTTATTTAATCATCAAACATCTCAATATTTATTATAATGTCACCACACAAATACTTTTATGTACTAAACAATCACTCATAAGGTCATAAATTTTGACTTCCCAATATGTGCTTATTATACCATATATATTAATATATATATATATATATATGGCCTGAGTTATATTATATATCCACATTCCGCACCATTTGCAAGTATATGCCAATGAACATGAAGTGACACTCACAATTAACAATTAATCAATATGTGGAGCAAAAAATCGAGATCCTTCAATTTGTTGTACGAATTGGATGGTCCAATTCAAAGAGAAATAAAAAAACAGTATATAAATCTCACAATTGGATTGATACTATTCAGTAAAAGTCGGAACAACAAATTGAAAATTATCCTACCGTTAGAATGCTTGCGGAGGGTGAAGCATTCCTTTGTTACGTTGGCTGTAGTGCCACAGTCTTGGTCATGGAAGTCCTTTGAGGGAAGAGAAATGCTGCCCTGCAGCTGACGTGAAGCTACCAATATTTAACCGCGGGCTATAAACCTCAGCTATTTAATCAACTTTCACACAACGAAACTTCGTAGGCCAACCAAGTCTTGGCCAGCAATGAATTATATCTAATTCCTTCAACACAGAGTAGACCTCTGTGTTCATCTAGGGAGAGAGGACAAAAGGAAGAATCTACCTAGGACCACGCACACACACAAGTGCTGGAAGAAAAAAAAGGATATGGGGGGGCCTATTGATATCTTGAAGAGGTGCTCTTTGAACTTTTCAATCTCCTAATGCAAAGTTCTAAGCTCCTTTCCAAACCCCTTAACATTCCTCTGGACGGCCAAATCATTTTCATTGAAACCTCTCCAACCCACGAACTAAGAATATAAAACCTCTGCAAATTTGCTGATTCAAATGACAGTGAAGTTAGATATATATTGGTAATGAGGATTCTATTTATATTAAATGGATTCGAGACTTTGTTATAGGAAGCAGTACAGAAGAAAACAAGAAAAAACAAAAGGGAATGACAGGGAATCAAGGATTTTATTAGAGCATTATATCATGGCCATAATCACATGGGGTAGATCACCCCCATGATCTGTTTAGATCAGAGGTCCTTTTAGACTAAAATGGTCTTCTTCTTTTTTGCTGAATAAAACCTCATCACATTACGGAAAAGAAAAGCTATCACGCATATCACACACCCGGATATGTTCTGGTAAACAAGAAAACGAAAAGAAACCAACACAACCCGGACTAAAATGGTCAACCATACACTGCCATTCATTTTCTTCTGCATTGGAAAAATACAGGTAAATCACAAGCAGAAGCTTTGTTTGTTCCCTAAATGTTGTAAAAAAATCTTATATATTCAAGCTGGAAGATGTTCAGAGCTTGAAAATCATTCCATCAAATTGGTTTTGGGCCAGTTTTTGTGGAAGCTGATGTAGGAAGTAAGATTAATTAGTCCTTTTTGCAGATGCAACACAGGTCTGCAGTGTCTATTATCTGAGTGGGGAATTTACGTTTTTTCTTAAGCTTAGAAAAATATAACACCGAATCAGAACAGATCCCCATTAAATATTTATTAGCAAAAGAAATTCACATGATAACCATCGAGGATAAGGTCATCATAGGGAATGCCTAGGGAAAAGAAAAACAGCTATAAAATATTGAATAGAGGTAGGTGGAACAATGAATTAAAAAGTTGGATAAGATATATAGAGATTTGTGACAAAATTCCAAAATTTTCACTTGGCAAACATGCCCATTGGTTTGGTCCAGCCAACCCGACAATGAGTTTGCTTTAAAATTTTTACAAACCAAGAACAATTATCCAAAGACCTAAACCAAGAGGAGAAAACAAAATAGGTGTCAAAGTTACCAAAGGCAGTGGGGTCGTGCATCTCCATATTAAACAGACAGATTACTGAGAAAGTACAAATCTCAAATAGTTTAAACCTTCTAATTGGGTACCAAAACAAATAATTTGGTCTCAAAATTGGCATACCACTAAAAAGGATAGAAGAATTATTGTGATCTAGGCTATGGCCCATGCCATCTAGTAGATGGAACTTTTTGATGCGCGCCTAAAGACACATTCATAAATGTTAAAGGATAGTGTCGTCTAATAATATAAGTACAAAATAATACGATGATGACTTCCCATTTCTTTTTCTTTTTTTTCAAATCGGGTGTTTGGATCAATTCGCACATAACGGTAAAGCTTTGACGCAGCATCAGTAATTGTATTCTAATCTATACCAATCTCTTTGGAAGTTTGAGGAAATGTTTATATGAGACAGATACAAACTTATGTCATCCTTATGTTTATTTGTCGTAATAAATAATTATTCACCACTAACCAGACAGATCCGCCTCCTTATCTCGGTTGTTTATTTCCGTTTCCATTGATGTATTTTGCTTTCTGTCATGTTTGGTCTAGACATGTGTGCCTTATAAAATTGAAAGGTTATGCTCGCCGAGACGTCGCCTCTGTTGAGAGTTTGGTTCACCAATTAGAGCTTCCGCTATATTTTAATCCCTCTTGACGAAAATTTCTATATTGCTTTTGAAAAAAAAAACCATAAAAAGTTAAGAAGAAAAGTTACATCTTTAAGACATTGCACCCTCAAACTACAATGTTATACACTTTGCACCCTAAACTACCACTTTGACACATTACACCCTCCAACTACTAATATTAAACACTTTACACCCTCCATTTGACAATAATACCTTGAGAAATTAATGAATTGACAACAATATCTAAGGGCATTATCGTCATTTTAGTTTAAAAATTTGATAAAGGGTGCAAAGTGTTAAAAATTGGTAGTTAGAGGGTGCAATGTGTCAAAATTGGTAGTTTAAACTTAATTATACCGGATCAGTCTTAAGAAGAGAGTATTATTTTATGAACTAAGATATTTCTCTTATGCATCTTAAACTCTAGTCACAAAGGAAGGGGCAATTGGAATGGAAAGAGGCTAACTCCTTTATATATAATAGTACTTCTTATCTTCACGCCATGAATGTCCACGATACTGGCAGGACAGTACTCTATTGAGTTCTCTGTTGGTGAGCCTCCTGATTGGTAATTTAAAACAATCCAGAAAATAGCAAATGGGTGCCATTTAGGCTTGGAAATGGAATGAAACACATGCACCAACTATAATTATGTAAGCGATTAAGTCGGATGGGCTTTGAGCGATGATTCAGGCTTCTCGTAGAGTGGGCCTATAAAGTGTAACAAATTAGTGGCCATACTTTGATTGTTTGCTTAAGGTCCATTAAATATGGGAGAGACTAGAGAGTCAGAGAGACAGAGACAGGACAGCAACAAAATGATAGAAAAGCAGAAATCTATTGGGCAGGTGAACATAAAAGGAAAGACTATGGGTATGGGGCAATCTCTGGAATTCAACGAAGTTCACAAATATTTATTAGAGAGAGAGAGATGAGGACGAAGGTAAAAGGAGGGAGATTGAGATGGGCTCTTGTTGGCTCCCCTCCAACACCAAAGTACTTATTTAAGCAGACAAAAGGTCTTGAGGATAAAGTAGAGTTTCAAGAGCAAGGTTATCTTCCTCTTGCTTTCTTTAAACAACATCCTCCTTGTATCTTCTTTGCATCTCTCTGTCTCTCTCTGATCTCTGTGCCCAGTGGGTACTCACTCTCTTATCCTTTACCAAGTAGTTGGGAGAATGGAAGGAGGAGAAGGGACATCTGTACCGCTGCCAAATGAAGAGAGAGGAAGATTCGAAAGAATATGTGTTTTCTGTGGTAGTAGAGCTGGATACAAACCTGCATTTAGTGATGCAGCCCTTGAGCTTGGTCAACTTCTGGTAATATAGCATCCTAATCAACCCAACCCAAAAAGATAATTCTTCTTCTTCTTCTTCTTCTTCTGCTTATGATCTTTATCTAGTCCTTTCGTATTTGAGACTTTGCACTTCACTCGGATTGAGCTTTTTTAGTCAACAGGTGGAGAGAAAGATTGATTTGGTTTATGGTGGAGGAAGCGTAGGCTTAATGGGTTTGATCTCTCGGACAGTTTTTCATGGAGGTTGCCATGTTCTTGGGTATACTTCATATTTTCTATTGAGAAGTGATGCATTATTTATCTTTTCCTTGTATTGAGATAACAAATTTGTAACACGTATCTTTTGTCTTTCTAATATTCCTTTGAAGAGTGATTCCTAAAGCTCTTTTGCCTCATGAGGTACGTACTATTTCATTCCTCTACTTCATGCTTGGTTCCAAAGAATTGAACCGATCAACCCCCACCCTTCAGATATCAGGAGAGACCATTGGGGAAGTGATTACTGTGACAGATATGCACCAAAGGAAGGCGGAAATGGCAAAACACGCCGATGCATTCATCGCACTTCCGGGTAAGATCCATCCAAAAAGATATACTTGCACGTTCTTCTTCTTCCACATAAACATGCTATTCTGTGTATTTGTTCACTTAAGACTTCCCAATCACTTTAGGTGGGTATGGAACCATGGAAGAATTGTTGGAAATGATATCATGGTCTCAACTTGGAATCCACGACAAGCCAGTGAGATAGATGATTCTTCTTGAATATTCCACTCTGCAAAATCGTTCAAATTATGCATATGATCATTTTCAGAGAGTATTTTTTGCTTGATTTGGTACTTTTAACAGGTGGGATTGTTGAACGTAGATGGGTACTACAACAGCTTGCTGGCCTTATTCGATAAAGGAGTCGAAGAGGGTTTCATAGAGGATTCTGCAAGCGTATTGTGGTCATTGCAGATACAGCAGCAGAACTCATAAAGAAGATAGAGGTGCATAAGATCATCAATAGAATTAATGCAATTTCTGAAATGATTACCTATTTAATATACAAATAATATTAGTAGGGTCGGCTGCTGAATTATTGGAGAGGATGACAAAACAAAGTTGCAGGCAATAGTAGGGAATGATTTTGTTATTGGATATATTGCAGGAGTATGAGCCAGTCCATGACAAGGTAGCACGCTCACAAAGTTGGGAAGTTGTCCGTCGGTCAGAGTCTACTCCAAGTGGGGAACCTCTAAGATCTTAGATCTTTATCATCCATCTGTTATACGTAGTTTCTACACTATAAATATATGTTGGGAGTAGTTCCATTTTAATCCCCCAAGATAACGACAGCAGAATGGACTAAACTATTTATGTCTCTATTTCTCTCGAATGTGAAATCCCAAGATCCCAAAATCTTAATCATCCATATTTGTATATTCGTTACCAAATGTTTGCTGCAACTCTCTCTCTCTCTCTCAAAAGTCATAAGGCAATTGACTCTGTCAAAGGAGCATAGAATATAGGCTTTGGACAAAGTAGGGTGGGGAAATTTAGGGAAAGCTAGAGGGTTGTTCTTCAATGGTGATTATTTTTCTCTAGGGTTGGCTACTAAGTGGCAAAGGCTTTTGTCTACTTGCTTTGTAATTTTTGTTGTGGTGGAAATTGTTTATTAGATTCTCAAGTGACGATTGGAGTCTGGTATTTTGGCTGGATAGCTCACTGACCTTTTGTGCCCCACACAAAATTGGACACTTTGTTGTTTTCTTCGTGCCTTTTCAACTCCAGACAGAGGTTATTTGATTGGGTAGTGTGTTCTCCTACTTGACTGGTGCAGCCAGCCAGCAAATTCCTATGTTGCTATTTGCCCCACACGTGAAGGGCAGAGAAGAGGCCAAGTGTGCAGTTCCCACTAGCTTTATTTGTGATAGCCCCTATTCAGTTTCTTCACGAAAAGCAACCCCAAACCATGATTCAATCTTTTTTCTCATTGGATGCTTTAGAATGTTAAAAAGAAAAGGAAGTTGCCATGTGGCAAGAATTCATTGCAAAATATGTCCCTACACGCGGATCATTATCTCCCATACGAATTATCGTCAAGACTGCAATGAACAATAAACCTTATGTGGAAGATTCAAAGGAGTTTTATAGATTGAATGCTACATAGCCATTTAAACTGGTCCGGACACCCGTTAAGAAAGAAAAAACTGCATATCGATAACACTTGATGGCAATATCTGTTATCAGTGGGCTCTCCCAAGTCTAATCTTGCAGATTCTGGATTGGATAGAGCAATTAGCAACCGAGCCTCAAAACGAAATCAGTTTAGGAGGGAGATTCATAGGTGCTCAAAAGACTCAGTAATTAAGTAGAGCTAGCCCAAATAACATCCCAGAAGATTAGTTTCCTCCCCAAGAGTAGTACTGTGGTGTGGCTGAATGCCCACTCAATCAATCACAAATCCCAAAAGCCATCATTAGGTTATAAAATTCGTAAAGAAGACATAGCCTCTAGTTATTTTGGTATTAGTGTGCTGGACTGTTCATCAAGAGCTGTAGACCAAAAGCGAAAAGTTGCAAAACTTGCAAAATCTGCATTTTCTGATGTCTCTTCATTCGATCTATTCGAATCATATGTCTTAATAAGTATCAATGATTTGAAGCCCTTATCGTGGAAAGGAGCATGCAGCATATCATTGTCTAGTAGTCACCACTTAGGCGGTGGTCATGGCGTGCAACCTGAGCTGGGGGATGAGAGTAGCTTCTCACCTTTATTCGATCTTTCATAGAGGATTCTGCATACATTGCAGATTCATCATAAGATCATCAATAGAATGCAATTTCTGGATTACCTATTTAAGTAGGGTCGGCTGCTGAATTATTGTGACGTTGCAGGCCAGGAGTATGAGCCAGTCCATGTAGCACGCTCACAAAGTTGGGAAGTAGAGTCTACTCCAAGTGGGGAACCTCTAAGATCTTAGATCTTTATCATCCATCTGTTATACGTAGTTTCTACACCCCTAATGGAGGCCCAAGATCCCAGTATATTCGTTATCTGCAGTCATAAGGCAATTGACTCTGTCAAAGGAGCATAGAATATAGGCTTTGGACAAAGTAGGAAATTTAGGGAAAGCTAGAGGGTTGTTCTTCAATGGTGATTATTTTTCTCTAGGGTTGGCTACTAGTGGCAAAGGCTTTTGTCCACTTGCTTTGTAATTTTTGTTGTGGTGGAAATTGTTTATTAGATTCTCAAGTGACGATTGGAGTCTGGTATTTTGGCTGGATAGCTCACTGACCTTTGTGCCCCACAACAAATTGGACACTTTTGTTTGTTTTCTTCGTGCCTTTTCAACTCCAGACAGAGGTTATTTGATTGGGTAGTGTGTTCTCCTACTTGACTGGTGCAGCCAGCCAGCAAATTCCTATGTTGCTATTTGCCCCACACGTGAAGGGCAGAGAAGAGGCCAAGTGTGCAGTTCCCACTAGCTTTATTTGTGATAGCCCCTATTCAGTTTCTTCACGAAAAGCAACCCCAAACCATGATTCAATCTTTTTTCTCATTGGATGCTTTAGAATGTTAAAAAGAAAAGGAAGATGCCATGTGGCAAGAATTCAATGCAAAATATGTCCCTAATGGAGAGAAAGCACGCGGATCATTATCTCCCATACGAATTATTGTCAAGACTGCAATGGAACAATAAACCTTATGACACTTGTGGAAGATTCAAAGGAGATTTATAGATTGAATGCTACATAGTACTAGTATTCAATTTCGTTTTGAGGCGAGGTACGTGTAAACTAGTCCGGACACTCCGGTTAAGAAAAAAAAACTGCATAACGATTAACTCTAGATATGGCAATATCTGTTGTCAGTGGGCTCTCCCAAGTCTAATCTTGCAGATTCTGGATTGGATAGAGCACTTAGCAACCGCTCAAAGCCTCAAAACGAAATCAGTTTAGGAGGGAGATTCATAGGTGCTCAAAAGACTCCAGTAATTAAGTAGAGCTAGCCCAAATAACATCCCAGAAGATTAGTTTCCTCCCCAAAAGTAGTACTGTGGTGTGGCTGAATGCCCCTCAATCAATCACAAATCCCAAAAGCCATCATTAGGTTATAAAATTCGTAAAGAAGACACGCCTAGTAATTAGCATGGTGTAGTCTCTAGTCAGCCTATGAGCCAGAGTTCATGGTATTAGTGTGCTGGACTGCAGAATGAGTTCATCAAGAGCTGTAGAAAAAGAAGAATACATGAAAAGTAGAGTGGTCAAAAGCGAAAAGTTGTGAGGCAAAACTAGCAAAGATGCATTTCCCTTCTAGCCTCCCCGATATCTGCATTTTCTGATGTCTCATTCATTCGATTGATGAAGAGAACTATGGCCAATTAATCGAATCAAGAGAACTATGGCCAATCTTACTTGGGTGATCCTCAAGAGCTGTTCAAGCCATAGGATAATCCCTCGGCCCTCCTAATACAACATCCTAAAAAAACATGACGCCTGACAGCCAAGAAATTCATTTTTGAAGCCTGATCCCAGAAAAAAGAGATTATCTCAACTGCTGGATCGAGGATTCTTTGTACATCTGCGGTAGCATTACGTCCGTAATATCATTGCATAGCAGGAAACCACGGTGGAGAAGAATGATTGGTATAAGCAGATTACATGGATCCAAGCGTATATTCACTCACTGGGGGTCCAATCAAACCAACCATTTTATGCATGCAGTTCGGGAGTACAATAAACCAACCCTTTGGATTAGGTGAAACAGATGAACTACAATATGTTAGATCACATAAGTTGAGACACTGAATTTCTGCATCTAGAATCCGGAAATTTTACAGTTTCTACTACCAGAATCCTATGTTATAATATAAGAAAGCAGGATGAAACCTACTAAACATGTAAAAATTTGTTCAGATCCAGATCATCAGAAGCATTTCCGGTGGACAATGGAAGGTCCAGTTTCATCATAGTCTGCCTTGGTTACATGCTGATTTTGAGGAAAGACAACTTTGGCGAGGATTGCACCACCCACCCAAGCGGAATACATTGTCAAATTCTCCGGCATGTATTCTGGAGGCTGTAAAGAACGAAAAGATAGAACAAAAACTCACCTTTCTTTACATAAAATAGCAGCATACGTGTTTGTAAATTCTAACAAGATTGCTAGGACAACAGTGCTGGAGTGGGAAATGAAAGTACTTTCTTGACGACATGCATTTGATAATGGTAATCCATGTGACTGAACAAGAAAATATCCAACTGTTATTATGGTATTGTAGGCGACTTTTCAAGCAAAATACTACGAAGGCATCATTTCAAAACCAACTAAAAGCTGGAGGCCAATGCAATAGGACTCTTTTATATATGTAAGCTACACATTTTCCACCAAATTGACATATAAGGTGTAATTTGGAGTAATACTTGACCAAATATTCCACTAATTAAAATTAGAATCTATTATAATTTTGTTCTAGATGTCAGATAATAATCCAAATAGTTGCACTACTGTAGAATACAGATATGAATTTGCGTTCCATTCTCTCTATCATATAAGAATCCAAAGATCTGTCTCATGAAAGACACTTAAAATACCTAATTCAACAATGTCGTGATACAAGAGGTTACCTTAACTAGAGCAGGACGAATGGCAGATGACGACAGGCTCGCTTCTTTTTGAAACCTTTCTTCAAATCCTGCAGTCAGGAGTAATATGCTAGTCAGCAGCAATAGAGTGACAATTTAGCTCATAAACAAGGTCATCTGACATTGCATTTGGCATTTGGCTCTTAGATACACGTCTATAGCAAAGCTCATCAAATCCATTCTCTTTCTTACCTTTTGGAGAATCTATGTCATGAACCTAAATAGTGACCTAAAGTTGCATAGTTTTCGTTTCATTAAGAATCAAACTCTGATAATGATTATTAAGGGCCTTCTTCGTCCAATACAGGAGTCATTTTGTCTATGGCCTTCACTCACTAACTGAAACAGGACATCTTTCCCTTATCACTCCTTGCACCATAAGGCACAACAAGTTATGAATCATATCAATCAGTACAGAAGATTAATTGATCACCATCTCAAATTTATATGAACAATGTTAACCATAGTGGTATGGTCCTTCAGTCACCCCAAAGCCACACAAAATCTTTAATGAACAAAACAAAAGGCAGTAGTGCACAGATTTATTTACATTTATGTTCAAATAACAGAAAAAATGCACTCAGAAAATAGTACTACACAAATAGTTATGCCTGCAAATGTCATCAACTTTGTAAACGTTCCTTGTGCTAAGGATCTCTAAATTTTCACATATCTCTCTTTTTTTGTGAGCCACATATCTCTCTTAAATTTTCAAATTTTGTGAGGGTCTACCACTATTTCCAACAGAATTGTCTCCCATTAGTATCAAATTCAGCAGAATCAACGAAGATAGAACACACCAGGCATAGAAACAGTGCCACCACAAAGTACAGTGTTTTCTAGAAGCTGCCGGTGGTTATCAGATGACACTGTTGATATACTACGAACTAGCTGCTCAACAATGCCATGTGCCTCTAAGCCCAATAATGATGGTTGGAATAAAGCCTCACCAATATTATATTTTTCTCTTCCAATTGTTATCACCTGAAACAATAAGCACATATTAAGTTTAGACATCTAACATGCTGAAGCTCCTAAACTCTATATAAAGATCATGAAGCAGAGATTTGTTGAAGAGAGCAAAAATGAATTATGAAAGCATGCACCACTAATGGCAGGTTACATTTCAAATATAAATAGTGCACGTGACCTACACATGTTAGCAGTAAGCTCGCTGTCTTCTTGGTTTCACAACTTTACCATTCCAGTATGCAATTTCATCAAGTGTTTCAGGTGTTCCGTAATTAATTTGAACTCAAAACATAATGATTGTTAGGAAAATGAATCGACCAAAAGCAAAACAGGTGTCGCGTAAGTAATTTGAACTCAAAACATAATGACTCTTAGGAAAATGGACCTACAAAAAGTTATCCCGATATTGGCTAAGGTACAACTCAAACCACATTCCATTATAAGTCGGAGAAGTCTGAACACAAACCTGCCCATCGGAAGGGTATGCTTCTCTAGCTGGCATGAATTTTTGGTCTTGTCATAAGCAAGTTCATCTTCAGCACAACATGAGTATTGCTCTTTTATTTTCTCGACATCAGACATGCTGATATTCACTAGAGGATTGGATTTGCCAAGCTCTTGAGCCAGTAATTTTGTCAAATCAATACCTCCAACTTCAAATCTTCTAGAGGCAATGTGCTGAACTGCACCTTCAATTACAGGCGCAATATCTGGTTATAGAGCAAGAAACACTTAGTTCAAATCATGGTTTTCTTTGACTGAGGATCACTGAGTTGCATATACACTCACTAGACTGCACATACAAATGCTCTAATGGCCATAAGCAAACCCTCCAATGATTGGACAAAAAATATTCTAGGAGTGATTTCACTTTCTATAACAATTCTCAACAAAGATGTCAAAAAGCTCAGAGAAGGAAACCTTGTCAACCTGGCTCAGTATATCTAGAAAAAGCACGTTAGATTTTAAGGCATCTAAGCTAATGCTATCATCCTTTGATGTCTGTATTGAGGCAGCCAAGCCTCAACATACAACTTTTGTGCTCAAACACACAAAAGTAATCTCATGCCTTTGAACTGGGCTTTTATATGAAAATTTTGCCACAGAAAAGAGAATATAAGGTGGAAAATTTCAGACTGGCAATCAAAATATTGAAATCATACTAATTTACACAGCTTTCACTTGCACTCAGCCTCCTAGGCTTAAAGATCCCAAAATAAGTTCCTTTCTGTATGATATATATACCTATCTTTCCATGACCAATGTCAACAGTGCACCCTGAGATACGTCCTACAGCATAAAGTGATAATACTGCTTGCTCTGATGCGTAAAAGCCTGATATGTTAAACGTTTCAAACATCAGCTGCACCAACTGTTCTCTGACAGACTGCAAAAAAAAAAATTACATAATATTTTTCCAGGGAAAAAAAAAGCTATGCAAAAGCAGAAACATGGGTCATTTGGTATTGGAAAATGGAAAATGGAAAATTCCAACATAGTGCAAAGAAAAGGAAATAACTTCTCAAGTTTGGATCTCAATGGTTGTAAACTGCTTACTATGTCCACAAACCACATAAGCCACATAAACCCCCTCCCCCATTCCAACCAAAAGAAACCCAAACAGTTGCAGACGACGCACAACTTCTATCAAGTGAGTGCACATGCAGACTGAAATGTGGTCACAATCATTCATTAGTTCTTGGCAAGAGTTGAGATGCATGGGGGAAACTCTTAACGGCATTCCTACCGGTATGTACTGCTAATGATACCAAGTCAGAGAGTCATCAACATTGAACATGTAGCAAGAATACCGACTTTGAAATTAGATAAAACCAATGCAAATAATGAGCATACTAGTAATAAGAACAGAAAAGTTAATGGATCACTTCCTAAATATAAACTAACATGATCTTCCAATAATGCCACCTCTCTGCATCATAATTTTCTAACTAACAAACCCTCAGTTTGATTAGAAACAAGGATGCTAACCTTGGGGGTAGCAAGTGGATCTGTAAATAATATTTGTCCTTCATTGCCAATCTCCCATCCAAGGCCAGTATACAGAACGTGGTTTAACAGATCTTCCATAGCATCCCAGTCTCTTACAAAACCTCGCACAACCGGTTCAACAGCAATATCCTCACTGACAGCACTATCAGCCACCGATCCATCTTCAAGCATCCGTTTCATTTGGGTGGGAATTATCTAAATCACATAGAAAACGTTAAGATGTCTCAAGGACATATCAGTACTCATTACACGAAGACCTCCCATAAATGCCACCCATTCGCAATATCGACTTTTGTTTCTAGCCCTCAATTATCCAAGCAACCAAACAGAAGTAAAACAATAGCACGCTCAAACCAACACTAAAGCTTACTGCTTTCCCCTCTTATCAACATGAAAACCAGAAATTTTATTTTCTTCCGTCTCTTTATCTCTAAGAAATCAAACCTTCTCACATGAATTTCACTTATTACGTTTTCATTTCACTTTAATCAATTCTACCGGAGAAGAACTCGCTCAACTACGCCCTAATACAACATGAAACATCACCTGTCAACTACTTTTCTTTCTGTTTTCTTTTCTAGAGTCTCTCTCAGCAACCAGACAGGGAGGAAGAAACAAATAATGTGGTGTAAGCTTTTACCATAGAGGGAGCCTGATCGGGAATTGCGGGTCCAGCTTTGAGGAGCTTGGAGCCGGCGTCGACCACCGCGGCCTCCATCGTCTTCCTTGAGCTCAAAACCAAAACAAAACCCTAGCTTTCGAGCACAAAGATATACCTATATATCTTCGTAAGCAATGGGATAGCTTTGGAGCTGAAGCTCAGAGTTTGCGAAGTGAGAAAACCCAATGCCTCAAGTCTCGAAGCTCGCAAAGTCTCGACCTTTTCATCGTTAGCGGGCTGAGAGCCATTTGAATCTACCAGTAGTCTAGTATTTATTCTCTTAGAAAACAAAAAAGACGAGTATTTATTCTTCGGTAGACGCCTTTCTTTTAGAAAGAAGAATTTATCATAACACAGACAACATTAAAATTATTAGCAGCAAAAGTAATGCTTTAATTGTTTTTTTTAGGAAATAATAATACTTTAATTGTTGGCCCTAATAATTTCTTTTTTTGAATATTATTTTGATTTCTTAAATAGCTACTACCTCATCATTAAAATTTTAAACTTCTTGGAATAATCTCCTAGTCTATTTCCTGAGATATTTATCCAATATTTAGTTTGTTATTTCTCAGGAAAACTCCTATGAATTATATTTTCAACGATTAAAAAGTTTCTGGAACATTCCAAGTTCACTTTGAAATGGTTAGAATGAAGTCAAATGGTTAAAAAAGAAGAAAAGAGGAAGGAGAAAAGGTATACAACAAAATGGTAATCATAATCCATCTAGTATTTGCCAAAACCAAGTTTCATATACACAGCAAAGAACTCATTTCATATTAGACTCGATGGAAACACTTCATGGCTGGAGCATGTAGGATAATCCTGATAATCCTGCAGGCTTTCACCCTCAATGATCAAAGGCACATCCATTAAATTACAGTAGTTCAGATCCAGTGAAACATTCCCATCGGTTGCAGGAGCCGAGGGTTCAACATCCTGCACTAATATTAAGTTGCATTTTTTGGCAATTGGGGAATCATCATCTGTATCATCGATGCAAGGAGGGTCAACAGTTGATTCCTGCACATCAGCCAACAGGTCTTCGAGGAGAACTGCCTTGGCATTGGAATTTTCGTTAGTTGCAAATTTCACATCCAGGACTGGAATCCTGAAATCCACTACAGAAGAAGCACAAGAAAATTCAAGAACTTTCTGCAGAATGTCGAACCCAGATTTTGTTTGTTCTGTAGCAGCAACAAATTCACAGCTTGCAACACCATCTTCCTGGCTGGTAACATTTTCCGTCGGATATGAAGGCATATGGTTTGGAGTATCAGCATTATCAGGAACTGAAACATTGGTAATCTGATTGCTCACTTCTTCATTTATGCTTTCCTCTGATTTGTGACTGGAATCTGTTCTTTCCATATCTGGTCCAACTACAGTGTCAACTCCTGTGGTCTGACAATCACCTGCTCCTCCTGCACACTGCCGACAGTCTTTGTCACCTCCATCAGCTGTCTTCTCAGAGCAATCATCATTATGAGATCTTGTTGCACTCTCTTCACCCTCTAAACAAGTATTGGATGAAGTTGAATCCGTCGTGCACACTGTTGCATCTGTTTCATAGCGAGCAACTGACTGATCTATAGCTATTTCACATTGAACTCCAGGTGAAGCTTTCTTATCATCATTTTCATCTTCTTCATTCAAAAACTCAGGAGCTTTAAATGCGATCGTTTGAGTATATTTTGAAGGCTGGATTGAAGATGAAGATATGAATCCTGCAAGTGCAGATGCTAGAGCATCATCAATCGACAAAACTTGCCTTTGTTTATCCTGGAAAGAATCAGTCACTGAGTCTGACGCAAAATTTTCTTCTGCATCTTCACTATTTGAAAAATCAGGAGCAGTAACTACAAGACTTGGAAGTAACTGAGTAGCATTCATTGGATCACGCACATCATAAGGAGGGACTGAGATAACACCTGAATGAAAATCCTTCTTATCTGATCCAAATGACCCACCATTTGGATAATCACTTCCACTGTTATAAAAGGAGTTGGAATCTGATCCATTGCAAGAAAATTCAGGAGCACAAATTCTCAAGCAAGATGGCAATTCAGAATTATGTGATTTCTTCAACAGTACTTCAATTTGCTGCTCTACCCTCTGGAGTCTTGACTCGATGCTATTAATGGGCTTTAGCATGTTTTCTTCAAATCTCAAACAAAGATCTTCTATTCTGCCCATTCGAGAAACAAGCTGGTCCATGGCTCTTTCAAGATGACCAGTTGACTGGTAATCAGGCTTGTTTTCTGAAATAGGAACTTGTGAAAAATTCTCCAACTGCGCTGGACATGCAATGGAACCAGAACCGTTAACTTTTTGCCACTTTACTTCTAGATGATCACTTCTGTTAGAATTTCCTTCCTGCTGAATTTCAGTGGCAAAGTTCATCGGATCAGTAGATCTTGACTCATACTCGGGGAGTTTTTGCTTTTCCCTTGTATCAGTACTAGGCTTAGTAGTCTTAGATAACTGCAAAAGGGTAGGTACAAGCATAGCCATTAGAGAACTTCCAGATGAGTTTTCCACCGGACCCCCTCGATCTTCGGAGTCATCTGAATCAACAGGTTCAGCAAACACATATACTTCATCAACAAAAACAAAGCCTTTGCTCTCATGTGATAGCAGACGAAGGGTGAGGGATCTGCAAGGACTTCCATCAGTGATCTCTGCTGTAGCCTCATAAAACTCCTGAAATTTTAAGGTTAAGAAAAAGTAAATAATTGGAGAAAAATAAAAGAAAAAAGAGAAAAAACACAGCCAGGTGTGTGGGCACCCCCTCCTGGAGTGTGTGTGTGTGTGTGTGTTGGGGGAAGGGAAGAAGGGCTCAGATAGTCATTATTCTGGGCACTCCTCTTGGTAGTATCCCCTTCTAGATGTGGAGAAGTGAGCTAGCAGATAAAGAGAAATTCACTAAAACCTCCCCTAGTGATTGCCAAATACTAATATCTACCTCCAATTTTTTGAAAGTACACTTCCATCTATGATAAAAGATACCATAAATAGAAGATGAAGATCATTGATTCTACTTCATTCTTTTTGCAATAACAATACTTCTGCTTGCTTTTGCAACAAAAAAAAAGGTTAAAGTATATTGTTCATCCTACACCTCCTCTTCTTTCTCTGACCATAACATTTCCATTCCTTTGATCTACTAGTCCTAACTCTTCAAGCCCCAAAAGACAGCACTGCAACCCAAAACTAACAAGATTCCATCTGCTAATACAAATCTCCAATCCACACCAGTACTAAACCAAACCAGATTCCACCTGATGATCTAATCCCTAAAGAAAACAACCACCATGCTTCAATTTCAGCAATGAGTGTCGGCTATTCTAGATCGGCTTCTGCTGCCATTCTATGGGATGGCCTTCAGCAGGGGCGGAGGGAGCCAGGTGGCCCCTCCAAAAGTTTTGTGAAATTTTTTTAGTATATATATTTAGAGGCTTGACTGAAAAAATTTACAATTGGCCAAAATTTAAATTTCTTTTTGGTCCCCCCAAATTAAAGTCCACAACATTTAAAAAATTGCTAAAACCAACACATCATAGGTGAAATCCAAAATTTTCTTATTATTTATGTCAAGCACTACAACAAGAAACTCAACACATTTTAAATGTTATGCATTTGGTCAAAACTACAAAAAGGAGTTGAGAGAAAATGGTTGGGATGCCTTTTTTGGGAATGTGAAGTCATTTTGTAAAAAACATGATATTGAAGTTCCTAATATAAAAGCTTTGTACAAGTCAGGTCGAGCTAGGTCTCAGAGTCAACGAGATCATGTTACAATTGAGCACCATTATCGAATTGACATATGTGGCTGCAATTGACTCTGAACTAAACAGCAGGTTTAATAAAAAAGCAACAGAACATTCTTAGCTCAACCTTGGAGGCATCTGATGATATTTGTATTGTTGAGAAGATTTTACATAAGAAAAGATTTAGTTGAGATATCAATTGCAAACCTTTAAGTGTGATGTCGTTTGTCTACAATTTCTGAAAACGATCAAAGATGATTGATGTTGATTCGTCAAATTTCAACAGCTACTACAGAGCTTTTTCAGGAAAATTTAATGAAAATGAATTTCTTGCAAATGGTTATCTCTGCAACTGTTAGCACATAAATGTTAATAGCGAGCTCCACCTTTAGTACACAATCAAGTAGATAAGATAAATTTTGTGTACCTATTTTTAGTTCTAAATCAAGGTTAACTTATAACAAAATACCGTTGCAAATTTTTTATGTTCATAATATTATTTAATTAGACATGAGCCTTCAAAAGCAGGGAGTCTCTGATCTGCACTTCCCTTTGGTTCATGTCATTTTAGATTTTATTTTTCCAGCCCCATTCTATGATGGCAAATTAACAGAATACACTTAAATGTATGCCTTTCGTAAAACTTAAGGGAAGTCCAAGTAGTTTTCCGTATAGAAGGCAGTGTGTATTTGTTTGAAAAATCCAAGGTCAGACCGTCAAAGTAATTTCCCCAAGTATAATTAACCGAAAGAATGCATCATCAGTTGATTCTATAATTTTCACTTCTAATCTATTTTGCCTTTACCATAGGCTAGGACATTCCTTTCTTTCTTTTTTTTCCCCTTTGTATCAGAAGCCCATATACATCTCATCAAGTTATATACATCAAAACATTATGGTCACCATTCAAGAACTCGAAACAAGGACAGAAAGAGCTTTGCTTGAGTAAGTACATGGGTAGTCATTACAGTACCTGTTTGCTTCTCTCTGTGATGCTATCGGCTTTTGATGGCAAAGAGAAGTTTTTGTTCTCAGCCACAGCAGCATTAGGGACTTTCACTTCAACCCAGTCATCTTCACTGGAGGTCAAATTACTTCCACTTTTTGAATCTTCTTCCGTTATATCTTTATCAATCTCACTATGATTGGCAGAAACAAGTTCTTCAATTTTGGCTGTGAGAACTCCTTCATCTCTAAGAGCAATGCCACAGCGAACGGTACAGAGATACTCACCGTCACTCTCTAGACCAGAATGATAGTATATCTCATAAACTCGAGCAGTACTTCGAACGTAAACCTGCCTGACCTCATGCTTTTGTGTAAAATCAACTGTGACAGAAGAATTCTTTATTATTTATCAAAAAAAAAAGACAGAAGAATTCTTTATTATTTCCAAGTATAGTGTGTAAACCAAGAGCTACTTAATAAATGGTCTGATAAATAAACATTTTAACAGAAATCACTTTCAATATGATATATGATAGGAAAGAGATTAAGGATAACATTTTAGTTAATATACCACACGTAGAAGATTTCTATAATATTCCTATAGACTTGGTTGAAACCATCTGTTTGGAATTCAAGTAGATGGAAAATACCAATATTAAAATCACATCAGTAAAAAAAATGGAAATTTTGTAGTACATGATTGGTAGCAATATAGATTGGTCCGGATCATGGACCAGGGCACCAAAACATGGCAACATCAATATACTGACTCAACAAATCCTTTGGCTTTAGAAATTCATGGGTGGCATACCACATACATTGTGGAAACCTAAGCTAATTCCACAAGACAAGCCTCACTAGTTTTGTTTAGCCATGAGAAATGGTTCTTCATGCTTTCTTATGTTCTACACTGAACTTTCCAAAATTCTTGTCCGGATATAAATTGCTCCTATACACTCGCATGACTCAAAGAAACGGCGCACACATCCAAAAATAAATTGAGTCAAATCTGCAATAATTTCACCTACTGTTCACGCAATCACCGAGACCTACTATGTTCTTGGATATACCCAAGTGCGTCTGATTGCTACGAAAAATCTGGGACCCACTTACACGTAATCCTCTACTGAACTAAACATAATTCTCATGCATTTTGGATACCTAATAAAAAAGCACAGAATAAGCTCGGCAAATCTATTTCTCTTTTCCTCCGTTTTCTCAAGAGCCAAACAGAAGGAGAAAAGGGGGGGACTTTTTTGCAACTATAAATTCACAAATTCTATTCAACTTTCTTTCTTAGGTACAAATAATACAGATATGAGATAACAATACGTTAGGGTAAAATACTCCGAGCTTGTACGAACCGAGATGGCGAAAGATAACTCCTTTTCTCGTAAAAAAAAAATCTCCCGGAAATATTCCGATAGAAACAAACGGAGGAGAAAAGAAACGAATTTCTAGAACTTACTTTTGATCTCGCAAGGGCCAGAATCCGGTGAGGAAGGGCGCAGAATAAGAGGGGACTTAGAAGTGGTTGAATTGGCTGTGGTATTCTCCTCCTCCTCCTGGACCTCCTCGTCGATCGGAGAAAGAGAGGACTCGAAAGAAAGGGAATTTAATAGAGAGCCACCAGCGACAGTCCAGTTCGTTGAAGAGCTACATGAAGTCGCTGAGCTAGTTTTTTCCAAATCCATCGTTTTTCGCTGCGTTGGAGATCAGTGTCCGTAATTCCGACTCTCAGAGCGAAGACGCTTTCCTGGTTCCGAGTTAAATCGCAATTTAGAAAGGTTTTTCGGGGAATTCCCTATACGCACAAAATATAATTCTGTTTTTTTCAGCATAAAATATATTATGGTCGTATCATACACGCAGCCTGTCATATGGTAATTTTGGTCGTACAATACACGCTAAGAAGCATTTGTAAGGTAATTGTATTTTACATTTGTAATAATGGGCCGCTGGCCCAACCAGCTCGTTTAGCCCAATCTCGAAAAAATAATAGGCTTATACTCGATGGTTGGAAGGACTTTCTTAATTAGAAGAATCGTATTTAAAAGTGTACGTGAATTTAAATTCTATTCCCTGTAATAAGTCTTTGACTTACCATTTTGATTGAGGCCATTTCTAGAATCTGACCAATCTCTCCTATTTGGCCTTATGGTAAGATTCTCTCTAAGTGGTGAGTCAGAGGAAAATAGGTCATTGGAGGGCCACCAGCCAATAGCCATCCAAGATGCTATCCTCAAAATAAATGTACCAGTAACCATGTGACACGTAGGACAATATATCCTGGTGGGAACTTTTTGCATCAAAACCTCTGATTGTTCTGAGTTAGAAGTTGAGGACCCAACCATTATTCGAGGTTACTAATCAAGACGCAGTCCTTGGGCTAAAATTTTGGGCCTCTCTCAAGGGGGCCCATCGTCCAAGCCTCTCAAGACCTTTTTTACATATGAATTCTTGAATCCCAACCCAATGGCATTTTGCAAATAAACATTCATTCTAAATGCAAGAAATTTCAAATATGCAGATTGTTGACATAAATTTGATTACTCCCAGATGAATTATGCTGAGTACAAAATATAACCAATCGCAATTATGAATTCAAAATAAATCTGCAAATTAAGCATATTGTAGCTCCTGTTCTGCTCCCATTTCATATGGGGGCGGAAGCAAATTAGGGATATCTGTAAACAGGTGATCACGACCAGCTGGTGGCTCCGCAACAGGGGAATCCAAAACAGAGTCGGGAATCGCCACGAGGGTTTCCTCAAAAAATGATTTGATCGACTACAAGGTTTTAAAACTTTTGTGAGAAACTTCCAAGGAAAAGAACCAAAGAAAAAGAACTTCGTTGTCCTAGGTACTGATCTACTTGGGTTTATTTCAGAAGACATACCGTGCAATGTTGGAAAGCAGCATCAGCTTTGCGCTTCCACACACCATTCCCAGGCTCCGCATGGAAAAGATGAAGTAATGGCTGCAACACTGTGACAGAAGAATTCTTTAGAATGTGTCCAAGAGCTACTTAATAAATGGTCTGATAAATAAACATTTTAACAGCACTTTCAATATGATATATGATAGGAAAGAGATTAAGGATAACATTTTAGTTAATATACCACACGTTTCTAGTAGACTTGGTTGAAACCATCTGTTTGGAATTCATAGATGGAAAATACGTAAAGGAAATTTTGTAACATGATTGGTAGCAATATAGAATCATGGACCAGGGCACCAAAACATGGCAGTGGCTTTAGAAATTCATGGGTGGCATACCACATACATTGTGGAAACCTGGATCACTTTTTGTTTAGCCATGAGAAATGGTTCTTCATGCTTTCTTATGTTCTACACTGAACTTTCCAAAATTCTTGTCCGGATATAAATTGCTCCTATACACTCGCATGACTGCGGCGCACACATCCAAAAATAAATTGAGTCAAATCTGCAATAATTTCACCTACTGTTCACGCAATCACCGATCCTACTATGTTCTTGGATATACCCAAGTGCGTCTGATTGCTACAAAAAATCTGGGACCCACTTACACGTAATCCTCTACTGAACTAAACATAATTCTCATGCATTTTGGATACCTAATAAAAAAGCACAGAATAAGCTCGGCAAATCTATTTCTCTTTTCCTCCGTTTTCTCAAGAGCCAAACAGAAGGAGAAAAGGGGGGGACTTTTTTGCAACTATAAATTCACAAATTCTATTCAACTTTCTTTCTTAGGTACAAATAATACAGATATGAGATAACAATACGTTAGGGTAAAATACTCCGAGCTTGTACGAACCGAGATGGCGAAAGATAACTCCTTTTCTCGTAAAAAAAAAATCTCCCGGAAATATTCCGATAGAAACAAACGGAGGAGCAAAGAAACAAATTTTTCTAGAACTTACTTTTGATCTCGCAAGGGCCGGAATCCGGTGAGGAAGGGCGCAGAATAAGAGGGGACTTAGAAGTGGTTGAATTGGCTGTGGTATTCTCTTCCTCCTGGACCTCCTCGTCGATCGGAGAAAGAGAGGACTCGAAAGAAAGGGAATTTAATAGAGAGCCACCAGCGACAGTCCAGTTCGTTGAAGAGCTACATGAAGTCGCTGAGCTAGTTTTTTCCAAATCCATCGTTTTTCGCTGCGTTGGAGATCGGTGTCCGTAATTCCGACTCTCAGAGCGAAGGCGCTTTCTTGGTTCCGAGTTAAATCGCAATTTAGAGAGGTTTTTCGGGGAATTCCCTATACGCACAAAATATAATTCTGTTTTTTTCAGCATAAAATATATTATGGTCGTATCATACACGCAGCCTGTCATATGGTAATTTTGGTCGTACAATACACGCTAAGAAGCATTTGTAAGGTAATTGTATTTTACATTTGTAATAATGGGCCGCTGGCCCAACCAGCTCGTTTAGCCAAATCTTGAAAAAAATAATAGGCTTATACTCAATAGTTGGAAAGACGTACTTTATTAATTAAAAGAATTTACTAATTAGAAGAGTCGTATTTAAAAGTGTACGTGAATTTGAATTCTATTCCCTGTAATAAGTCTTTGACTTACCATTATACATACGGTGGATTCAGTGCCTTCAGTGCCTACAACACCACCAAATGGAAGACCTACGTGTTAAGGGTTAGTCACAAGGAAGCCCTTCCGGGTTCTTCTGTGATTAGTCTTTTTTTAATAATAACAAAAATGATGTAGCCATAGCTGTGCCACCAAAGAATGAGGCTGCCGCCATTTTGATTGAGGCCATTTCTAGAATCTGACCAATCTCCCAAGTCCTGTCTCTCTTATTTGGCCTTATGGTAAGGTTCTCTCTAAGTGGTGAGTCAGAGGAAAATAGGTCATTGGAGGGCCACCAGCCAATAGCCATCCAAGATGCTATCCTCAAAATAAATGTACCAGTAACCATGTGACACGTAGGACAATATATCCTGGTGGGAACTTTTTGCATCAAAACCTCTGATTGTTCTGAGTTAGAAATTGAGGACCCAACCATTATTCGAGGTTACTAATCAAGACGCAGTCCTTGGGCTAAAATTTTGGGCCTCTCTCAAGGGGGCCCATCGTCCAAGCCTCTCAAGACCTTTTTTACATATGAATTCTTGAATCCCAACCCAATGGCATTTTGCAAATAAACATTCATTCTAAATGCAAGAAATTTCAAATATGCAGATTGTTGACATAAATTTGATTACTCCCAGATGAATTATGCTGAGTACAAAATATAACCAATCGCAATTATGAATTCAAAATAAATCTGCAAATTAAGCATATTGTAGCTCCTGTTCTGCTCCCATTTCATATGGGGGCGGAAGCAAATTAGGGATATCTGTAAACAGGTGATCACGACCAGCTGGTGGCTCCGCAACAGGGGAATCCAAAACAGAGTCGGGAATCGCCACGAGGGTTTCCTCAAAAAATGATTTGATCGACTACAAGGTTTTAAAACTTTTGTGAGAAACTTCCAAGGAAAAGAACCAAAGAAAAAGAACTTCGTTGTCCTAGGTACTGATCTACTATTTCAGAAGACATACCGTGCAATGTTGGAAAGCAGCATCAGCTTTGCGCTTCCACACACCATTCCCAGGCTCCGCATGGAAAAGATGAAGTATAGGCTGCGACACAGCACATGTAAGCACAGCAGAATGTGAGCATAAAATGTCATTCCATTCATGTGACGAAAGAAGAAAGGGGGCAAGGCAAAAGGAGTGAGACCCAGGAAATGGATATTGGTTTTGGGGATTCTTCGTACTACAATTGCTTTGCGCTTCCTAGATACATCCACACTTTCAATGAAGAAATCTATCATGCCTAGAAAAAGATAAAAATGGAGGACATATAAGGCAACATGAGCAAGTGAGAAGACCTGTTAAACTGGGCCAGCATAGCAGCTACGTGTCTGTGAGATCTAAATCTTTGGCATATGGACTGATAAATAGAATGCTGTCAAGTGGACTAAGGCTAAAACCAGAAAAATCTCAATTTCCAAAAAATTGCATTATCCGAGGCACCATACGTTCAACACACACCTGATCCATCAGTTTCCCCCATAAGAAAGGACTCAATGCCGGATAGCCTAAATCCCACCATTTTTCTTAGTTATAGAGACCAGATAGATAATACCATGCAGATATATCCACAATATGCAAGACTATAGAGTAATTCTCACCAGACTACAAAAGTAAGTAGGTGAAGAGACTGAAGGATGTGCAAAAGAATAATCAATTATTAATATATCTACCTTCACCACGTCTCGGACATGGGGTTTTTCCCCATATTTTCTCAGGACCGAATCCCCATACACTTGGTACTTCTCCAGAATCTATAAAATGAAAAAGAAACTACCAACTGTAAATGACCTAACTGATGAAAGAAATTGCAGAAATGCTGAGAGCCAAGTCTGCTAAACAACCTGACGGCGCGTAAGACCACTTCTTGGTGCACCATAAATTGCAGAATCAACATGTCCCAACATAGGCCAAGGGCTGTAGGAAAAAAAATTGAAAAGTGGTATTCGGTCAACCTTTGAGTACCAACAAAGGAAAGTAGTATAGAAACATCTCAACAGAGATGAGAAAAGAAAGCTAACAGAAAGAAAAAGAAAAATATTATAAAGCTTACAGTGTTGGTGCGAGAGGCTACTCTATAACATACCAAAATGTATCACCACTAAAATATTTGCATAAGAAACTGTCAATGTTTAACAGCCTACCTGGGGAAACAGTTATAGAATATTGAAACACACCTTATAATATGTTCCCCTAAAAAATGATACGTTTATATGGATATGTATTTTTTAGGTACTGCTATGAATGTATAAGACGCAGAATACTCATGGTGTAAGCCAACAAGGAAATTCTCAAGATTATGGAGATCATAGACTTAACGAGGCATCACGACAAGCATCCTTTTCATCCTCGTTGCATGCTCAAAGTTTTCCTTTTAACACTACATGTCTGACCTGTGCAATAAAAGGAAAATGACAGACTTTCTCCCTGAAGGAGAATGGTTATGGACGTTCCTTGTTAATTAAACTAACGTATTTTGGCTCTAAACTGATGAAGGCTAGGGAATTCAACCAAATTTTCTTTTTTTGATAGGCCTGCTTAGGAAATTCAAGTGAGGGATTCACATTGGTGCCTTCCTATACGTTGCAAGGAGTTATTGTTGTTAAAATAAAAGAGCTAATAGGTTAGGTAGTGATAAAGTGAATTGTAGGAAATCCTAAGAGTATGGATGGCTCTGTATCCAAATTGACACTACTGCCAGGGTTCTAAAATTTCGCAGCAATGTTATGCCTTCAGCCATATTCTAATTTTTTTTGTTTTTGGGTAAGTCAGCCATCTTCTGCTGAATCACACAAAAGAGTACCTGTGCCCTTGGGGTTATTGCAACCGAGCTCTGTTTTCCAAGAAAATGGACGAATTATGCATGATCAACTGGATCTCGATGCTGGACCTCTTTGGACGAATAACCGGGTTATAAAACTCTTTGAATAGTTCATGATAAATCACTTTGTTTAATAAAAGCATTTTAGGAACTTGTGTAAGGTTGACTTAGCATCCTTTTCTTCCTTCTCTGCCCGGCTACACAAACAAGAATCTGTATACGTATGGTGTGTGCGCGTTGACATTTTTATAGTCTATTTTCGTCACACTAATTAAAGGCTGATTTCACAATTGAACTAGAGTCACCCTGTTTTCTGTTATAACATAAAACTTGGACATAAAGCATAAATATCTTTTAAAACAAAAACCAGCTTTTTAATCCTACTTCTTGAAGAAAAGATTTTAATAATAAGCACACCAGAGAAAAATTCCCAAAGTTGTGGATGATTCATACTTATTATATGCAGCGCGTCCAATCATTACACCATGAGCTCCTGCCGTTAGAGCTGCATTGACCTATAATTTGGCCATGAAATAGGTGAAAATGTAAGCATCAGAACATTGACTACCAATTGTTGAGAGAGCGAAGTCACTAAGAAAAAAAGATTGCGGAAAGCATAATTCTGCTACTCAGAACTCCCAGCCAATATCAAAAGCTAGAACCAATACAAGAACAGTACAAAAAAAGGCACAAGATCAGCTGGGGCTGAATCCCATCTATATATAAACACAAAATCACACAATTTAAAGCAGATGCATGCAAGCAAGCATTTCTTAAAATAAAAATCTAAATGATGACACACCCATGGAAGGACCTCCATTATTCATCAGAATATATGAGTAATGCAACAGTGCCTTGAGTGATGAGTAGAGAGGCATTTTTTACCCGTTTCTAGGTCATGATAAGGGGCCATTCCAATATCATACTATCCCTCAACAAAGACAGAATGATCTTAATAGCCTGGCGCATTGTCTTCCTTAGTTATTCCAACTTTTGATGATATCATGCCACACTGAACAAACAATTCAGGTATGTATTTACGAAAAGTGTATTATGTACTGTGCATGCTTGTACATTCATGCTCTATGCATTTCATTCTTGACCTACAGGCATATTCTAACCAAGCAAAAAAAAAAAAATGACAGTGCTCACCTCATCAACGCAAGTTATGCCTCCATTGATAGTAAATCTTAGGTCTGGAAAGTCACGCAAGAGACCATAAAAATACTCGTATCTGTATAATTAAATGAAGTATTGTGAAGTGCAGCAATCAAACAACCGTATGGCTATGATCGATCTATCCTGAATAGCCGCATATAACCTCTGCTATACTTATGTCTAAGTAAATAATCTAAAATTTTTAGAATAAGCATTCTTCAGTTAAGTTAAAATCACAACAGAGAAAAAAAATTCTGTGGGAACTTTTACCCGACTTATAATTAGTCTCATTTAAACAGTAGAGTAATTATGTACGGCACTGGCCAGAAAAGAAAAGAGTACATACTTCAAAGGAGGAATACTTCGATTTTCAGCTGGACTAATGCCATTGAGGAGGGCCTTCCTCGAATGTATTATGAAATGCCTAGTTGGTGATAGAGAAGAAACCTTGTAAATAAAATCACCTGAATGGAGGAATAGAAAAATAATTAAAACCAAAATATGAGGATGCAACCCCAGCAACCTTGGCATACAAGATACAAAGAAGAAAGCAGCATGTGACCTAATCATACACAAGACGTCACCTAAAAGACAAACGAAAGTTCCAAAGATAATTTAACTAAAATTTGATGTACTTAACTTGAAGAGACAAACAATATTGGAAAGAGGAACTTACAGAGCTCATTATATGAATCATGGTCATCAACACCAATTCGACATTTGACAGTGACGGGAACATCTGTATTGGCAGCAATCACAGACATGGCTTCACCAACAAACTATCCTTGAGAACATCAAATATCGACATCAGAGAAAACTGACAAGAAAGGTTAATATCGAGACATGTTGCACTAACCAAATTAATCAGCACAGTTGACAAACCTTTGAATCAAGCATAAGACGAGCACCAAAGCATCCATGTCCAGCGACTTTTGGACTGGGACATCCACAACTGGAAGACACCAAAATGTCTCAGACCAGCGGCCAAAAATACAAAAGCAACTTAAAAATATGGCACACAGATTGTACGAACTTGAAATTGATTTCATCATAGTGGTAGGCATTAGCAAGTTCGGTTGCTTTTGCCAGATTTTCCAAATTATTCCCACCAATCTGAAGCACAATAGGATGTTGATCTGGGGAATATGACAAGAATCTGTCCTGAGCAACATAAAGAAAATATAAGCATGATGGAAATTGAGACAGTGACACATCAGATGTAACAATATCTGAGGAAATGAGGGCATGGGATGATGTTCGTGGCAGTAAAGCTGGAAACAGAAATTAATAAGCATTCAAACCTCTAACACATCCAGATATACAAGTGGCCAAAATGAAGTAAGAAACAAGCTTCAGAATAAGTTGAAAGTATTTTGTACTTAGAAAGTGAAACAGTTAGGTGTACTAGAATTGTCTAGCTTTATCATCCACTGAAAGGCCCATCATCTTTGTCAATTGTTCAATCCATAAGACTAGATTCTTTAGATGTTGAACAATCATGTTCACAACTTCACATGCTTCATCCTAAAAATCCATTCCCTTTCAAGTTCTAAATTCTTAAATTCTACAAAATACTGGTGATACTTTTTCAAGCTCCTTCACAAGGCAAGTCTTTTCACTAGCTTACCAGATTATCCTTCTGATAAACAATTGTTTCGGCTGCAAGCATCTCTGTGTAGAGCCATGCATGTTTTGTTATGAGCCGGGCAAGCGTCCTATAATGATTATCCGTACAGTCCATCATTGGAGCAACACTGGAGATCAAAGCACGAAAAGCCAAGAAAGGACCATGGAATCAATTTACTAAATTGTACTTAACATATAAAATCGAAAAATATAAATACCTACCTAAACAAAGGAGGAAAATAGCGCCCAGCAACCATCACAGCATCTGCAAGTAAGGGATCTTTTTGACTATATGCAGACAGGATCTTTGATTTGGTCAAGTTCCTCCGGGATATAGTGGATGGCAATCTGCTAGTGTTTTTAAGGATATTTGAATAAATAGGAGTGAACGAAGCTGTCAGAGAGCATCCTGCGAATTTCATGATCCCTGTAATCAGAGCATAGCCTGCTCCATTGAAGACTCATAACTTAAAAAGAAAAACCTATAGACATGAAAAGATAGATAAACAAGATACTTTTAATGAATCAACCCTTATAAGAAGATTAAAAACAAAAAAGAATTTCATGCTTCCCTCGGTAAGAACATTGAACCTTTATGTAAGGTAATAAAAAAGAAACTACATGGATCACAGTTTTGCAATTACAAAGATTTTAAATGCTAAGAATTGGTATATTGAAAAACTGAATTCTTCCAAGAAAATCAAAGAGGAGTCAACAATCTCAGTACCCTATCTTCTTTGAGTAAATTGATCAAGCATGGACCTACGAAGGACATTGAGCTTTGTCTAGCTTGCTCAACTTCAAAAGTTTCCAGAGCACCAAAGAGTTATCCAACAAGATAAAAGAAAAAGACCCACTGAAACTTCTTCTACACCCAACAATCCAAGGCCAGAGAAGCAACTTTCTAGACGATTCACAAAAAAGGAATAAATTCGATTCCATGCAATAAAAGCAAGCGCAAAAGATTATAAAAAAGAACATAAAGAAAGAACTTTTAGCACCGAATAAACATGATATGCAGTTGAAGAATACCCATTGAAGGTCAAACTCCAAGCATAAACAAACTCAGATTTCCTGTGCTTGCATAGGAAGCAAAATGTCAAATAGTTCAAAGAATGAAACCCAAAAACACATTTTCTCGAACAGATGGCCAGCATGGGATTGTTACACATGCATACGCATTAAAAAATTTATATGCCGTGCAGAAACAAAAGCAATACATAGGTGAACGTTTGTTCAATATAGGCATTAGGGTTTACAGGGGGGAAGAGTGTCGCGGCGAGAGCTGTTTGGGAACTTCCGGACCTTCACCGGAGAGAGTTCACCTTCGTTTAGAAAAGTCTGGGTTTTTTTTTCCCCTTCTTATATGCTTTCTCCGCGACAAATGTCCATTATCCTCTCCTGCTCAAGACACGAGGTCGGTTTAATTCCAAAAACTTTTGTCCTATTTTCTTTTTGCCAGAAAATAACAGGTTTTGAGGTAGAAAATTTGAAGAAAAAAATATTTACATCGTAGATTTGAAGTAAGCAAATTCTTAGTTAAAAATAATAGTTTATTATAAATACTTGATTTAAATGATACTTTATTATAAGTCCAACTCTTATATAAGTGGTTTTCAATCAAGTTAGAAAGTTCCGCTAGGTCTATCAAGCGCAATGCACCATAAAAAAGTAATAAAAAAAATATATTTTTTACTCATGAATTATTATAAATTTTACATTTTGTATCATAAATTACCACTTTTAAGATATTGTACCCTCTAATTATCAATCTTAAATACTTTGAAACTTATCAAATTTTTAGACACTTTACACCTTCCAATATCAATGTTAGATACTTTACACATTTTATTCGACAATAATACCTAGATAATTTAATGAATTGATAATAATATCTTCAATATATACAAAGTACGTTAAGGGCATTATCATTATTTCAGTCTAAAAATTTGAGAGAGTGCAAAGTGTCTAGATGGAGTGTCTCAAAGAGTGGTAATTGGTTCAAAGTGCAAAATCTACAGTAGATCATGAGTGAAAAAAAAAATTCTCCAAAATAATAATATATAGTGCAAGTATTATGTCATTTTAGAGGAAATCTTGTAAATAGTTTGTGCCAAAAACGAATTATAAAAATTATTGAGAAAAAATCTCGGTACAAAAAGAAAAAATTTATTCGTCATTGTAGCACTAACACTTTACTTCCGATTTACACAGCAATTTGTGGGTAGTCAACACAACGTGCTGAGCAAAGAAATATAATATTAGGTTGCCAAACTATAGATAAATCGGAATTATTTGAGATTCTATGGATGATAGGTCTTTGGTCTCCTTCAGCCTTTTTGTCAAATTTGTCTCAAACGTGATAGGATCACCTACAGGACTATCCGATTTTATGACTTATAATGAGAACAAAATCAAATTCCCCAAGAAATATGGAAGATATTCAAGAAAAAAAAAAAAGGGGGCGGTGGGGTGGGGCCCGTGGGGGAGTTTAAGACGGTGTATAGTACCTATAAAGCACACATTCTAACCATGAAAATGGCATTCAAATATGCCCCTCTTTCAACAAATCATGTCATATTATCCAAACTTTTTGCATTTTTCACAAGAATCATAAGGGTGTACAGCAGCTTAATGGCGAAAAGAAACACAGTAACAACAGAAAACAGCTTGAAGAATTGAACAGCCAAAAAATGAGAGGCAGATCATAAGTAAAAAATCCAAAGCAAAATATGACATTTTCCTGAGAGCTATCTCCACTAACAGCTTCCAAAATACCATTGACTAGAAAAACCAGCCAAGGTATTACGATGAACCAAATTCCTGCAGCTGAAATGTGGAGAAACCATTCTTGTGTACACTAGGGAGAGAATTATCTCTGCTACAGATGCGACTCATGTAAAAAGTCTGCCATCCAGCGTCAGATGCTAAAGTGAATATGCGCCTTCATTAATTCAAGCCACATCCTGCCTTGTCTTCCTATTTTCTTTACTTAGCTAGACTGAAGTTGTCATCCATCCCATTGGATAGTCGTTTGTGGTACCTGAACTAGGCAGAAACAAAACAAAAACAGAAAAAACTCAGCATCTCAGTCTTTGCAACGTAAATCAAGTTTCTGAGTCATAAAAATTGTACCTGGATGAAGAAGAGGAGCACTAGAATCACCATTGTCGAGAGTCTGGCAGGGCTGAACTAGCTAGCTTATCAGAAGCATCTTTTGATATGTCTTCACTGTTGAGTTTCACTAACAAGGCACCTAATCTCCACAATTGAATTGCTGTACAGACTTAACAAAGAATAAAATTACATTTAACTCCCAATATTAACTCCCAATAAATGTTGTGAAATCCAAAAAAAAAAGGTTAAACAGAGCATATTAGACACAGTAGTTTGGATTTCATTCCAGATGATCATATGCTAAAAAGGGAAAATACCACTATATCTGATGAGAGTGAATCAACGACCTTTGATTGTTATTTTTGCAGAATGGATAAGGAAAGAAACAACTAAGAAGCAAGTAAAAGAGCAAATAACTGACCGTATAAGCTGATGAAATACCAAAAAGTGAGGAATTTTGCGAGACTTTTACTCTCTCTCTAGCATGTCGTCGTCGATATATATGTTGGGGACGTGGGCAATCTTGCGCCATTCTTTTCCTCTTTTCCTTTGCCACTTTTTCTTCAATAGAGGACAATCGTAGATCGATATAACAGAAAGGGAGGCAGGTAACCCGTCTTCTGGCATGAACCTGAGCTTAGGGCAACCAAGATCTCCAATTTTTGAGAGCGGTGAGACGTTCAAGACCCTTTTTGTCCAGAGATTGCATATTTGGAAATCCACCAAACTTAAGAAAAGTCAAACTGGTGGGGAGCAACCCCGCCTCTGGAAAGGAGCCCACATCTTCTACTTTTCCAGTCATTTCCAAACGTGTAAGAAAAGGGAGTTTTTGCAAACCACAACCCATCCGGTTTGCAACGAGCTTGTCGCAAGCCACTATGACAACTGAATTCAGATTGGAAGGCAAGCCCCCTTCAGAAAATGACTCAACTTTCACAATTAATTTATAGATAAATCTTGAAGAGACGGGAGGAGTATGTGCATCTTCTTAGGAAAAGATACGAAGTTGGGGCAATCAACTGATCCATATCGTCGAGGTCATTAAATCACGTTGATTTTGTTCTGAAACTGTAAGAGATTTAGATTCGTACAACCACTGATGGAGATCTCAGAAAGGCTTGATAGTAAGTCTAGTGGAACGGACCTGATAGAATCACATTGTCAACTGCAATCTTTCGAGGAATGAATAGTCCAGGGGTGTTGGGAGTTCTAGCTTCATACAATCTTTGATCTAAGTATTTTCAATGCAGAGCGTAGGCCACCCCTGGGAAGGGACACAAGCGATGAACAGCCTTTGATTCTTAACTCTTGAAGACAACTGTTGAAGTTCATTGTTCCATCATCTTCATGTTGTTCTGGAACAGTAATAGACTCCAGATTCCTACACCCCTCGATTGAGATATTATAAAGCTTTGGGAAGAAACCTAATGGAACTGATCTGAGAGAATCACAGTAGATCAACTCCAATTTTCCAAGGGATGAGTGTAGACCGCCCCTAGGAAACGACGCCAGAGAGGAACAGTTCTTGATTTTTAACTCTTGAAGACAGCTATTGTAGCCCACAATTTCCTCTGGTAGGGACTCTAGTGCATCAAATCCTTCCATAGTCAGCTCTGCATTCCACTTGGCAGTTCCTTTAATTGAACCCCATTACAATGTGTCAGCTCCACATAACGCAAAGCGGGAGCCCTTGGGAGTGAAGCCACGAGCTGTGGACATTTGTAAATATAAAGTGTGGCTAAAGAAGGGAGATTGATGGGCAACCCTCCGGTCAGCTTGGGGCAGTCCCATATATAAAGGCTTGCAAGATTAGGAAAAGCTCCGCCTTCATTTTCACCGAAAGGAAACCATTTCTCCCAATTCAACATCCGCTCAAAAGTTAAAGATCTCAAGGCTCCAAATGGCTTGATTGAAGAAGAATCATTGCCATAAAACTCAGAACCCACAACGACAACTCCGTCGAAGCCAGAAATAGAAAGGTCCTGCAGAGAGGGTAGTTGCCAAAGTGGTGGCAAGCTGCAGCAATATTTACAATCAAATAGACGAAGATTTGCTATATTAAGAATGAATGATGCCCTACCCAATCTGGAAAACTTTTACCACTGTAGTGCCATATCACGAGAATTCCAAGTTGGTGTGGGGTTGAAGACTATCGAGCACACTTTTTTTGACTCTCTGAAATAGTAGTAACTGCAGCATTCCATCCAACACCAACTTCTTAAGGTGCCTCTTATCCTTCATGCTTGCATTCGAAGCATCCCTGGGAGATGCAACATTTTGGAGCTCCGAAATCTCAAGTGATCCCCGAAGATTTGCTAGTTTCCCCAACTCTTCAATGCGAGATCCATTATGTTCGCCGACGATGAATTTAGTCAAGGTCTCAAGGTATTTCAATCTACCCATTTGCACCGGCATCACCTTTATGGGAGTGCAAGAAGTACAAATGACGCAAGTTAACCAGTTTGTACATATCTCTTGGCAGTACAGTAAGATGTGCACAAAAAGATAACTTCAATGTTTGCAAATTGTACAACTCACATATGGAATGAGGCAACCTTTTAATTGCCGTGAAGAAACGTCAGATAGCGCAAGTGTTTAATTTTGCCAATTGATTCAGGCAACTCAGTCACATAGATAGTAGATAAAGAGAGCACTCGTGCGAATCTAAAGATTCGCAATAAATCATGTTGTACTTTTCAGGTAAGTAATGATATGATATGGTGACAATTCCAATGGCAGGAAAGTACGCAATTGCTTTGCTCGTAAAGAGCCTCAAAGAGAGAGCGACACATGGCGAGTTTAATATTGAGACACATGGCGAAACTCCGATCAACCTCTAGCCTAAAACTAAATTGCCCACAAACAAATTTTGCCAAATCGTTGACAAGATCATGCATTCCAAAATGTGAACCTCTCTCACCGATTGTTGGAATAATGATCTCGATACAAGAGCACAAAAGTATTCTTCACCAACTTCTCCCATTGTTTTGTTGTTGGATTGCTGCAAAAAACCTTCTGCCATCCATAATAAGATTACTTGCTCTTTTCTGAAAATACAATCCTTTGGGAATATTGAGCAGTAGGCAAAACAATGTTTAAGTGGTGGAGGCAAATATTTGTAACTCAATCTTAGAGCAGGTAGGATATTTGTCTCATCGACTGGTAGATCCCATAATTCACTCCTCAATATTCTATCCCATTCTTCAATATCCAGTTTAGATCTTAAGAGAGCTCCAATTGTCTTGATTGCTAAAGGGAGGCCTTTACACTTTTCAACAATCTGTCTCCCTAATTCTTGCAGCCGAAGATGTAAAACAGAATTACCATCGTGGAAAGCATGTTTTGTGAATAGGGACCAACAATCTTCTTCCGATAACTCCTTAAGCTGATGACTCGCACTAGCACGCATGGCTGATGCAACATCGTTATCACGTGTCGTCACGATGACCTTGCTTCCTGGTGCACCAGATTCGAAGGGATTGCTTAGGAGTTCCCAATCAGCATACTTCTTATTCCAAACATCGTCCAAAACAAGTAAGAATTTCTTTCCTGCCAATTTCTCTCTCAGTTTAACTTGAAGCCAATTTAGATCTTTGTTATCACAAGTAGCTGATGGTGGCACTGCATCTAGGATTGATTTCGTTATCTTGAACAGATCAAATTCTTCAGACACACAAACCCATGCTTCGACGTCAAAATGCTCCCTCACCCTCTCATCATTGTATACCAGCTGAGCAAGGGTGGTCTTGCCAATACCCCCCATGCCCACTACGGCAATCACAGAAATTTTCTTGCCATTTGTGTCATCCGAGAGCAACAAGTCAATTATTGCCTCCTTATTCTCATCCCTACCACAAATACCAGATTCCTCCACCAAAGAAGTCGTGGGCAATTTTTCTGATGGTTTTCCTCCAACACCTTCTTTCAGACCCATAAGATCCTTTTGTTTTGCAAGATACTCCAGTCTATCAAGTACCTCTTTTATCTTTGGTTCTATCTCCTTGACAAAAGAATTACGAGAACCAGAGATGAAGTGTCGTACCTTACTTGCAGAGGTTTGAAATTCAGCGTCCAACTTGCATCGCAAAGCTTCAGTGGCAATCTCATCCATAATCTGCTCTGCATCATAAACAGCATCTTTCATCTTATCGAGCCAAGCTTTCACAGGTGCCATTGTAACTTCCTTTTCCTCCGCATCTTCGAGCACTGCACTCACGGACAGCAAGGTTATCTCCAGCTTCTCCAGCAGTCCGCCATCGAGCTTTGCTCCCCGAAAGAAGTCAATGACCTCGCGAGATGCTATTCTATCGAACAAAACTTTGAAGAAGGCAGAGAGAAATGACCCACCCACCAAGGCTTCTGCCATGTTTTCTTCTTTGCAAAGGAATTACAGATCGAAGGAAACGAAGAAAGGTGAATCGCAAACAGCAGAGCGAAATCAGATTGCGAGCTATTTGCTTTTACGGTAAATAACTGGGTTACCTGCTCCGAGTCATGCAGTCGGCTATTAAGCAACGAGGAAATTGCTTGTAGTGGACGTCAAAGTCGTGTCAGGTCTTCGACCACCCACTCCTCCATTATTAAGCGCGTTAAGTGGACGTGAAAGTCTTCGTCAATTGAATTGAGTGGAGTGTCCTAAAAGTCTCGGATGAATTATACTTGTGTTTTGGTTGGAAAAAAAGACACTAAGAAATTATCAGCTTAGCCAGTTAAATGCCATTGCCTTCTCACCTTTTCGGCTTCAGGAACCAGATCAAATTCATCTTCTCGTTCTACATATTCCTCATTTTCCTCCAGCTCCTTGAAATCAGGCGCAAATGCACTCTAGTTCTCTGTATAATCCTTAGCCCAAATATGGACTTAGCCTGTCAAGGAAACAGGGACAACAATGGGGTGTACAGGATGCCATGCTAAGTCAATCAAGGCTTCCTTTGGACCTTCAAGGATTTTCACAAGATGACCAGCCCTATCCCATATGTAAATCTTGTGCTCTCCTTTGCTTGCAGAACCACCAATTACCCACTCACCATCACCGCTAAAACAAGGAGCTTTCCAATGCATCTTAGTAATAGAATCTTGAAACTCCCGGAAAAGTGTTAGGCACTTTGACCCAACAGCCTTCAACTTCTCAACACCATCTAGCAGTTCTAGCTCATTAAGGGTCTTGTCTAACTCAACAGGGGTTCCAAGCCCATCTTTTGATAAGAGAAGGTTCTCATAGATCCTTAACGTCTGATTCTTCACCTGTAAGCACATACACTAAAGTATTTTCCTAACAATGTTATCAATAGTATCACTTTGAAGGACGCTATTTTGTCCATAAGCAATGATTCGGGCGTCCCTTTACCCGAGAAAATCCGCTTCTTTAGGTGAATTGTTTGATGGCGTGTGAATTTTGTGGTATTTACACAGTCGTATATGTACTGTGTCTCTACTTTGGTCGATATTTTTAACAATTGATCAAAATTGTTGGTTCGAAGGTCACAGATGCAGACAATTATAACCCGTTTACTTGGAATAAAACCTATTCCAAGTAAACGGGTGCGTCTGCTGCTTCATGACTTTGTTTTAAATCACGACTTCTTTCACATTTTTAAGTTCGTTTATTTAACTGAATTTCTTATGTGTTGGGTGTAAAAACTACAGTTAGCTCCCATGCTGTTAAGAGCAATTAAGATAATATGGTTAAGAGCAATAAAGTTCCTTACTTTGGTTGAATTGAACCTCATTCTGCACAATATTCGTGGAGGATAGCTAACGGCAAAAATCACGTATCCATTAAGAGAATCACGAACTATTCCTCAAAACAATCTGGATTTTTGGTGATATTTGTGAATGTGTACGTTATCAGCAGGGCATCTGCTGTTAGAAACGAATTTCACGTTATATGCTGCAGATTTCAAAGATGGTATGACTTGGTGTTCGTGATTAGTTTAGTTGAGACCTGAAAATTACTAATGGCAAAAATCCTTGCTGGGAAATTAATAACTCTGGTGTCAGTTCTAATGTCTAAGCTCCAAGTCATATACAGTTCCATGGCAGGATATAAGTTCTGTCTCATCAAGAGTGTTACGCTAGAAGTGGTTTGGATCCCTCTGAAAACCAGGATGACGCATGTACATGGTCTCATAGCGTTCTTCCAGCCATAGAAGTAGGGAAAAACACTGAAAAAAAAAACATAGCAAACCTGATGACTGTGAATATAGATAAGGCAGCTCCAATCGTAACCTCAAAGCTAGTTTTACATGATTAATTATAAATGAAACAGAGAATCCCCTATCAACTATGTAGATAAAATGGCATGTAACTCATGCCTTGCACTTGTGCCTTCATTGCAAATCTGAACGCTACGAGGAATTTCAAATTTAAAAAACAGAGGAATTATAAAGGGAAGGGTACAAGACCTTTAGCTCCATTTTCCCCAAAAAGATTCCTCTTTGTACAGTTATGACTCAAACATCATTTAATATCATAATCTAACTGATGCAACATCTATTTTTCCATCTCTTTTTTTCTTGGAGACGAATATATAGGAGAAAAGCCAGCAGAATTTTCTGCTATCTAACACTAGCATTTTAGTGACCATCACACATTAGATAACCCTTTACCAATGGAGCTTCCAGAGAATCTGTTTGGTGAAAAATGGGCTTTTGTACAATTACCTTTTTCAGGTACGGGCATGGCAGCTATTACTTTGAATGAATGAGGACAGAAGTTTATTAATAAGTATTCATATATATGTTGATATCAAAGTTAACAAGGAAAACTTTTCTGCTATTATACCTTAGTAGCCATTGGATATAGGCTTTTTTCTAGTTCAATTTTTATGGGATAAATCCTCTTGACAGCACTTCACAAAAGCTGCCTCATACATAGAAGTCTCATTCGACTAGGCAGCTGATGCAATGATTTGCATTACGAATATGATTTTTGAGCCACGACTGATCCTTACTCTTCTGTGTTCAGCTGTCCGTGAGGAGGTCTTATCCTTGGACAGAACATTTGTGACAAGACATCAGTTCCAAGACTGGCTGTGGCATCTTCACGTGCTGAACCATTAGCAGGTATCATGAGGATGGTGAGGAAGAGAACAGTTCAGATTTCATTGGAGGTGTAAGAAAGTTGGACTTTCCCACATTTGTTTTTCTGACGATCTACTTATCTTTTGCAAAGGAGTACCGAAAGTAGTTAATTTAATCAAGGACTATCTTGAGATGTTCTCTGCACAAGCTGGGTTGCATCCCAATCCGAACAAGAGTAGTGTTTTCTTATGTAATGTACCATTGGAGGTTAAGGTCTGAGATTCTTACTATTCTTGGCTATAATGAAAGTTTGTTCCCGGTTCGCTACTTGGGCATTCCTTTGATCTCATCTCGGCTGAAGAAAGAGGATTGCAAAGGGCTCATTGATCAGATTACTGCTCGAGTCCAAGCTTGGACCTCCAAGTACCTGTCTTTTGCAGGTCGTCTACAGTTTATCAAGTCTGTACTCTATGCCATCCAGTTCTTTTGGTCATCTCTCTTAATTTTATCTAAGTCTATAATCAAAAAGGTTGAATCGATTTTGCGTAGCTACCTCGGGAAAGGTGATGAGGATAGTAAAGGAGGAGCTAAGGTTGCTTGGAAGGGCCTTTGTGTGCCGAGAAGAGAAGGAGGCCTGGTTTTGCAGACCCTGAGAGTTGGAACAGAGCTGCCATGGCAAAACACATTTGGTTCTTGCTCCTTCAACCTCTACGGAATCACTGTGGAACAGCTGGGTTAATGCCTACTTAATTAAAGGTAGGTGCTTTTGGTCACTCCAATGCCCTGGTATATGTTCGTGGAATTGGTAGAAATTGCTGAAGATCCGTGAAGTGGTCAGAGATGGTATCCGACATGTAATTGGTAATGGCAGTGCTACCTTCTTTTGGGAGGATCATTGCCATCCTATGGGACCTTTTAGCCTTGTGTTTAATAGGGCTGAGATCAATAGCTCTGGTATTGAGATTTCTGCTAAGCTCAGTGCTGTTATTGATGGGACTGAGTGGATCAGATGGCCAAGTAATCAGAGGATTTGGCTTACCATTAGTCGCAGCACCCCTGTGACTTTTAAGCCATACCCAACAAGACCTGATGCTATTAAGTGGTTCCTCAATAGATCTGAAAAATTCTCTATTCGGAGTGCCCTAGATGTTTTTTAGGCCGAAAGACCTGCAAATTTATAGCCCCATATTCAGCTACTTCTCTGTCTCTGAATCCCATAGGAGCAATCTTCTCTTTCAACGAAAACAAACGAACATCAACGAGAATTATTTTTAATTCAATAGTTACCCGCCTATTTCTGTCACGCGCATTGGGAGAGCTCTGCGTTCCTCTCCCGCCCCTCTCACCCTTCCAGACCCGATTGGGTTAGAGGGCTCCCCCTTTAACCCTCCCTCCCTCTCTTTCCCCTCTTCTTTTCCTTCCCTCCTCTCCCAAGATGTCCACTCCTTTCTCGGTGTCTTTTGTCCCTAATTCCCTTAATGCAGTCACTGCCCCCTGCGGAGTATCTGCTGAATGTGTCTCTACGATTCCAGCCTCTTCTACTGGAAAAGTGAGCTTTCTTGGCGCTAATCACTCCCTCCCTAGTCGCCAGCTTATGCTGGAGAATGGTCGTATTGCTAGCCCCCCACGGGTCCGATTCGCGAATCCAATTGCGGTAGAAGACAACCCTCACGATCTATGAGTAGAAACGGTCATAGAGGTCGTTCCGGTAATCGTAGACGCCAGTCTAACTCTAACAGGGCATACTCAAGACCTCCTCCTGAGTCTCCAAGAGCACCCACAAATTCATCCTACGCCAATGTGGTCAAAGGTGAAGCTAGTAAAGGCAATCTAAATCTTCCTCCACGTAGCAAAGGTATGCATATTAACTTTCATAAGCCCCTCTTACAAAATGGTCGAATTTTGGTCATTCCCCTTGAGGATGTCACCACTGCGGAGTGTACGGAATGGGAGAACACTCTTGTAGGCCACTTCATTGGCCAAAAATTGAATTTTCATGCTGTTAAGGCAATTGCAACTAAACTTTGAAGTAATTCTGGTCTGTTGGAGGTGCTTTCCACTGAACACGGATTTTATTTCTTCAAGTTTAGTACTCATGACGCTGTAGAGAAAGTCCTGGAGAATGGGCCTTGGCATATGTCCAACTGCCCCCTTGTCTTGAAAAAATTGGATGCCGAACCTCACCCTTTTGAAGGAGGAACTTCAGTCTATTCCCTTCTAGATTAAGCTCTATGGTGTCCCAATTGAATATTGGTCTACTGATGGCCTTAGTTACATTGCCAGTGCTGTGGGTCTCCCTCTATATTCTGACCGAAACACTGCTTTGAAGCACAGGATTGACTATGCCCGATTATGTGTTGACGTTGAGGCTTCCTCTGAGCTCATCAGGGAATTTGATGTTCAACGTGCTGATGGGCATATCTTTACCGTCTATGTTTCGTATGATTGGGTTCCTCAGGTTTGTGTTACTTGCAAATGCTTTGGGCATAGTTCTAGTAGCTGTGGCAAAGCCTTAAGGAAGGACCCTCCCCTTTCTGCTCCAGCCATTGTGGTTGTAAGCTCTAAGGATGGTGCGAGTGATTGGCAGCTTGTTCTCAAGGAAAAAAAAAACCAGATCATGCTGAGCCTTCATCTTGCCCCTCTACCATTCCTTTTGTCAGCCAAAATCAGGATGTTATCCACCTCACAGATATATTAGAATTAGGGATCAATACTCCAAATGTTTGCCCTCGTCTCCCCATTGATTCTCTTGGTATTGTTGCTCCTCTTTTGAAACCACCTAGCCCCGGTAGTGCTTCTCCGGAGGAAAGCTTACTTGACTTGATTGCCAAAGACTCTCTTAGTAAGAAGAAGGGTCGTAGTAAACGTACCTTTTCTCCTTCCTCTTCTGGAGGGAGGAAGAAGTAACTCCCTTGCTCTTTGGAGCTTTTTGATACTTTTGACCATTTTTGAATGAAGCTCGGCTGTTAGAACATACGAGGGCTTAATGACCCACTTAAGCAAGCTGAAATGAAGAATTTTATTCGAGTTAATCACCTTGGTTTTGTGGGGATTATTGAATCCAGGGATAAAGAAGTTAATAAGGACAGAGTTTGCAAGATGTTAGCTAATGGCTGGATGTTTATGAACAACTATGTGAGCTCTCCTCATTGTAGAATTCTTGTTGGTTTGGATAACAACCTTTTGGATGCCATTTCAGTTCGGCAAAATGATCAAGCTATCCATTGTATTATGCTGGATAAGGATCGGAACTTGACTTTTAACATCATTGTTGTTTATGGTAGAAATCAATATGAAGACCGTAGGAGGCTTTGGCATGATCTGGTTCACGAGGGTATGGATAATACTTTCCTGTGGTTCATTATGGGGGACTTTAATGTTGTTTGTAGTAGCTCTGAGTCCATTGGAGGTTCGAACCAATGGCCTCCTTGGAAGAATGAGCTGGACACCATGATAAGGCACGCTGAACTTGATGACCTCAGAGCTTGTGGCCAATGGCTGACTTGGTCCAACAAGCAAAAGAATATGCCTATATGGAGGAAGTTGGACAGAGTCATTATTAACTCTCATTAGGAAGCCCTCTTCCCTGCATCTCAAGCTCATTTCCTCTCCCCCGGCATATCTGATCATTCCCAAATTGTGGTTCATATATTGGACGCACCTAAAATCAAAAAGCCTTTCAATTTTTTTGATTTTTAGGCTGATAATCCAAACTTTTTAGAGGTTGTTGAGCACTCCTGGCATTCACCAGTCTATGGTACTCCTATGTTTCAACTTGCCACTAAGCTCAGGAGGCTTAAAGCTGATCTGAGACAGCTTAACCACTCATCTTATTCTTATTTGGGCGATTGGGTAAAGGACGCTAAATTCAAGATGGTGGCAGCACAATGTAATCTTCAACTGGATCCTCTTGATGGTTCTAAAATTCGGGAAGAGGCAGAGGCAATTCGAGCGTACTCTAATCTTAGACGTGATGAAGAGAGTTTCTTGAAGCAAAAGTCTAGAGTTAAATGGTTGGAGATAGGGGATAGCAACTCCAAATACTTTTTCAATGCTGTCAAAGCTTTCCACTGCAAAGCTCGAATTACTTCTGTGACTTCTAGTAATGGTAATGTTCTCATGGGCATGATGAGGTTAAAGCTGAAATTGTTAACCATTTCCAAACCCTCTGGAGTCAACCTAATCTTGCTCCTATAAATGTCGAACTCCTTGAATCTGCTCTTCATTCTCGGTTGAATGACGATCTTCGTAATGAGCTGGATAGTAATGTTAACTCTGAGGAAATCAAGGCTGCACTTTTCTCCATTAAGGACAACAAAGCCCCCGGTCCTGATGGCTATAAGGCCAAATTTTTCAAGAGAGCTTGGGAAATTGTGGGGGAATCGGTGACTAAAGCTATTTAGTCCTTCTCCTCCAGCAAGCTCTTAAGAGTCGTTAATCACACTGTTGTATCACTAGTGCCTAAGATTCTGAATCCCTCATCTCAATCGCCCTATTTCGTGCTGCAACACTATCTACAAGTGCATTACCAAAATCATAGCTGGCCGGCTCAAGCAAGTGGTCCCCTGTCTTGTTGGACTCCACCAAATAGCTTTTGTTAAGGGAAGAAGAATTGGTGATAATATTCTTTTGGCTCAAGAATTATTCCACAACTACCATAGAAACTCTGGCTATGCTCGATGTGCCCTGAAAGTTGACCTCCTCAAGGCTTTTGATATGGTCAGATGGCAATTCTTGGCTGAGCTTCTCAGGGTGCTGCACTTGCCTCCTAGAATCACTAGCTGAATTTTATAATGTGTCACTACTCCTAACTTCTTCATCAATGTTAATGGCGAACTTGCTGGTTACTTCCCCAACTGCATGGGACTTCGACAAGGGGACCCAATGTCTCTCTATTTGTTTACCTTAGTTATGGAAGCATTCTCTGGTATCTTGAATGATGTGGCCACCAACCATTATTTTCAGTATCACCCGAAGTGCAAGAAGCAAAAACTCACGCACATATGTTTCGCAGATGATCTTCTTATTTTCTATAAGGGTGTTCCCCGTGTTGTGGCTACTGTTAAAGAGAGCCTTGACCTTTTTGTTGCCATGTCTGGCCTCCAAGCCAATCTTCGTAAGAGCAGTCTCTTTGCTTGTGGTATTCCTCCTAATGACTTGCATCTGATCACTGAGCTTTTAGGCTACCAACATGGTTCTCTCCCTACCAAATACCTCGGGGTACCCTTGATCTCCACGAGACTCAAGAAGGGTGACTGTCAAACATTGGTGGAGCGCATCACTACCAGAATCAGAAGTTAGACTAACAATTTTCTATCTTATGCAGGTAGATTGCAACTTATTAAGTCAGTTCTGGTGGCTATTCAAGCCTATTGGGCTGCCTTCTTCATTCTCCCCAAAAGCGTCGTATGTCAAGTGGATAACCTCCTCAGAAAATTTCTTTGGCATGGAAACATTGATTCTAAGGGCAATGCTAAAATTGCATGGTAAGATGTTTGTCTCCCTTCTACCGAGGGTGGCCTCGATATTATTAATCTCGCATCTTGGAACAAAGCATCTATGTCTAAGCATGTTTGGAATATCCTATCCTCTCCCACCGATTCTCTTTGGGTTCATTGGATAAATTGCTATCGTATTAAAAATCTTAACTTCTGGAACTTAAGAGTCCCTGGGGACTACCCTTGGAGCTGGCGGAAAATTCTGGGCTTGCGACAGGAGATCAAAGAAGGTTTTGTGCAAGTGGGCACCATACTCAAATGGAAATGGGAAACTTATGGCATCTTCACTGTTCAGAGTGCTTACAACCAGCTTAGGCCAAGGAAACCTGAAGTTCCTTGGCATTCTTTGGTTTGGTTCAAAGGCAGAATCCCAAGACACTCATTCATCCTGTAGCTTGCCATTCAAGACCAACTGTTGACCCAACAAAGGTTGAGGCGAATGGGGGTTCGAGCTTGCTGAGAGGTGCATGTTATGTTGTAATGGTGGTGAGGACCTTAACCATCTTTATTTGTATTCTCCAAGCGCATATGGTACCTTTTGGGAGACAAATGTTTTATTTAGCGTACCTCTATGCGATGGACTGACCTCATTTGTTGGGCGGCTAATGATTGGCGTGCCAAGTCCCTTAGCGATACTGGTAGGAAACTCTTACTTGCTTCGTTAGTTTATGTTCTTTGGAAGGAACGTAATTCCAGACTTTTTGGTGGTAAGGCACGTCGACTTATTCACGTGTATAAAGACATTGAAGGATTGATACAGAGCAAGCTTTGCCTCTTATCAGGCTTCTCCCGCACTTGGATGAACTCTGCTTGTATCTCAGCTTAGAGTCTGCCACAAACGTTGTTGAAATCGAGGAGACGTTGATCTTGCATGTACTATGTCTGCTTTGTAATTTTGCTGTTGTAACTTGATTGGCTTTTGGTCCTTGTACTCGCTCCTTTGAGCTCATTTGGAGCCTTGCTCCCTTTGTACTTTTTGGATCTATACTACTTACTAACTTCTCCAAAAAAAATTATTTTTAATTCTAAGATTTCTTATGAGCCCTCTTTACATAAAGCAATTTGAACATATCTGAAGCAGCAAAGTATCAACCTTGAGGGGTAACGCAATTTGCGAGGCTAGGCTTTGCTCTCCAATGTTCACTAGTTCGAGTCCCCTCAAAATCACTGAAAGCTTACCCCATCTCGATGTGAATTTCAAAGCTCTGAAATTAGTAAAAATGCGAGTCCCGAATACTCGGATTGGTGAAGAAAAAAAGAAATGTTTTGTTATAGACAAATTTTCCTTCTCTTCTCTTTTATTCATTATAATTAGAAACATTATACTATGCTACGTCACATTTCTCACAGACAGTAAAAAGTTGTTGAAGCTTTAATTTTTTCAACACCCCATCATTTCTTTTTCGCAACTCAACATGATACCCTGAAGAAAGTGTTGTCAATGTTTTTCCTCCCTCCTTGTCTATTTGCTCTCATGGCAAAAAGTTGTATTTTCGGATCAAATGTGAGAATTTATTTCACCTTACAAAGAGTTGCAAATTTATCTTTAAAAGGGGAGTAACTAGAAAATTCATTTTGCACTAAAATCAAGTAAGTCTCTTAATTTTAAAATCTATTAAATTAGTTAAAATTCTTCACATTTTAAAAGTCCGGAAAGACTAAAATTTTGATAAATTTTAAATCTTAATAACTAATTTGATAGATTGTAATATTTAAAAATTTATTTAATTTTCGTCCAAATCACGTCACGGACCTTGTATTTGAAGGTAGTCAACACAACGTGTTGAGCTAAAAACTATAATATGAGGTTGCCAAACTCATAGATAAATCGGAATTATTTGAGATTCTATGGATGATAGGTCTTTGGTTCCCTTCGGCCTTTTTGTCAAATTTGTCTTAAACGTGATATGATCACCTAAAGGACTATCAATTTTATGACTTATAATGAGAACAAAATCAAATTCACAAGAAATATGGAAGATATCCAAGAAAAAAAAGGGAGGTGGGGCGGGGGAGTTTAAGACTGTATAGTACCTATAAAGAACAAATTCTAACCATGAAAATGCATTCAAATATGCCCCTCTTTCAACAAATCATTCATATTATCCAAATTTTTGCATTTTTCACAAGAATCATAAGGGTGTACAGCAGCTTAATGGCGAAAAGAAACACAAAAACAACAGAAAACAGCTTGAAGAATTGAACAGCCAAAAAATGAGAAGCACATCTCATTGACTAGAAAGCCAGCAAAGGTATTATGATGAACCAAATTCCTGCAGCTGAAATGTGGAGAAACCATTCTTGTGTCCACTAGGGAGAGAATTATTTCTGCTAGAGATGCCACTCATGTAAAAAGTCTGCTATGAGCATCAGATGCTAAAGTGAATCTGCCCCTTCATTAATTCAAGCCCACGTCCTGCCTTGTCTTCCTATTTTCTTTATTTACCTAGACTGAAGTTGTCATCCATCCCATTCAATAGTCGTGTGTAGTACCTGAACAAGGCAGAAACAAAAGAAAAAAGAGCAAAAACTCAACATCTCCAGCTTTGCAACGTAAATCAAGTTTCTGAGTTATAAAAACTGTACCTGGATGAAGAAGAGGAGCACTGGAATCGCCATTTTCCAGTCAAGCAGGGCTGAACTAGCTAGCTTATAAGAAGCATCTTTTGATATGTCTTCACTGTTGAGTTTCACTAACACGGCACCTAATCTCCTTAATCATCCTCTATTTCAAGATTCTTAGCTAGATTTGCATGTGAATCTCCCGACTTTGCCGGAGTCTAACTGGAGAAGTATCGTCAGTATTGTGATGGCAGGTGTTTGGTGGACTGGGACAAATGAAACACAAAATTAGCATAAAACGGCAAATTGAGAAACAACAGCACAGAGGATGAAACCCAATTAAGCAGAAGCCAATTTAAGAACATATTAATACCTTTTTTTGGGTAGAAATGAGGCACCAAAAATGTCAAAAATTGGTCACCAGCAATTATTTCAACAGAGTCGATCAAATTATTTGATTTATGCATTAAAACACCTTTCTTTAACTTTCTTTAATTTATTTTTTTCAATCAGCAACATCCAATTGCAGAGCCCTTAACCCTAAACCCTGACCAAACAGCATTAACATGACAAATACCAGAAACTTCTTAAATGACAAGGTAGAACACCCTTATAGAAAGAATACAAGGATTATTAAAGGATCAAGTATGATCAGCTCTAAGGGCGTGAACGTAAGTGGTGCATGTAGCATTTGGTTTGCAGAAAAATACAACAGAAAATAAACATATTCCAGCAGGTCTTCTTTAAACCAAACACTAAATACAAATCAAGAGCACTAGAAGGATCTTATAACACAATTTTACCTGGGAAGGTGTCTGGGATGGAAGCAACTTATTTGGTGCCTTATACAGGGCAGGAGCACTATATCCTCCTCCACAAGGAATACTAGAAGGATGTTAATGACGTCCACCATAGGGACTGCTAGGAACACTTGGAGCAAACATCATCCGAACAAAACACACATGTGAATCCTCCGGAGCAACATGGGACAGGTGTCAATTAAACAGTAGATGAAACACTGTCAGCTAGAGAAGAGATACATGAATAGAACAACAACCAATTTCTTCCAGCAATCACTCGGTTCTAATCTCAAATCAAACAGTGGTACCGAAAGCCAAGAACACATACCAGGTCCTGTAGAGAGTGCAATAGGATTCCGTAGTATCCAAGTTCAGGTGAGAATTCATTTGAGCCAAAAAGTTCAAGGTACTCCATCGCTGTTGTTAAAATCCCTTGACTTCCTAAATTTCAGTTTATTGATCAATAAGCATGCACAAAAATTCACTGAATCGCTGTTGCCCAGTTACAAAGGCAGGGAAAATATTCTTCTCCACAAATCCTTATAGAAAATGTACCACTCTGGCCAATGCACATGTAAGTGCACCTGCAAAGGCACCGCTGTAAATTGAACTCAGATTGGAAGGCAATCCCCATTTGGGAAATGACTATAATTTTTGGACAATCCATTATCTCCAAGAGCAGCAAGACATGGAAGGAGCAGGTGATTCTTGTCAGGCAGTGACGTCACTCACACAATTCCAGACCGAAAGCAATCAAAAGATTGGAGAAGAAACAAAGTTACGGCAGAAGGATAAATATACAAAAGGCACCCACCAGTACAGATCCATAAGGACCGATTATCCGATTAATGGGCCTGAAGCCCGTACAAACAGTGCAATGGACCCATGACCCTTACAAACTAAAAGGGGCCCCAAGGCCCTGACAGTCTAACATGGGTACAAACCAACATGGGAAGCGAAGCCCTAACAACAGAAAATGGGCCTAAGGCCCTTACAATCCAAATGGGTACAAAGACCCGTAACAGATTCACAAAGAAACAGCAAAAAAGAGAGAAAAGTGAACAAAGAAAAAGATAAAAAAAAAAAAAAAAAAAAGGCACAAAGAGTTGAGACATTGACCAATGAGTATACGTCTGAACATCCACTGAAACACCCGCAGCAGAGCATGTTGCCACCAAAGCCAAAAGACACCCCAGCAGGTGCTTATCCAATTTTGAAGACCCTCGGAGGAACTGCATAGAACAAAGGTACGAAACGAGCTACGAGAATACTAGAATTTCAGAGCAATAGAATCAACTGCTGTTAGCGCACCTATATCCCAATATGAACAAGGAAGAATGGACTCGAATTTGTGATTTATTCGCGAGCAATGAATTTCAGGTTAAACATTTTTATTCCATCCTGAACGTTTATTTTATTTTATTATTAATTGTGGTAACAACTGTAAATGTACAATGCAGAAGAAGAGTGCAATCAACAAAGATAATAAAGCTAAGATGAAGATTGTATACACATCGGGAGCGAAGTCTTTCTAACGGGTGAGAGTGTTGTTAGTAAGTAATAAATTTAAATTTTTATTATTTATTATTTAAATAAATGACTTAGGTATTTTAATATGCACATTTTATATTTCTTTTAGTATACAGAAAAATCCAGAAATCTGATGAGATTAGTGCTGCGTTGCTTTATAAAAAACGCATACTAATAAGGATGGCATGTGGACATCAGAAGATGCACGAAAAATTTTTATAAGTTGTAACATTAGATTTAATGATGCATTCGTGTGCGTTTATGTTTCAAATATGTTAGTTTTTATCTTCTTTTCTAATTTTGTAAAAAAAAATGGAGACGTTACAATTGCAGCACGAGTCAGAGGGAAAGTCATACACCGAAGTGAAGATTTCGCTGAGGTGTTGGGACGAAAGCGGGTTACGTGTGAGGTTTAGGCCATTCAGTACGGTCTATTGAAGCCTTTTCATCAGTATTGTCCGTTAATTTGTCTCGAAGGTTGGAGGAGGCCAGATTACAGATTGAGGAGATGAGAGCTAGGCAGTTAGAATATGAAGCGCTTTTTGTCAAACGGTCAGATATGGAGCAGACGATGCAAGAGCATTTGCACATGATGGAGGAACAGTAACGGAAAAAAGACGAAAAGCTGATGCAAATGATAGTAGAGCAACAACGGAAAAAAGACGAAGAGCACCGGAAGATGATAGAGGAGCAACAAAGGACCTTAGTGGAACAACAAGAACGGAAGATGTAACTAATGGCGGAACATATATGTGAGCAACTGGTGCAGCAGATCAGACAGATGCAATCTCGTTCAACACCCAAATAAAAATTTAGGTAGATTTGTATATTTTTACTACTTTCTTAGCACTTATCAATTACGTATTTTATTTACTTTTAATAACTATAGCAGATCTATAATGCTGTAATCACAATCATTTTCATATTGCTCGTGAGCTGTAACAGCATAAGGAGAAATATACAGAAGGCGCCCAACAGGACATATCCATAAGGGCCGACTACCCGATAAGTGGGCCTAAAGCCCGTACAAACCAGTGCAAGGGGCCCATGGCCCTTACAAACTAACATGGGAACAAAGCTACAAGAATACGTCTGAACCTCCAATTGGAACACTCGCAGCAGAGCATGTTGCCACCAAAGCCAAAAGACAACCCCAACAAGTGCTTATCCAATTTTGAAGCCCTCGGAGGAACTGCATGGAACAAAGGTATGAAACGAGCTACGAGAATACTGGAATTTCAGAGCAATAGAATCAGCTCCTGCAGAAAACCAACAGGGTTGGCTGAGGATACAAGTATGTGCTTATTAAATGCCTCAATTCCTAAATTACTTTTCAAGGGATGTTTATTTTCTTTCTTCTCTATACAAATTCTTATTCATTACCTATCAACTTTGTAATCAGCTACTATGATTAGCATCAATTATAATTCCTGATGAAATTCAAGACTTCTATTGGACAAAATGAAATAGGAAGTTGTGAAATCCAAAAAGAAAAGGTTAAACAGAGCATATTAGACAGAGTAGTTATGGATTTCATTCCAGATGATCATATGCTAAAAAGGGAAAATACAACTACATCTGATGAGAATGAATCAAAGGCCTTTGATTGTTATTTTTACATAATGGATAAGGAAAGAAACAACTCAGAAGCAAGTAAAAGAGCTAACTGACCGTGTAAGCTGATGAAATACCAAAAAGTGAGGAATTTTGTGAGACTTTTAATACTCTCTCAGTCCCTGTAGCATGTCGTTGTCGATATATATGTTGGGGACGTGAGCAATCTTGCGCCATTCTTTTCCTCTTTTCCTTTGCCACTTTTTCTTCAGCAGAGGACAATTGTAGATCCTCATAACAGAAAGGGAGGCAGGTAACCCGTCTTCTGGCATGAACCTGAGCTTAGGGGAATCATAGATCTCCAATTGTTCGAGAGCGGTGAGACGTTCAAGACCATTCTTGTCCAGAGATTGCATATTTGGAAATCCACCAAATCGAAGAAAAGTCAAACTGGTAGGGAGCAACCCCGCCTCTGGAAAGGAGCCCACATCTTCTGCTTTCCCAATCATTTCAAAATGTTTAAGAAATGGGAGATTTTACAAACCACAACCCATCCGGTTTGCAACGAGCTCGTCGCAACGCACTATGAAAAGTGACTCTAGATTGGAAGGCAAGCCCCCTTCAGAAAATGACTCAACTTTAGCACAATTATTTATAGATAAATACTGAAGAGACGGGAGGAGCATCTGCATCTTCTTAGGAAAAGATACGAAGTTGGGGCAATCGCTGATCCATATCGTCGAGGTCATTAAATCACGTAGATTTTGTTCTGAAACTGTAAGAGATTCTAGATTCGTACAACCAATGATGGAGATCCTAGAAAGGCTTGATAGTAAGTCTAGTGGAACGGACCTGATAGAATCACATTTGTACAACTGCAATCTTTCGAGGAATGAATAGTCCAGGGGTGTTGGGAGTTCTAGCTTCATACAATCTTCGATCTCAAGTATTTTCAACGCAGAGCGTAGGCCACCCCTGGGAAGGGACACAAGCGATGAACAGCCTTTGATTCTTAACTCTTGAAGACAACTGTTGAAGTTCATCGTTCCATCATCTTCATGTTGTTCTGGAACAGTAATAGACTCCAGATTCCTACACCCCTGAATTAAGATCTTATAAAGCTTTGGTAAGAAACCTAATGAAACTGATTTGAGAGAATCACAGTCGATCAACTCCAATTTTTCGAGGGATGAGTGTAGACCGCCCCTAGGAAACGTGAACGACACCAGAGAGGAACAGTTCTTGATTATTAACTTTTGAAGATAGCTATTGTAGCCCACAATTTCCTCTGGTAGGGACTCTAGTGCATCAAATCCTTCCATAGTCAGCTTTTGCATTCCACTTGGCAATTCCTTTAATTGAACCCCATTACAATGTGTCAGCCCCACATTAAGCATAGCGGGAGCCCTTGGGAGTGAAGCCACGAGCTGTGGACATTTGGAAATCCGAAGTGTGGCTAAAGAAGGAAGATTGATGGGCAACCCTCCGGTCAGCTTGGGGCAGTCCGATATATAAAGGCTTGCAAGATTAGGAAAAGCTCCGCCTTCATTTTTACCGAAAAGAAACCATTTCTCCCAATTCAACATCCGCTCAAAAGTTAAAGATCTCAAGGCTCCAGATGGCTTGATTGAAGGAGAATCATTGCCATAAAACTCAGAACCCACAACGACAACTCCGTCGAACCCAACAATAGAAAGGTCCTGCAGAGAGGGTAGTTGCCCCAAGTGGTGGCAAGCTGCAGCAATAGTTACACTCCCTTAGATAAAGAGTTGCTATATTAAAAAATGAATGATGCCCTACCCAATCTGGAAAGCTTTTACCATTGTAGTGCTCTATCACGAGAAATTCCAAGTTGGTGTGGGGTTGAAGACTATCGAGCACACTTTTTTTACACTCTGAAATTGTAGTAACTGCAGCATTCCATCTCAACACCAACTTCTTAAGGTGCCCCTTATCCTTCAAGCTTGCATTCGAAGCATCCCTAGGAGACACAACATTTTGGAGGTCCGAAATCTCAAGCAATCCCCGAAGATATGCTAGTTTTCCCAACTCTTCAATGCGAGATCCATTATGTTTGCTGACGATGAATTAGTCAAGGTCTCAAGGTATTTCAATCTACCCATTTGCACCGGCATCACTTTCATGGGAGTCCAAGTGATGTCTAAATGACGCAAGTTAACCAGTTTGTACATATCTCTTGGCAGCACAGTAAGATAATCACAAAAAGATAACTTCAATGTTTGCAAGTTGTACAACTCACATATGGAATGAGGCAACCTTTTAATTGCCGTGAAAGAAACATCCAGACAGCGCAAGTGTTTAATTTTGCTAATTGATTCAAGCAACTCAGTCACATTTTGATAGTTAGATAAAGAGAGCACTCGTGCAAATCTAAAGATTCGCAATAAATCATGTTGTACTTCTTCAGGCAAGTAACCGGGAGAGAAAATTTGGTGACAATTTCAATGGCAGGAAAGTACGCAATTGCTTTGCCTCATAAAGAGGCTCAAGCTTCCAAGAGGCGCTAGAGCGTTTAATATACGACACATGGCGAGTTTGGTTGAAATTCTCGTGAGAACGATCAACCCCTAGCCTACAACTAAATTTGCCTTAAACAAATTTTGCCAAATCGTTGACAAGATCATGCATTCCAAAATCTGAACCTCTCTCACCGGATTGTTGGAATAATGATCTCGATACAAGAGCACAAAAGTATTCTTCACCAACTTCTCCCATTGTTTTGTTGTTGGATTGCTGCAAAAAACCTTCTGCCATCCATAATAAGATTACTTCATCTTTTCTTAAAATACAATCCTTTGGGAATATTAAGCAGTAGGCAAAACAATGTTTAAGTGGTGAAGGCAAATATTTGTAACTCAATCTTAGAGCAGGTAGGATATTTGTCTCATCGACTGGTAGATCCCATAATTCACTCCTCAATATTCTATCCCATTCTTCAATACCCAGTTTAGATCTTAAGAGAGCTCCAATTGTCTTGATTGCTAAAGGGAGGCCTTTACACTTTTCAACAATCTGTCTCCCTAATTCTTGCAGCTGAAGATGTAAAACAGAATTACCATCGTGGAAAGCATGTTTTGTGAATAGGGACCAACAATCTTCTTCCGATAACTCCCTTAATGGCTGATGACTCGCACGTAGATGACCGCATGAAGCTGACGCAACATCATTATCAAGTGTCGTCACTGACCTTGCTTCCTGGGGCACCAGATTCAAAGGGACTTTGCTTAGAAGTTCCCAATCAGCATACTTCTTATTCCAAACATCGTCCAAAATAAGTAAGAATTTCTTTCTGCCAAGATCTCTCTCAGTTTAACTTGAAGCCAATTTAGATCTTTGTTATCACAAGGAGCTGATGGTGAGCACTGCATCTAGGATTGATTTCGTTAATCTTGAACGACCAAATTCTTCAGACACACTAAACCCATGCTTCGATCAAAATGCCCCTCACCCTCTCATCATTGAGCAACATCATTATCACGTGTCGTCACGATGACCTTGCTTCCTGGGGCACCAGATTCAAAGGGACTGCTTAGAAGTTCCCAATCAGCATACTTCTTATTCCAAACATCGTCCAAAATACTTTCCTGCCCTCTCTCAGTTTAACTTGAAGCCAATTTAGATCTTTGTTATCTGATGGTGGCACTGCATCTAGGATTGATTTCGTTATCTTGAACAGATCAAATTCTTCAGACACACAAACCCATGCTTCGACGTCAAAATGCTCCCTCACCCTCTCATCATTGTATACCAGCTGAGCAAGGGTGGTCTTGCCAATACCCCCCATGCCCACTACGGCTATCACAGATATGTTCTTGCCATTTGTGTCATCCGAGAGCAACAAGTCAATTATTGCCTCCTTATTCTCATCCCTACACAAATACCAGATTCCTCCACCAAAGAAGTCGTGGGCAATTTTTCTGACGGTTTTCCTCCAACACCTTCTTTCAGACCCATAAGATCCTTTTGTTTTGCAAGATACTCTAGTCTATCAAGTACCTCTTTTATCTTTGGTTTTATCTCCTTGACAAAAGAATTACGAGAATCAGAGAAGTGTGGTACCTTACTTGCAGAGGTTTGAAATTCAGCGTCCAACTTGCATCGCAAAGCTTCAGTGGCAATCTCATCCATAATCTGCTCTGCATCATAAACAACATCTTTCATCTTATCGAGCCAAGCTTTCACAGGTGCCATTGTAACTTCCTTTTCCTCCGCATCTTCGAGCACTGCACTCACGGACAGCAAGGTTATCTCCAGCTTCTCCAGCAGTCCGCCATCGAGCTTTGCTCCCCGAAAGAAGTCAACATTCTATCGAACAAAACTTCGAAGAGGGCAGAGAGAAATGACCCACCCACCAAGGCTTCTGCCATGTTTTCTTCTTTGCAAGGGAATTACAGATCGAAGGAAATGAAGGAAGGTGAATCGCAAACAGCAGAGCGAAATCAGATTGCGAGCTATTTGCTTTTAGAGGAAATAAACTGGGTTACCTGCTCGAGTCAATGCAGTCGGCTATTAAGCAACGAGGAAATTTCTTGTAGCGGACCTCAAAGTGGTAGCCAATGCGTCATGTCTTCAACCGTACACTCCTCCATCAATGGATACGGGCGTTAAGTGGACGTGAAAGTCTTCGTCAATTGAATTGAGTGGACGTGAAAATTACTAATGGCAAAAATCCTTCCTGGGCAATTAATAACTCTGGTGTCAGTTCTAATGTCCAAGCTCCAAGTCGTATACAGTTCCATGGCAGGATATAAGTTCTGTCTCATCAAGCGTGTTACAGTGTGATGCTCACTAAAATGCTAGTGTTAGATAGCAGAAAGTTCTGCTGGCATTTCTCGTATATATTCGTCTCCAAGAAAAAAAGAGACGGAAAAATAGATGTTGCATCAGTTAGATTATGATATTAAATGATGTTTGAGTCATAACTGTACAAAGAGGCAATCTTTTTGGGGAAAATGTAGCCTTGTACCCTTCCCATTGTAATTCCTCTGTTTTTTAAATTTGAAATTCCTCGTAGCGTTCAGATTTGCAATGAAGGCATGAGTTACATGCCATTTTATGTACACAGTTGATAGGGTATTCTTTGGTTCATTTATAACTCTCCGTTTTCTCTTGTGCCGCTATGTGGTCTCCCTTCTCCTATTCCCAAATTTATTGTAGAAAAAAAAATCATGTAAAACTAGCTTTGAGTTCATGATCGGAACTGCCTTGTCTATATTCACAGTTATCAGGTTTGCTATGTTTTTTTTTTTTTTTTTTTTGGTCTTTCCCTACTTCTATGGCTGGAAGAACGCTATGAATGCTATGAGTTCACGATTGGAAATCTTTTCTGCTATTAGCCTATTATACCTTTGTAGCAATTGGATATAAGCTGTTTTTTCAAGTTCAATTTTATATTGGGATATATCCTGTTGACAGCACTTCACAAAAGCTACCTCATACATAGAAGTCTCATTCAACTAGGGAGCTGATGCAATGATTTGTATTACGAATTTGATTTTTGAGCCACAACTGATCCTTATTCTTCTGTGTTCAGCTGTCCGCGAGGAGGTCTTATCCTTGGACAGAACATTTGTGTTTGGTGCAGGACTAGATCTGGATTTATTGGGGATTGAAATCGATGACCAGACATTAGTTCCAAGACTGGCTTTGGCATCTTCACGTGCTGAACCATTAGCAGGTAGATATTCCACCTATTTCTTCCATTAGCATCTAATTCTTTGGAGCTTTTATTTTTTTACATGGTTCATGATATACATGACCAATGTGTGTTTCCCCTGTTTGATACTATCTCCAAACATAACCCACATTTGTCAGCGTACAGATACAATCTGCATTGAAAACATAAGTCCAATGTCGTAGAAACATGCATTGTTATTCCATAGACATACACAGGCCTCGTATTGGTAGGAGCTTGATGAGATCAGCAAGATGAATCATAACAACAATCAGAGAGCATTCCATTCTCAGTTTGACACAATATTGTCTTTCAAACTGTCAACCATTTAATTTAGGTGCCTAATTACTACTTCAGTGAGCTGTACTTTGTAGTTTTACAATCTATTGGGATGCCAGATTGATGGTTTGTAAGCATGGCAAGAAGCATTGTGCATTTTCTTGGATTCTTCATGGGTATGCATATCTATAATGACAACACGTAGATTTCAGGTTTTACTTCATTGTTTTGTACGTTATATAAACTCTGATTTCATATGTATATGGTTCTATCCAACTTGTAAAAGATTGTTTTCTTCTTTGCAAGGGAATTACAGATCGAAGGAAGTGAAGGAAGGTGAGTCGCAAACAGCAGAGCGAAATCAGATTGCGAGCTATTTGCTTTTACAGCAAAGAACTGGGTTCCCTGGTCGAGTCAATGCATTCGGCTAAGCAACGAGGACGTGAAAGCCTTCTTCAGCTTAATTTATTTTATTTTTTTCTAAACAAAGATACTTTATTCAAAAAAGCTAAAAGGTTCGCGATGGAATGAAAAAGTCCACCCGAGAGACACAGCGCGGTAAAAGAGACTAAAAAAGACAACTAAAAAGATGATGGGAAGCAATCCAGCTAGCAAGCTGGTGCGCAAAGTGGTTCTGCCTCCGAGGAGCCCACTGAATCTTCCGATCGCTGTTCAGAATTAGCAGCTCCTTGATGCGATCAACATATTCAACTAGAGGTTCATCTGGTAGGAAATTAGTTTAATTGAGTGGTCGTAAAAGTCTGGGATGAATTATACTTGCGTTTTGGTTGGAGGTTGAATTGCGCAACGCCTATGATACGGTTCGTTGGGAGTTTCTTCTTCTTCTTTTTTTCTAAGCAAAAATTCATTCATCCCCACCAAATCAAAGTCAGGGGGAGAGGAGGATTGTCAGAATACAGAATATCAAAAGGAATACAAACAAGAAGGAATAGATCCTTTCAAATTCACAGAGACAGCCCATTTGGCCACATTATGAGCTAAAAGATTCGCCCCACGACGAACATGAGAAAGCGTCCAGCTAACACGATCCTCCATAAGAGCTTTAATGTCACGAAGAATAGGAGCAATAGACCAATCCGGGGAGTAGTCCGAAAGGCTAATAGCATTGCAAACCTGCAAGTTATCACCTTCAAAAAGAAACCAGAGGATAAGAGAGAAGACAAGCCTCCTAAACAGCAAAAAGAGCTGCTTTGACCTCTCCCATAAAGGGAGTGTCGGGAGGCGATCTCTTTGTCCATGCAAAGAGTAGCAAACCATCACTATTTCGGCAAACAGCAGCAAGCATCGAACAATCAGACCGAATGGCAACATCAAAGTTAATTTTCCAGAAATTTCCACTGGGAGGAGACCACACAGCAGGCAATGCAGAAGGCAAAGCAGTCCAAGCATGAGAATGCTCCAAAAAGAGTCGATGAATACGCCAAATAATAATCCCAACATCATCCCTGTTGCCCTGATGGAGGAGTTGATTACACGAAAACCAAATAACATCCATAAGAATCGCCCCATACCGAATAAGATGGACAGATTGATCCTCCGAGAAGTCAAGATAAGTAACTGGGTCTAATAGTGTGGTAATCCAATCTAATATACTGTAGTCCCGTAAACAAAATGTTTGTAGACCCCAAGGAGATTCACGCCAAGCTAACACAGCTTGGGGACAAGAGAAGAAAAGATGCTCAAGGGATTCCTTCTCCAATTCGTAGAAAACACAAAGCAAGTTGTCAGACCCCATAGGAAGTGTTCGGTAGAGAGCCGCTTTGCATGGCAAAATATTCCAAGCAGCCTTCCAGATAAGCAGCTTGAGTCTATCTTGCATGTTCAAGCTCCAAAGTTTTTCCACAGAGGGAACGGAGGCACATGGGCCCCAGAGGAGGGATTCTCATCAAATAAAGAATAGGCATATTTGAGTGAGAATTTGCCTTTGGCTTCGGGGACCCAAATAAGCCTATCAAGGGGAGTGGCGAGCAGGTGGATGCCAAGAATGAGATCAGCAGCATGTTGAAAAAAAAGCATGCCAAACCCGGGGTTCATCCCAAGCGCTAGTGCTAGAAATAATGAAGTCCGCAACTTTAGAATTTGCATCAGGAATGTCATTAAAATCTCGCGGGAGAGGAACAAAATGGTCCACTTTGGGGAGCCAAGGATCCACCCAGGTGCGAACATCTTGACCATAAGTAATCTGGAAGCAGCACCCCATCCGAAAATACTTCCTCAATTTTTCAATACCCTTCCAGACCCATGAAGGAGAGTCTACAAGGGCAGAATTCCAAACAAATTGAGAAGACAGGTATTTAGCTTTGAGGGCTATTATCCATGGTTTAGACGAGTCTGAATGGATAGACCAAGCTAATTTTAGCGCTAAGGCTTTATTAATAGACCACATCCGTCGAAGACCAAGCCCACCCTCAGATTTGGGAAGACAAATAGAAGACCACACCAAAATCTCATTAAAATAGAATCAATCTGCGCGCACAGAGACTTGGGGAGAAGATAGTGAGACGTGGTATAAGTAGGGCGAGCAAAAGCTATAGATTTAATCAATACAGTACACCCCGCTCGCGAAAGGAGTTTAGCCTTCCAACCTTAAACACGAGATTTAACTTTTGCCACTAAGTCAGAGAAAACCTGCCGTTTATTAGAGCCAATAATTATCGGGACTCCCAAGTGCTTGCCCGGATTATCAGAATTCCTCAGATTCAATATACCACAAATCTCATGTTTAGTATCATTCCAGGTATTTTTACTGAAACTAACAGTAGACTTACGAACATTAAGCCGCTGACCAAACCAACCAACATATTTAGTCAAGCACTGCATCACCGCATGAGCCTCGCCCACCGTGGCACGGGTAAATAATAGAAGATCATTTGCGAATAAAAGATGTGTGATGGGCGGGGCCTCACAAGCGATTGAAACACCATGAATAAGACGAGTAGCTTCAGCTCGCATAAGGAGACGAGAAAGAACCTCATAGCCAATAATTGTTAGTGCATTTTTGTGTTGGCATTATTCTATGCCAAAATATGTCGTAATCGAGTTGTAATTTTGGTCTTCACATTTGTTCAAGAGTCAGAGTTAATGGTCTGTCCAAAGTCTTCATCACGTTCAACCAGCGTTTAACAAGCACTCGAGCATCCTTGGAAAAATTTCATACAGAGCCATCACGTTCAACTACTGTTCAACAAGCGCTCGAGCGCCATTCGAAAAATTCAATCACGTTCAATATGCATTCAACGAGCGCTCAGTTAAAATTTTAGACAGAAACATAAGCGTTTGATGAGCGCTCGAGCAACTTCCGGTAAATTTTAAAAATTGCTAAATTTTTGGATTTTCCTTTTGAAAACTTGTGAAACCCTACTAAGTTTCAGGATAGGCCGTCTGGAAGTTTATTGAGGCCTCTATTGAACATACTTGTCCCTCCTTCCTTGAGAGAAAAACCTGAGAAGATTATGCTTCAACATTGATGAGTTTTTCTCTATTCTTTCTCCAAATATCTCTGTAACCTTCATGGTGTTGAAGGTGTGCTGAAGAACAAGGTTTGTTTGTGAAGAATCAATAAGAAGATCCTCAAAGGTCTGAGGGGAATGCCGCACGGAGCAGGTCTAAGCAGGGAGGCTTAGATTATTACATCAGGGTTGTCAGAGTCAAGCAACTGGGTTGCCCGTGTCTGAATCACTGTTTGTAAGTTTTTCTTCTTAGTGGATTCTAGGTGTTGCTAGTCCGGAGTGGTTTTTCCTTTGAATGGTATTTCAAAGGTTTTCCACTTCGTCAACAAAATCCTTGTCTCTTTGTGTGATTGAAGTTTGTTTTAATTTTCCGCTGCTTATTTGTTGATTGAGTTGATTATTATCCATATCTAGGCTGAACAATTTTAGAACATGTTTTAAAATTGTTATTGATTTGTTCATTAAAGGGAAAACACATATTCACCCTCTCTAGGTGTTATTAGAGTCTAAACTGAATTTTTCAATAATGAAGAAGAAAGGCGCCATAGGGTCACCTTGGCGCAATCCTCAAGTAGGACGGATTAGGCCAAAAGGAGTACCATTCAAAAGAATAGAGCAAGAAGCTAAAGATAGGCATTGGTCAACCCAACCAATGAAGCAGGGATCAAAACCGAACCTCGTCATAGCCACGAGAATTAATTTCCATTCCAGTATCATAAGCCCTAAAGGCTATGAACTTCTCTCCTAAAGTCATTTCTTGGATAAAAGAACGTGTTTGCTCGGCATCTTTCTAAATTTGTGTTAAAGAGAACTTGCTGGTTTTTTCAAAGCTCTCGTGGTTTGCGACGGTCTCGCCTCATCTTTTTTCCCTCGTCGTGGAATGTTTTCTCGGGATCATGAGGAAGGTGAGAAAGAAAAAGAGTTCAGATTTCATTGGAGGTGTAAGAAAGTTGGATTTTCCCACATTTGTTTCGCTGACGATCTACGTATCTTTTGCAAAGGAGTACCCAAAGTAGTGAATTTAATCAAGGACTATCTTGAGATCTTCTCTGCACAAGCTGGGTTGCATCCCAATCCGAACAAGAGTAGTGTTTTCTTATGTAATGTACCATTGGAGGTTAAGGTCGAGATTCTTACTTTTCTTGGCTATAATGAATGTTTGTTCCCGGTTCGCTACTTGGTCATTCCTTTGATCTCATCTCTGCTGAAGAAACAGGATTGCAAAGGGCTCATTGATCAGATTACTGCTCGAGTCCAAGCTTGGACCTCCAAGTATCTGTCTTTTGCAGGTCATCTACAGCTTATCAAGTCTGTACTCTACGCCATCCAGTTCTTTTGGTCATCTCTCTTAATTTTATCTAAGTCTGTAATCAAAAAGGTGGAATCGATTTTGCGTAGCTACCTCTGGAAAGGTGATGGGGATAGTAAAGGAGGAGCTAAGGTTGCTTGGAAGGACCTTTGTGTGCCGAGAAGAGGAGGCCTGGTTTTGCAGACCCTGAGAGTTGGAACAGAGCTGCCGTGGCAAAACACATTTGGTTCTTTCTCCTTCAACCTACGGAATCACTGTGGACCAGCTGGGTTAATGCCTACTTAATTAAAGGTAGGTGCTTTTTGTCACTTCGAAGCCCTGGTATACGTTCCTGGAATTGGTAGAAACTGCTGAAGATCCGTGAAGTGGTCATAAATGGTATCGGACATGTATTTGGTAAAGGCAGTGCTACCTTCTTCTGGGAGGATCATTGGCATCCTATGGGAACTTTTAGCCTTGTGTTTAATAGGGCTGAGATCAATAGCTATGGTATTGAGATTTCTGCTTAAGGAAAGTGTTGTTATTGATGGGACTGAGTGGATCAGATGGCCAAGTAATCAGGGGATTTGGCTTACCATTAGTCGCAGCACCCCTGTGACTTTTAAGCCATACCCAACAAGACCTGATGCTATTAAGTGGTTCCTCAATCGATCTGAAAAATTCTCTATTCGGAGTGCCTTGGATGTTTTCTAGGCCGAAAGACCTGCAAATTTATAGCCCCATATTCAGCTACTTCTTTGTTTCTGAATCCCGTAGGAGCAATCTTCTCTTTCCACGAAAACAAAATGAACATCAAGGAGAATTATTTTTAATTCTAAGATTTCTTATCAGCCCTCTTTACATAAAGTAATTTTAACAAATCTCAAGCAGCAAAGTATCAACCTTTGAGGGGTAACGCAATTTTCGAGGCTAAGCTTAGCTCTCCAATGTTCACGAGTTCGAGTCCCCTCAAAATCACCGGAAGCTTACCGCATCTCGATGTGAATTCCAAAGCTCCGCTATTGGTAAAAATGCGAGTCCCTAATACTCGGATTGGTGAACAAAAAAAAAATGTTTTGTTATAAACAAAATTTCCTTCTCTTTTCTTTTATTCATTGTAATTAGAAACATTATAATATGTTACGTCACATTTCTCAGAGACACTAAAAAGTTGTTGAAGCTTTAATTTGTTCAACACCACATCATTTCTTTTTGCGCAACACAACATGATACCCTGAAGAAAGTGTTGTCAATTTTTTTCTTCCCTCATTGTCTATTTGCTCTCATGGCAAAAGGTTGTATTTTCGGATCAAATGTGAGAATTTATTTCACCTTACAAAGAGTTACAAATTTATCTTAAAAGGGAATAAATAGAAAATTCATTTTTGCACGAAAATCATAGTCTCTTAATTTTAAAATCTATTAAATTAGTCTCTCAAGTTTAAAATTCTTCACATTTTAAAAGTCCGGAAAAACTAAAATTTTGATAAATTTTAAATCTTAGGAACTAAAATTTATTTCATTTTCGTGCAAATCACGTCACAGACCTTGTATTTGAAGGTAGTCAACACAACGTGTTGAGCAAAAAAGTATAATATGAGTTTGCCAAACTCATAGATGAATCGGAATTATTTGAGATTCTTTGGATGATAGGCCTTTGGTTCCCTTGAGCGCTTTTTTCAAATTTGTCTTAAACGTGATATGATCACCTAAAGAACTATAAAGCACACATTCTACCCATGAAAATGGCATTCAAATATGCCCCTCTTTCAACAAATCATTTCATATTATCCAAATTTTTTGCATTTTTCACAAGAATCATAAGGGTATACAGCAGCTTAATGGCGAAAAGAAACACAAAAACAACAGAAAACAGCTTGAATAATTGACAGTCAAAAAATTAGGGGCACATCACATTGACTAGAAAGCCAGCCAAGGTATTATGATAAACCAAATTCCTGCAGCTGAAATTTGGAGAAACCATTCTTGTGTGCACTAAGGAGAGAATTTATCTCTGCTAGAGATGCCACTAATGTAAAAAGTCTGGATGCTAAAGTGAATCTGCCTTTATTAATTCAAGCCCACATCCTGCCTTATTAGTCTGGATGCTGAAGTTGTCATCCATCCCATTCGATAGTCGTGAGCAGTACCTGAACAAGGCAGAAACAAAAGAAAAACAGCAAAAACTCAGCATCTCCGGCTTTGCAACGTAAATCAAGTTTCTGAGCTATAAAAACTGTACCTGGATGAAGAAGAGGAGCACTGGAATCACCATTATCGAGAGTCTGGCAGGGCTGAACTAGCTAGCTTATCAGAAGCATCTTTTGATATGTCTTCACTGTTGAGTTTCACTAACAAGGCATCTAATCTCCTTTAATCATCCTCTATTTCAAGATTCATAGCTAGATTTGCATGTGAATCTCCCGACTCTGCCGTAGTCTAACTGGAGAAGTATTGTCTGTATTGTGATGGCAAGTGTTTGGTGGACTGGGACAAATGAATCACAAAATTAGCATAGAACGGCAAATTGAGAAAAAACAGCACAGAGGATGAAACCCAATTAAGCAGAAGCCAATTTAAGAACATACTAATACCTTTTTTCTGGGTAGAAATGAGGCACCGCAGATGTCAAAATTGGTCACCAGCAATTAGTTCAACAGAATTGACCAAATTCTTTGATTTTTGTATTGAAACAGCTTTCTATAACTTTCTTTAATTTATTTATTTTCAATCAGCAACATCCAATTGCAGAGCCCTTAATCCAAAACCCTGACCAAACAGCATTAACATGACAAATTACAGAAACTTCTTAAATGACACGGTAGAACACCCTTATAGAAATAATACAAAGATGATTGAAGGATCAAGTATGATCAGCTCTAAGGGCGTGAACGTAAGTGGTGCATGTAGCATTTGGTTTGCAGAAAAATACAACAGAAAATAAACATATTCCAGCAGGTCTTTTTTATACCAAACACTAAATCCGAGACCCGTAATGCTGCAGTCACAAATCTTTTTCATGTTGCTCGTGAGCTGTAAGAGCATAAGGAGAAATATACCGAAGGCGTCCAACAGGGACATATCCATAAAGGCTGACTACCCGATTAATGGGCCTGAAGCCCGTACATACCAGTGCAATGGGCCCATGGCCCTTAGAAACTAAAATGGGCCTAAGGCCCTTATAGTCTAACATGGGTACAAGATCCGTACAAACCAACATGAGAAACAAAGCCCTTACAACTGAAAATGGGCCTAAGGCCCTTACAATCCAAATGGGGACAAAGACCCGTAACAGATTCACAAAGAAACAGCGAAAAAGAGAGAAAAGTGAACAAAGAAAAAGATAAAAAAAAAAAAAAAAAGCAACAAAAGAGTGGAGACATTGAACAATGAGTATACGTCTGAATCTCCAACTGGAACACCCGCAGCAGAGCATGTTGCCACCAAAGCCAAAAGACACCCCAACAGGTGCTTATCCAATTTTGAAGACCCTCGGAGGAACTGCATAGAACAAAGGTATGAAACTAGCTACGAGAATACTGGAATTTCAGAGCAATAGAATCAACTGCTGCAGAAAAACAACAGGGCTGGCTGAGGATACAAGTATGTGCTTATCTTAAATGCCTCAATTCCTAAATTAATTTTCAAGGATGTTTATTTACTTTCTTCTCTATACGAATTCAATGTCCATCAACTTTGTAATCAGATACTGTGATTAGCATCAATTACAATTCCCGATGAAATTCAAGACTTCTATTGGACAAAACGAAATAGGATGTCGTGAAATCTAAAAAGAAAAGGTTAAACAGAGCATATTAGATACAGTAGTTTGGATTTCATTCCAGATGATCATATGCTAAAAAGGGAAAATACCACTATATCTGACGAGAGTGAATCAACGACCTTTGATTGTTATTTTTGCAGAACGGATAAGTAAAGAAACAACTAAGAAGCAAGTAAAAGAGCTAGTAACTGACCGTATAAGCTGATGAAATACCAAACGTGAGGAATTTTGCGAGACTTTTACTCTCTCTCTAGCGTGCGTCGTCGATATATATGTTGGGGACGTGGGCAATCTTGCGCCATTCTTTTCCTCTTTTCTTTTGCCACTTTTTCTTCAATATAGGACAATCGTAGATCGATATAACAGAAAGGGAGGCAGGTAACCCGTCTTCTGGCATCAACCTGAGCTTAGGGCAATCCCAGATCCCCAAGTTTTTGAGAGCGGTGAGAGGTACAAGACCCTCCTTGTCCAGAGATTTCATATTTGGAAATTCACCAAACTTAAGAAAAGTCAAACTGTTGGGGAGTAACCCCGCCTCTGGAAAGGAGCCCACATCTTCTACTTTTCCAATCATTTCCAAACGTGTAAGAAAAGGGAGTTTTTGCAAACCACAACCCATCCGGTTTGCAACGAGCTTGTCGCAATGCTCTATGACAACTGAATTCAGATTGGAAGGCAAGCCCCCTTCAGAAAATGACTCAACTTTGGGACAATTAATTATAGATAAATGCCGAAGAGACGGGAGGAGTATGTGCATCTTCTTAGGAAAAGATACGAAGTTGGGGCAATGACTGATCCATATTGTCGAGGTCATTAAATCGCGTTGATTTTGTTCTGGAACGGTAAGAGATTCTAGATTCGTACAACCACTGATGGAGATCTCAGAAAGGCTTGATAGTAAGTCTAGTGGAACGGACCTGATAGAATCACATCTGTACAACTGCAATCTTTCGAGGAATGGATAGTCCAGGGGTGTTGGGAGTTCTAGCTTCATACAATCTTTGATCGTAAGTATTTTCAACGCTGAGCGTAGGCCGCCCCTGGGAAGGGACACAAGCGATGAACAGCCTTTGATTCTTAACTCTTGAAGACAACTGTTGAAGTTCATTGTTCCATCATCTTCATGTTGTTCTGGAACAGTAATAGACTCCAGATTCCTACACCCCTCGATTGAGATATTATAAAGCTTTGGGAAGAAACCTAATGGAACTGATCTGAGAGAATCACAGTAGATCAACTCCAATTTTCCAAGGGATGAGTGTAGACCGCCCCTAGGAAACGACGCCAGAGAGGAACAGTTCTTGATTTTTAACTCTCGAAGACAGCTATTGTAGCCCACAATTTCCTCTGGTAGGGACTCTAGTGCATCAAATCCTTCCAAGTCAGCTCCTGCATTCCACTTGGGAGTTCCTTTAATTCAACCCCGTTACAATGTGACAGCTCCACATAACGCAAAGCAGGAGCCCTTGGGAGTGAAGCCACGAGCTGTGGACATTTGTAAATATAAAGTGTGGCTTGATGGGAAGGGAAAGATTGATGGGCAACCCTCCGGTCAGCTTGGGGCAGTCCCATATATAAAGGCTTGCAAGATTAGGAAAAGATCCGCCTTCATTTTCATCGAAAGGAAACCATTTCTCCCAATTCAACATCCGCTCAAAAGTTAAAGATCTCAAGGCTCCAAATGGCTTGATTGAAGAAGAATCGTTGCCATAAAATTCAGAACCCACAACGACAACTCCGTCGAAGCCAGAAATAGAAAGGTCCTGCAGAGAGGGTAGTTGCCAAAGTGGTGGCAAGCTGCAGCAATATTTACAATCAAATAGACGAAGATTTGCTATATTAAGAATGAATGATGCCCAACCCAATCTGGAAAATTTTTACCACTGTAGTGCCATATGACGAGAATTTTCAAGTTGGTGTGGGGTTGAAGACTATCGAGCACATTTTTTTGACTCTCTGAAATAGTAGTAACTGCAGCATTCCATCCCAACACTAACTTCTTAAGGTGCCTCTTATCCTTCATGCTTGCATTCGAAGCATCCCTGGGAGATGCAACATTTTGGAGCTCCGAAATCTCAAGTGATCCCCGAAGATTTGCTAGTTTCCCCAACTCTTCAATGCGAGATCCATTATGTTCGCCGACGATGAATTTAGTCAAGGTCTCAAGGTATTTCAATCTACCCATTTGCACCGGCATCACCCTTATGGGAGTGCAAACGAAGTACAAATGACGCAAGTTAACCAGTTTGTACATATCTCTTGGCAGTACAGTAAGATGTGCACAAAAAGATAACTTCAATGTTTGCAAATTGAACAACTCACATATGGAATGAGGCAACCTTTTAATTGCCGTCCGAGAAACGTCAAGATAGCGCAAGTGTTTAATTTTGCCAATTGATTCAGGCAAATCATAACTAGATAAAGAGAGCACTCGTGCGAATCTAAAGATTCGCAATAAATCACGTTGTACTTTTCAGGTAAGTAATGATATGGTGACAGGAGGAAAGTACGCAATTGCTTTGCCTCGTAAAGAGCCTCAAACTTTGGAGAGGTGCCAGAATCTTTAATATACGACACATGGCGAGTTTTGTTGATATTCTCGTGAGAACGATCAACCTCTAGCCTAAAACTAAATTGCCCACAAACAAATTTTGCCAAATCGTTGACAAGATCATGCATTCCAAAATGTGAACCTCTCTCACCGAATTGTTGGAATAATGATCTCGATACAAGAGCACAAAAGTATTCTTCACCAACTTCTCCCATTGTTTTGTTGTTGGATTGCTGCAAAAAACCTTCTGCCATCCATAATAAGATTACTTGCTCTTTTCTGAAAGTACAATCCTTTGGGAATATTGAGCAGTAGGCAAAACAATGTTTAAGTGGTGGAGGCAAATATTTGTAACTCAATCTTAGAGCAGGTAGGATATTTGTCTCATCGACTGGTAGATCCCATAATTCACTCCTCAATATTCTATCCCATTCTTCAATATCCAGTTTAGATCTTAAGAGAGCTCCAATTGTCTTGATTGCTAAAGGGAGGCCTTTACACTTTTCAACAATCTGTCTCCCTAATTCTTGCAGCCGAAGATGTAAAACAGAATTACCATCGTGGAAAGCATGTTTTGTGAATAGGGACCAACAATCTTCTTCCGATAACTCCTTAAGCTGATGACTCGCACTAGCACGCATGGCTGATGCAACATCGTTATCACGTGTCGTCACGATGACCTTGCTTCCTGGTGCACCAGATTCGAAGGGATTGCTTAGGAGTTCCCAATCAGCATACTTCTTATTCCAAACATCGTCCAAAACAACTAAGAATTTCTTTCCTGCCAATTTCTCTCTCAGTTTAACTTGAAGCCAATTTAGATCTTTGTTATCACAAGTAGGTGATGGTGGCACTGCATCTAGGATTGATTTCGTTATCTTGAACAGATCAAATTCTTCAGACACACAAACCCATGCTTCGACGTCAAAATGCTCCCTCACCCTCTCATCATTGTATACCAGCTGAGCAAGGGTGGTCTTGCCAATACCCCCCATGCCCACTACGGCAATCACAGAAATTTTCTTGCCATTTGTGTCATCCGAGAGCAACAAGTCAATTATTGCCTCCTTATTCTCATCCCTACCACAAATACCAGATTCCTCCACCAAAGAAGTCGTGGGCAATTTTTCTGACGGTTTCCTCCAACACCTTCTTTCAGACCCATAAGATCCTTTTGTTTTGCAAGATACTCCAGTCTATCAAGTACCTCTTTTATCTTTGGTTCTATCTTCTTGACAAAAGAATTACGAGAACCAGAGATGAAGTGTCGTACCTTACTTGCAGAGGTTTGAAATTCAGCGTCCAACTTGCATCGCAAAGCTTCAGTGGCAATCTCATCCATAATCTGCTCTGCATCATAAACAGCATCTTTCATCTTATCGAGCCAAGCTTTCACAGGTGCCATTGTAACTTCCTTTTCCTCCGCATCTTCGAGCACTGCACTCACGGACAGCAAGGTTATCTCCAGCTTCTCCAGCAGTCCGCCATCGAGCTTTGCTCCCCGAAAGAAGTCAATGACCTCGCGAGATGCTATTCTATCGAACAAAACTTTGAGGAAGGCAGAGAGAAATGACCCACCCACCAAGGCTTCTGCCATGTTTTCTTCTTTGCAAAGGAATTACAGATCGAAGGAAACGAAGAAAGGTGAATCGCAAACAGCAGAGCGAAATCAGATTGCGAGCTATTTGCTTTTACGGTAAATAACTGGGTTACCTGCTCCGAGTCAATGCAGTCGGCTATTAAGCAACGAGGAAATTGCTTGTAGTGGACGTCAAAGTCGTGTCAGGTCTTCGACCACCCAGTCCTCCATTATTAAGCGCGTTAAGTGGACGTGAAAGTCTTCGTCAATTGAATTGAGTGGAGTGTGGCCTAAAAGTCTCGGATGAATTATACTTGTGTTTTGGTTGGAAACAAAGACACTAAGAAATTATCAGCTTAGCCAGTTAAATGCCATTGCCTTCTCACCTTTTCGGCTTCGGGAACCAGATCAAATTCATCTTCTCGTTCTACATATTCCTCATTTTCCTCCAGCTCCTTGAAATCAGGCGCAAATGCACTCTAGTTCTCTGTATAATCCTTAGCCCAAATATGGACTTAGCCTGTCAAGGAAACAGGGACAACAATGGGGTGTACAGGATGCCATGCTAAGTCAATCAAGGCTTCCTTTGGACCTTCAAGGATTTTCACAAGATGACCAGCCCTATCCCATATGTAAATCTTGTGCTCTCCTTTGCTTGCAGAACCACCAATTACCCACTCACCATCACCGCTAAAACAAGGAGCTTTCCAATGCATCTTAGTAATAGAATCTTGAAACTCCCGGAAAAGTGTTAGGCACTTTGACCCAACAGCCTTCAACTTCTCAACACCATCTAGCAGTTCTAGCTCATTAAGGGTCTTGTCTAACTCAACAGGGGTTCCTAGCCCATCTTTTGAAAAGAGAAGGTTCTCATAGATCCTTAACGTCTGATTCTTTCACCTGTAAGCAATACTAAAGTATTTTCCTAACAATGTCAATATAAAGGACGCTATTTTGTCCATAAGCAATGATTCGGGCGTCCCTTTACCGAGAAAATCCGCTTCTTTAGGTGAATTGATGTTTGTGAATTTTGTGGTATTTACACAGTCGTATATGTACTGTCTCTACTTTGGTCGATATTTAACAATTGATCAAATTGTTGGTTCGAAGGTCACAGATGGACAATTATAACCGTTTGGAATAAACCTATTGCGTCTGCTGCTGCTTCATGACGTTTTAAATCACGACTTCTTTCACATTTTTAAGTTCGTTTTTTGAATTTCTTATGTGTTGGGTGTAAAAACTACAGTTAGCTCCCATGCTGTTAAGAGCAATTAAGATAATAGAAAAAAGTTCCTTACTTTGGTTGAATTGAACCTCAAATTCGTGGAGGATAGCTAACGGAAAACGTATCCATTAAGAGAATAACTATTGAAAACAATCTGGATTATATGAATCTTATTATAAACGAATTTCACGTTATATGCTGCAGATTTCAAAGATGGTATGGTGATTAGTTTAGTTGAGACCTGAAAATTACTAATGGCAAATCCTTGCTAAATTAATAACTCTGGTGTCAGTTCTAATGTCTAAGCTCCAAGTCATATACAGTTCCATGGATATAAGAGTGTTATCAATGTGTGATGCTCACTAAAATGCTAGTGTTAGATAGCAGAAAACTCTGCTGGCTTTTCTCCTATATATTCGTCTCCAAGAAAAAAAGAGATGGAAAAATAGATGTTGCATCAGTTAGATTATGATACTAAATGATGTTTGAGTCATAACTGTACAAAGAGGCAATCTTTTTGGGGAAAATGTAGCTAAAGGTCTTGTACCCTTCCCTTTGTAATTCCCCTGTTTTTTAAATTTGAAATTCCTCGTAGCGTTCAGATTTGCAATGAAGGCACAAGTGCAAGGCATGAGTTACATGCCATTTTATCTACATAGTTTTTTATATGGGATTCTTTGTTGTAATTAATCATGTAAAACTAGCTTTGAGGTCACGATTGGAGCTGCCTTATCTATATTCACAGTTATCAGGTTAAGATGTACTTTGTAGTTTTACAATCTATTCGGATGCCAGATTGATGGTTTGTAAGCATGGCAAGAAGCATTGTGCATTTTCTTGGATTCTTCATGGGAATGCATATCTATTATGACAGCACGTAGATTTCAGGTTTTACTTCATTGTTTGTACGTTATGTAAACTCTGATTTCAGAAGTAAATGGTTCTATCCAACTTGTTAAAGATTGTTTTTCAATTAGCAATCTCATTCCAAGTATGCCTTAGGGCTTAGAGGCGATTCTACTGGTTCTCTGTCTATCAAGTATCATAATAAGCACGGACTCTTTCAGCTTGGATGAATGGACTGGAAGTCTGCTCAATTGAAGCTGACATCAGTCGTGCTTGCTTGCTTGCTGCTATCCGTAGGAATTTCTACCCGCGGTATGTCTACGCTACCTACAAGAAAACGCCTGTAACAAAGAATGAGGCTGTAACGTCTAACAATAATAATGGAGAATTTAATAAATTGACAATAATATCTTCAATATATATGCAAAGTGAGTCAAGGTATTATCGTCATTTTAGTTAAAAATTTGACAAATTGTGCTAAGTATAACAAATGATGCAATGTCCAAGAGTGGTAGTTTATGGTTTAAAGTACAAAACCTATAGTAGTTCGGACGTAAAAAATATGTTTTTTCCAAAATAATAATATATAGTGTAATTATTATGTCATTTTAGCGGAAATCCTAGTAAATAGTTTGTGCCAAAAAAACAATTATAAAAATTCTCGAGAAAAAATCTCGGTACAAAAAGAAAAAATTCTAACCATGAAAATGGCATTCAAATATGCCCCTCTTTCAACAAATCATGTCATATTATCCAAACTTTTGCAATTTTCACAAGAATCATAAGGGTGTACTGATTAATGGCCAAAAGAAATCACCCTAACAACTGAGAACAGCTTGAAGAATTGACAGCCAAAAAATGAGAGGCACATCACATTGACTAGAAAGCCAGCCAAAGTATTATGATGAACCAAATTCCTGCAGCTGAAATGTGGAGAAACCATTCTTGTGTACACTTGGGAGAGAATTATCTCTGCTAGAGATGCCACTCATGTAAAAAGTCTGCTATCCAGCATCAGATGCTAAAGTGAATCTGCGCCTTCATTAATTCAAGCCCACATCCTGCCTTGTCTTCCTATTTTCTTTATTTAACTAGACTGAAGTTGTCATCCATCCCATTCGATAGTCGTGTGTAGTACCTGAACTAGGCAGATACAAAAGAAAAACAGCAAAAACTCAGCATCTCCGGCTTTGCAACGTAAATCAAGTTTCTGAATTATAAAAACTGTACCTGGATGAAGAAGAGGAGCACTGGAATCGCCATTTTCCAGAGTCTGGCAGGGCTGAACTAGCTAGCTTATCAGAAGCATCTTTTGATATTTCAAGATTCATAGCTAGATTTGCATGTGAATCTCCCGACTCTGCTCGGAGTCTAACTGGGGAAGTATTGTCAGTACTATTGTGATGACAGGTGTTTGGTGGACTGGAACAAATGAATCACAAAATTAGCATAAAACGGAAAATTGAGAAACAACAGCTCAGAGGATGAAACCAAATTAAGCATAAGCCAATTTAAGAACATACTAATACCTTTTTTTGGGTAGAAATGAGGCAACGCAGATGTCAATATTGGTCACCAGCAATTATTTCAACAGAATTGACCAAATTCTTTGATTTATGCAATGAAACACCTTTCTATCGGCAACATCCAATTGCAGAGCCCTTAACCCTAAACCCTGACCAAACAGCATTAACATGACAAATACCAGAAACTTCTTAAATGACAAGGTAGAACACCCTTATAGAAAGAATACAACGATTATTAAAGGATAAAGTATGATCAGCTCTAAGGGCGTGAACGTATGTGGTGCATGTAGCATTTGGTTTGCAGAAAAATACAACAGAAAATAAACAAATTCCAACAGGTTTTCTTTATACCAAACCCTAAATACAAATCAAGAGCACCAGATGAATCCTAAAACACAATTTACCTGGGAAGGTGTCTGGGATGGAAGCAACTTATTTGGTGCCTTCTACAGGAATACTAGAAGGATGTTAATGACGTCCACCATGGGGACTGCTAGGAACACTTGGCTGCATTTGTGATGTTCCTAAGGAGCAAACATTATCCGAAAAAAACACACATGTGAATCCTTTGGAGCAACACGGGAAAGGGGTCAATTAAACAGTAGATGAAACACTGTCACCTAGAAAAGAGATACAGGAATAGAATAACAATGAATTTCCTCCAGCAATCACTCGGTTCTACTCTCACATCAAACAATGGTACTGAAAGCCAAGAGCACATACCAGGTCCTGTAGAGAGTGCAATAGGATTCCATAGTATCCAAGTTCAGGTGAGGATTCATTTGAGCCAAAAAGTTCAAGGTACTTCATCGTTGTTGTTAAAAACCCTTGACTTCCTAAATTTCATTGTATTGATCAACAAGCTTGCACAAAAGACACCCGCAGCAGATCAGGTTGCCCACCAAAGCCAAAAGACACACCAACAGGTGCTTATCCAATTTTGAAGCTCTCGGAGGAACTGCATAGAAGAAAGGTATGAGACGAGCTACTAGAATACAGAATTTAAGAGCAATAGAATTCAACTGCAAAAAAATAACAGGGGTGGGTGAGGACACAGGTACATGCTTATTAAATACCTCAATCCTAAATTACTTCTTAAGGATGTTTAATTTCTTCTTCTCGATACGAGCTCACCGCTCCTCAACTTTGTAATCAGATACTGATCAGCATCAGTTACAATTCCCGATGAAATTCAAGTCTTCTATTAGGCAAAATGAAATAGGATGTTGTAAAATCGAAAAAGAAAAGGTTAAACAGAGCATATTAGACAGAGTAGTTTGGATTTCATTCCAGATGATCATATGCTAAAAAGGGAAAATACCACTAGATCTGATGAGAGTGAATCAAAGGCCTTTGATTGTTATTTTTCACAGAATGGATAAGGGAAGAAAAAACTAAGAAGAAGTAAAAGATTCAGTCTAATGAATTGATAGCGCCAGTGGTTAAAACTAGCGTGAAACAGAATGGTCCATAGTTGTGTCAAATCACAATGGCCAAATCCGAAGATTTTGGGCAGACTTTGTCTTTTTTTTTTTTAATAAGTAAAAAGGGTGGAAAGGGACAACCAAGTGTGACCACTCCCCCTAGGCATGACCATAGGGGTTTTTGATCCGCCGTGACATGTTCGGATTGAGCCATAGGTAAACACCACAGCCTCAAGATTGGACAGAGTTTGTGACTTGTGAAAAAATGCCACTGTTTTCACACACGAATACTTTGTGTTTATATCATATAATATGGTAATGAAGGAAGCCAAGGGAATCAGGAAGTTTGGGTATATTCTACGAGTGGGGAGC
>CM025849.1:879737-897040 GCA_003952965.2 Morella rubra
GTACATAATTATTCAATTTTTATGAAAAATTGCTAATATCCCTGGGAAGAAGTCCAAAGTCCAATCCAAACTGAAACTCTTGCGCTGAGGAGAATCCCTTCTGCGTATTTAAACCGCTGTGAAAGAATTAAGATAACCATATGTGAAAATGGACAATTGGGTTTGCTAAAAGAAGAAGAGTTAGACTCATCATCGCAATCGATGCAGTTTAGTAGTATTTCTCCAACTCCCAGCTCTTCAACTGCTTTTGCAAGCTCATAAGCTCCAATTGGTGGACCTGAGAGTCCACCATTAACCTTGTTTAGAAATATAAGAAGGTTATTTTCAGAGAAAGGAAGCGGGGGAGATCTTCTAAACATCAAAGCCAGCAAAAAAAAAAGAAATTGCACACTCACTACAACACTATCATTGTCTTGTGACAGTATTTACACCATTACAATTGCTCAAAAAATCAACCGAAGTCTCAATCTTCCAAAAAAATTGAGTTTTTTTCTTTCGGTTTTAAGAACCAATTAGATGCGGATCTATGATTTATGCTGCATCTGCAAAATGAAATACTCTTAGTCCACGAAGAGAAAGATGGCACCAGTTATTCATCAAGCATCATCCAAGCAAAAAGTTGCTAAGTAATTATTCTAAACTACAGAACCAAGGCATTTTCTAAAGAAGATTACTCTTATGGAAGTTGAGAGCATATAATCATCCTAATGAACTAGCAATAAAAATAACTCCAAAAAATACCTGCCATTTGCATCTGTAAAATCTCTAATGCCACCTCCTACAGTTAGTGGTACAAAAACATTTTCTGAAGTGTATCTCAATACCTACAACAGCAAGCAGATTAATCTCAGAACACATAATCAACATTGACATTTGTAGTAAAGACATAAGTATGTCTATGGAGCCATTTCAAAATATTAATGCTTGATATTTACGATCTATCGCAAGATTACAAACCTGCAGCAATGGCAAATCACCTAGAGGATAGGATTTAATTGTGTTTTTGCCAAAATCACTTTTTGCCAGGTTGCAAGGATAGGATAGGATATGACCCATTAAGGATAATCTCTTGCGCAAGCAAGTTCTTTTCTTTAGCTCTTTTTCTTTTTTCCAATTTATTCACACCCTCCTCCCCAATCAAAGAAAACAAAATATAAATGAATAACTGAATAACAATATAGAAATTTAACTCAGTTCAGAGTTCAGAGCACATCCATAATGTCCATGGATAACTGAATAACAAGAAAGAAAATTTAACTCTCCATAGGATATACGAGAAACAGAACATAACATAAGAATTTGAGCAACAAGCACAACCAGTGCGAAAAGGAACCAAAAAAACGTCTAAATCCAGAAAGAAAAAGGCACCCAGAAAAATAAAAGCAAGGTTTTAGCAATGGGTCTAGCATCAAATCAAGAAAATGTATTGAATAACCCACGAATAAGAACAATAAATGAAATAGAAGCGGCAGATCAGTTTAGGCTAGTGTTTGACGAGGAAATCAAAAACCAAAAAAAACACAATGTGAGAGCGATAGATGACCTGGTGACCGCAGTTGCTAGACGCGTAGAGCAGGATTTGCTGGTCCTTATCTTCTTTCGGGTAGAGAATGTTATCAATTGACAGGATTTTCTCTTCGACTGAAGGACAAACAAAGTCAATTGAAAAAATTAAAGAACGATGCCCACAAAAGCTTGAGCAAAACTTGGAGAAATTCTAAGTCAAAACTTCACCTCCAGATCCATGAGCTTCAAACTGTCCCTCACCACCCCGCAAGACTCATTGCTGGAGCAAAGGACGTAGATGGGCGGTGCGACAGGAGCTGGCACAGACGGAGATGGGCGGCGCGACGGAGGGGCGACGGAGCTGGGCGGCTCTTGGGTGCTGGAGCTGTGCAAGGAAAATTTCAGATCTGGTATGGGTTTGAATTGGTTTTCTGGGTCGTCGAATTGGGTTAGGAGAAAAACGGGTCATATGTAAAACGGGTCAAACCGCGGGTCGAATTTCATTAATTGACATGGCGTGTTCTCATCCCTTGGATCTTGAAAATTCGATCTCGACCGTCCACCAGCAGCTACCAGCACAATAACCCCCAGCACCATAACCGAACCCGGATGCGCTGTACGGTGTTCTTCTTCCCGCGGATTGGCTCATTTCATGCAAGTAAATGGCTATGTTGATTTGGGATTCTCGGGTAGGCAGTTTACTTGGTCCAATCGCCGACCAGGGTTGGCCAATATTCGAGAGCGTCTTGACCGTGGTATAGCCAATATTTCTTGGCGGATGGCTTTTCCCAATGCCACTATTCTTCACCATGCTATTGCTCCTTCGGACCATACTCCGATCATTCTCAATGTGTTGGGTTCAGATATTGATTTTCCTAAATCTTTTAAATTTGAAGGATTTTGGATTCGGAATGAATCTTGCCATGAAGTCATTGCTAATGTGTGGAATAAGAGTTATTCTGGCACCCCTGGATCGATTTTGTTTCGGAAGCTAAGGGCAGCAAAGGCAGCCTTGCAGAAATGGAATAGATCCACCTTTGGGCATATAACGACATCTATTAAGCAGGTCACTCACCTCCTCAGTACTTGCCAGCAAGGGGTACAAACGGCGGATTCCTTGGCCTTGGAAGGAAGTCTATTATTAGAGCTAGATGAATTGTGGAAACGAGAGGAGTTGATGTGGAGGCAACGGTCGAGGATAGAGTGGCTGACTTCTAGCGATTTGAATACCCGTTTTTTCCACGCCTCTACAGTTCTCCGTAGATCTCGGAATCGCATAGAGAGATTGAAGACAGATCAGGGTGAATGGATTTCTGGTAGAAGAGCTCTAGGGGAGGAGTTTATTCGGTTCTATAGCTCCCTTTATTCTACTGCCAATCCCCATTTTTCCTCAAGATTTGGAAGGAGTAATATCTTCGGAAATTTCAGATCTGGATAACGACATTATCACTCGTATCCCGACCGCGGAAGAGATTTTTGTAACTCTTCGGACTATGAGTTTGGAGAAATCACCCGGACCCGACGGTATGACGGTTTTATTTTACAAGCACTTTTGGCACATAGTTGGAGCCGATGTGATCAAAACCGTGCAGGATTTTTTTATCTATGACCGCTTACCTTCGGAGTTGAATCACACTTATTTGGCTCTTATCCCAAAGGTGGATCATGCTTCAAAGGTGGGCCAATTTCGACCAATAAGTCTTTGCAACGTTATTTACAAACTGATATCAAAGATCCTTACAGAGCGTCTCAAACCCCTCATGGAGAAGCTTATCTCTCCCTATCAGCTAGCTTACGTCCCCGGCCGGGTTATTCAGGATAACTACATAGTCGCCGCTGAATTATTTCATGCTATGGGTCATAAACGAGGCAAAGGGGGTTGGATGGCAATTAAGGCGGATATGGAGAAGGCTTTTGATAGAGTAGAGTGGTCCTTTGTATTACAGATCATGGAGAATTTCGGTTTTTGTCCGAAATGGCTATCTTGGATTAAAACTTGCATGTGTACTGCACAGTTCTCTATTCTTTTGAATGGAGGACCTTTTGGTGCTTTAATTCCCTCTCGAGGACTCCGTCAAGGCGATCCTATATCACCCTTTCTATTTATTTTGTGTTCGGAAGTTCTCTCTCGCTTACTTATCAAATCAGAATGTGCAGGCCAATTACGGGGCATCAAAATAGGGAGAGGAGCTCCAACAATTTCTCATCTACTCTTCGCGGATGACTTGCTCATTTTTGCTAGAGCAACTCGGCAGGATTCAGAAATTATTAAGGGCTGCCTTGACAAATATATGTCCTGGTCGGGTCAGAAGGTTAATTTTGAGAAATCATCAATCCATTTCAGCTCTAATTTTCGGGGTCAGCAGTTGTTGGCAATTAAGGATTACCTTGGTCTTCGGAAACTTCCCTCCAAAGCAAAACACTTGGGGCTCCCTTTACTTATTCCTCGCTCCAAAGGGATGGCGCTTGCGGAGATCAAAGAGAAGTTTATGAAGAAAATTGCAGGTTGGCAAGCTAAGCTACTCTCCCAGGCAGGTCGTTCCACCCTCATCAGATCCGTTGCCACTGTCATCCCAATGTATCCTCTTAGCTCTTTCCTCCTGCCAAAATCGTGGTGTCATGATCTGAATAAAGCTACAAGGCTGTTCTGGTGGGGTTTTCGGCCAGATAAGTCTCGTAACTTATTTTTACAATCTTGGCGTTCCATTTGTATTCCTAAGGGAGCTGGAGGTTTGGTTTTCGCAATTTTCATGATCTAAATAATGCCCTTGTGTCTAAATTGGCCTGGCGATTTTTAACTGATGATAAAAGTTTGTGGGTGCAGCTTTTAAAAAGCAAGTACCAACGTACTGGCAGTACGTGGAATGTGGTGAAAGGCACTAATCCTTCTTGGATATGGTGTGGAATTGTCAAGACTATGCCATTGCTGAGAGGAGGAGCATGCCACTTGATAGGTGATGGTCAAGACGTTAATGTCTGGACTGACCCATGGATCCCATCTCTCTCTCAATTCCTTCCTTCGCCACGCAATGTGCAAATTCCTTTAGATCAGATGGATTTGAAGGTTGCTGATCTCTTGTTATCTGGTCATCAATGTTGGGATCTCCAAAAATTGCAGCAGCTTTTTACAGAAGAGTCCATCATGGCCATTAAACGTTTATCCCTTCCTAGTGCTCCTCGCCCTGACACCCTGTGTTGGTCCCTGGAACCGTCGGGTAGTTTCTCTATCAAATCTATGTACAAACTACTAACAGCAGAGTTTGCCTCTTCTATTTCTTCTCTTGGACTATCTTTTTGGAAGAAGCTTTGGAGTCTTAAAATTCATGACCGCTTGAAACTACTGCTGTGGAAAATTGTTTGAGATATACTACCAACACGTGGAAAATCATGCAAAATGACCAAAATGCCCTTCAAAAACTAAATTTTAAAAAATAAATAAAAATAATAAAATTTAAGAATAAATTAAAATAAATATTTTATTGAAATAGTGTTTCAATAGTTTTATTTAAAAAATATTACTTTTTTAAAAAAATTTCATTTTTTATTTTTAATGAATTTTTTGGTAATTTTATCTTGGGGGCATTTTGGTCATTTTGCATGATTTTCTGTTGGATTTAACGTCCAATTTAGACGGGGGGCTAGAATTGATAATTTTCAAAAGTTATGAGTCTTAAATCGCTGAATTAAAAATTAAGGAGTACCAATTTAATTTTTACTCATACTCATGGGGCTAACTATCATTGTACCCTAAAAAAATATTATCCTCCATGAGACTTGGGATAAATATTTTAAAGTTATACGAGATTTGGGGTAAATGTTCAAAGGTTATAAGAGTCAATACCAGGCCCAAAGGGCAGTATCAGGGGCAAATTGTTGTTTGACTAGGCGATATTTGACGGCTTCTATCAGTCGGTCAAATTACAGGAGTCAAGAACGCGATAGAAGAGTGAAACCAGTTCTGCCGACTGCCGTAACAAGCTTCGCCCGTCGTAAGGCAGACCCAAGGGCCAGGCAAGGGGGAAAATTTCGAACTTATAAAATTATAAATTAGGGAATCGGTCAGACAGTGGCCGAGTCAAGCCATTGTTGAGCCAGTCAATATTTTCCCCATCTGACTCTGTTCGGCGCTATAAATATCGGCTCCTTAGGCCACCAGATTTTCATTCTCAACCTTTCCACCTACAAGACACACAGAAATGGCTTCCCTACAAGCTTCACCTCTCCTCTTATCTTCGTCACTACCTTCTTCAAACAAAATCAATGCCGCGATTCTTGTCCCAAAACTTCCGAGAGTCCCTTTCTCTGTTCCAAATATACCGACCCGAAAACAGGTAGAGGAATTGTGCATAAAAGACGGGTACCTGAAAAATACAGTCCGGCCACTAGAAAAGAGTATCCCTTCTAGACCTATTGATGTCAAATCACGCAATTCCACTGGTATTGCTGATGCCAAACTCCATGCCATCTTAGAGACCGTAGGTGACAGAGTAGAGATGCACACCAATGTTGGGGAGCAGCGTGACAACTGGAACACCCTTTTTTTGAACTCCGTCAACATGATAACTCTCACTGCTTCAATCATGGCTGGTGTTGCAGCTATTGGAGGCGCCGGAGTTCCCCTCTTGGCTCTGAAGTTATCGTCCGGTCTCTTGTATTCTGCAGCCACGGGGATGTTGCTCATAATGAACAAAATTCAGCCTTCACAACTTGCAGAGGAGCAGCGTAGTGCTGCACGATTGTTCAGGCAGCTGGAGAGTCAAATCAAAACGATGCTTGCGCTCCGATCTCCAACTGAGGAGGATGTGAAAAATGTCATGGACAACATATTGGCCGTTGACAAAGCCTACCCACTTCCCTTGATAGGAACAATGCTCGAAAAGTTCCCTGCAACATTTGAACCCGCTGTATGGTGGCCCGCAAATCAATTTAGAGATACAAGAAAATCAAATGAAGGAAAACAGAGTTACAGGAAGACGGAGGAGAACGGATGGAGTGAGGATCTCGATGTGGAAATGAGAAATGTTATTGAAGTTGTGAAGAGCAAAGACATGGAGGACTACCAGAGGCTTGGCAACTTGGTCTTGAAGATCAACAAGATTTTGGCCATCTCGGGCCCTTTACTCACCGGCATTGCTGCCATTGGCTCTGCTTTCATGGGTAGTGGATCGTGGGCAGCGATAGTAGCAGTTACGGCAGGGGCTTTAGCTACCACAGTAAGTGCTTTTGAGCATGGTGGGCAAGTTGGGATGGTGGTTGAAATGTATAGAAACAATGCTGGCTTCTTCCGCCAATTGGAGGAATCAATTCAAGGCACGCTAGAAGAAAAAGATTTCGAGAAAAGAGAAAATGGCAAGCTGTTTGAGATGAAGGTGGCTTTGCAGCTGGGAAGAAGCTTGTCTCAGCTCAAAGAACTTGCTAGAAAATCAGCCAATTCCCATATCCATGGAATTGACATAGATGAATTCGCGAGCAAGCTTTTTTGATATTAGAGTTCTAGCTAGCTACAATACTCATTCTTTTACGACCAATTCTTTGATTCTTTTTGATGAACAATCCTTACCATGACTGACAGTCTGACATTGTAACATAGAAAAATTATCAACTTTGATTCTTTTCACGTTGAGTACAAATGTTACTTCCGTTACCTGTGCAGAACAACCTACTTAAGGTAGAGTTAAGGCATACATATTTAAGGTAAATTTTATTTAAGTTATTGGTGAATATTGAAGGCGCCTGGAAACCATCCATATCTTCAGTGATTCTGTGATTTAGTTTAGTTTAATACTGTTGGTACAAGAATATTACAAAATTATTTCTAATTAATTGCTTCATTTAGTTTCTTCGAGAGTATTTGTGAATATTTAACAAGCAAGTTTTACAAAAAGACAGCATACAGCATTAACTTCAATTATAAGCAGGGAATAATACATGTCCCGAAACATCAAACACGCCCAAGGGAGAAAGGTTTCGGTCCTAAAGAACAAGATCGGGACAATATATTAAGGGCTCAATTTTTCTTATTTTCATTTTTTTAACTGCACTATTAATGCATTGATTAAATCCATCTGGATTATTGATAGAATTATTAATATGTTGACAATATCATAACACTTGTTAGACCTGAAACTTTTTCCTCAAGAGGTACCAGATTTTGATGTTTCGAGAAATCATTTTTTTCCTTTTTAGGTGGATCTTGAAGCCTAGAATTTGCACCTTCACAGACTTGAAATGTTTAAGCTGTCCTTTTATAAATAACTAAACAATAATTTGAATACGTCTGTTGTACACTGGGGCAACCAGGACATGTCATGCTTTAAATTGCAATAGTTTTGGTAGTAAATGTGATGAAGTTGACAGTTTTGGATCCAATATCGTTAGGACATAATCAGTAGTAGTTCGAGAATCGAAGTGTAATATTTTCCTATTTTTCAGTTTAAGAATCAGATAGCCTCGTGAGAAAAGATCCAAATTTGTAACATCTTCGGAAGATTTGGGAGAAATCTAAAACATTCTTGCAAATAATCTGGCCCCAAGCGATGCAAAGAAATAATCATGGTTTTTTTATTTGCTCTTGCTTAGGATTATGTGATGGAAAAGAAGGGTAGTTAATCTTTGAACAAAGGATCAGATAAACAATAATAAGACTCGGAGAAATCTTCCAGCATTCCAATGAAAGAAACAGAAAAAGAGAGAAAACTACAGGAAAGGGAGGGGGAAACAAGGAAAAAGAGAAAGTCCCACATGGTTCATATCTATAGAACTCGCCAGCTAGCCATTCCTGCCATGGATTTGATATTCATTTGTATACAGTTGTTTGGCCCTGTTCTTTTATTCAATTCTGACCCACGACAAAGCAGAGCAGCATCTGCAATTTTTTTTCATTGGAACGACACAGTGCTTAAGGGAATGGAAAACTAGGCCACAAATTAGAATTACTATTAAATGGATATGGCAGCAAGTCTTCGTTCTTGCCAAACTCAGGTTCTCATTCTGTTTCAGCAACTCCATTAACCATTGATGGTTCTGTGTTTCAATGTCTACGTTGCTGCCAAAACCCACGATCTCATTGGGTTTCATCAACTCCACAGACCCTTGCTGAATCTTTGTTCCATCGACAGCCATCCCGAACGGGTTCTTTGCAGACATAACATTCTTCTCAGAATGATTAGCATAGCTGCTTGTTGTCACTTTCACGACCTGGGGAGGAGGCATTTTGTCACGGAATGACTTGATCGCCTCTTCAATTTCCCTTATATTGCTGTCGATGAGCCAACCCAACTCGTTTAAGTCGACAACACTCAGGTTTTGCAACCCCTCCCCAACCAAACTCCGGTACATGACTTGGGTCATCTTCCTCTCTCGGTTCTCTCTCTGCTGTTTCCTAAGTTGTTCCTCGGCTTTGGTTATCCTGTTCCGCAGGAAACTCTCTTGGTTCACCATCTTTTTGCTTTGTTCTGCCTCAGGCAACTTCTTAAGCGTCGCAATAACCCGTTGGACTCCCAAGGGAGATGGCCAAACCTCAGGCAACTTCTTAAGCGTCGCTATGTTTTCGTAATATATGCTGGTTTATAGTTATAGAATGAACACTCACTTCTTTAGTATCTTTCACTTTCGTCTCTACTGCTTTCACAGACGTTTCTTTGATCTTCACTTTGGGTCATACGAGCTCAACCTTTTTCTTGCTCAGTTTCTCCATTCGTTTCTGGATTTTAAGTGGGTAGATCACACCTTTAACCTTCAATTCACCCTTCTCGAAGTCAGCATCCACTGTGTGAACCCCTGCGATCACAATGAAAATACCATGCATGCATAACAAGTTTACTTAATATTCAGGGCTTCGTATATAGGGTTGCCAGTAAATGAAAGAAATTACAAAAAAGAAAAAGTCGGAATTTCTATCTTTTTCCTCGATCGACAGATTGATACCTTGGAAGCCAAATCACAAAGTTGAAAAAAATCTAGGTAAATGAGGCAAGGAAGGCATGCATTTGTACCTTGTATTCCACCGAGAGGCTTCTTGATATGATATCACGTGCACATTGCCGACAATGGAGGTTCACTTTGAAAACTGCGGTGATCACTTCCTCAACCTTTTCCTTCTCTTTCTTTCCATCTTGGGCATTCTCTTTATCTTTCTTCTCTTCTCCTCGTCCGCTGCCATTTCAGCTGCAACTCCCTTATGGGAAACAAAAGAGCTATTGATAAATTAATTGGATATATATCGATCGGTAGAGACTATGGACGATTCATTGCTGTCATGAGCTCGCTCGGACGTTTCCCGAAAGCTCAAGAAAAGAGTACAATAACTTGTCATGAGTTTTGGTATGCTAATTAGTGAGACCACATGTTGGTGGGATTTGCTCAGGTTGATCACCAGCTGCTAGAAACTCGAATTTTCCTGCCGATACATGAGCAGTTTGTGGCGTACGTACGTATGAGATGATTGTCTTTCTCTTTGACAAAACTACGGTAATATTTAATCAGTAATATCTTACTTGTGGGTCTTGTACGTAATTCAGACAAACAGAAATTAAGCTAAATTTTTGTTAGGAGTGGTAAAGATCTTAATCCTACTTTTAGAATTCACCAACTTTCGGAGTATCTATGTTCTTTTTATGTCCTCTGAAAGATTCAAGCTAGGAAACTTTTGGTCCACAAAGGCATAAGAAAAAATTACATAGCTAGTCACCTGCAGGGACCATTTCTTTGTACAATAAATTGGTGAACCATATGGTGGACAGACAGATTATTATTCAGCTCGTAATCAAACATGGCCAATAATTAGTCTAATTAATTTCCTTTTGCCAGATTCCATTGGGTAATTCCATGGTGAACAATGGAACAAGATCATGAGTTTCAAAAATGTAAAACGCGGTTTGCTTTTGAAATCGTTTCTATCCACTTCTTATGACTTTGTTGTTATTTAATTGGGTCGGTCGGAGGATCAATTGTTGTACCAAACAAAGGGCAAAGAAAGAGCTTAAATTTAGGATGATCACAAATGTTTGCAGGAAACTACATATATATATATGCTGGAGTCGGCAGATCATTTCGCTTGGAGCTTGACAAGGCTGACTGGCCCAATCAGCACCAAACGGTCTGTTTCGTAACTCGTCCACTTGAAGTGGGCCAACTTGCCCCATGTGAAATGCTATTTTAAGGTGGCCGGCCCTTATTTAATCGAAATTAACAGCTTTTTTAAATAAAAAAGACTATAGATGGCCCTACTTTTTACCAAGTACCTAATAAATTTTCCTTTCTTTTAAGCAGCTGAGAAATTTCATCCATCATAGTCATTGAGTAATTCAAAATACAATTGATCAGCCCAATAATGAGAGAATTAAAAGGAATTAAAAGGGAGATCTTTTTCGGTTCAATCTCGAGAATGAGAAGAATTGAATTATTAGAATTTGAGTAAAATTAAATCCTATCCGTCAATGATTTGGCAATATCGTGCGAGAGTATTGAACTACACGAGATTTTTTTTGCTTGTCAAGCTTGAAAATTTTTAGAGGAGAGAACTATCTCACTACTTAAATGGTATATATGGGGGTCTTTGTACAAATTTGAAAATTTTATGTGCGCTCTCAAGCTAATTGCAGTGCGCACTTCATCATCTCTAAGATCTGTTCTGAATGGGATACAGATTAGTGCACGACGTTTATTATTTTTTTTTTACTTAAAAAAAAATATCCTCAATGAGATTTGGGATAAATATGTTAAGTTGTATGAGATTTGGGGTAAATGTTCAAAGGTTACAAGAGTCAATATCAGGCCCGAAGGGCAGCATCAGGGGCAAATTGTTGTTTGACTCGGCGATGTTTGACCTCTAACAGTCGGTCAAATTACAGGAGTCAAGAACGCGATAGAAGAGTGAAACCAGTTCTGCGGACTGCCGTAATAAGTTTCGCCCGTCGTAAGTCAGACCCAAGGGCCAAGGCATGGGGAAAATTTCGAACTTATAAAATTATAAATTAGGGAATCGGTCAGACAGTGGCCGAGTCAAGCCATTGTTGAGCCAGTCAATATTTTCCACATCTGACTCTGTTCGGCGCTATAAATATCGGCTCCGTGGCCACCAGACCTTCATTCTCAACCTTTCCACCTACAAGACACACAGAAATGGCTTCCCTACAAGCTTCACCTCTCCTCTTATCTTCGTCACTACCTTCTTCAAACAAAATCAATGCCGCGATTCTTGTCCCAAAACTTCCGAGAGTCCCTTTCTCTGTTCCAAATATACCGACCCGAAAACAGGTAGAGGAATTGTGCATAAAAGACGGGTACCTGAAAAATACAGTCCGGCCACTAGAAAAGAGTATCCCTTCTAGACCTATTGATGTCAAATCACGCAATTCCACTGGTATTGCTGATGCCAAACTCCATTCCATCTTAGAGACCGTAGGTGACAGAGTAGAGATGCACACCAATGTTGGGGAGCAGCGTGACAACTGGAACACCCTTTTTTTGAACTCCGTCAACATGATGACTCTCACTGCTTCAATCATGGCTGGTGTTGCAGCTATTGGAGGCGCCGGAGTTCCCCTCTTGGCTCTGAAGTTATCGTCCGGTCTCTTGTATTCTGCAGCCACGGGGATGTTGCTCATAATGAACAAAATTCAGCCTTCACAACTTGCAGAGGAGCAGCGTAGTGCTGCACGATTGTTCAGACAGCTGGAGAGTCAAATCAAAACGATGCTTGCGCTCCGATCTCCAACTGAGGAGGATGTGAAAAATGTCATGGACAACATATTGGCCGTTGACAAAGCCTACCCACTTCCCTTGATAGGAACAATGCTCGAAAAGTTCCCTGCAACATTTGAACCCGCTGTATGGTGGCCCGCAAATCAATTTAGAGATACAAGAAAATCAAATGAAGGAAAACAGAGTTACAGGAAGACGGAGGAGAACGGATGGAGTGAGGATCTCGATGTGGAAATGAGAAATGTTATTGAAGTTGTGAAGAGCAAAGACATGGAGGACTACCAGAGGCTTGGCAACTTGGTCTTGAAGATCAACAAGATTTTGGCCATCTCGGGCCCTTTACTCACCGGCATTGGCATTGCTGCCATTGGCTCTGCTTTCATGGGTAGTGGATCGTGGGCAGCGATAGTAGCAGTACGGCAGGGGCTTTAGCTACCACAGTAAGTGCTTTTGAGCATGGTGGGCAAGTTGGGATGGTGGTTGAAATGTATAGAAACAATGCTGGCTTCTTCCGCCAATTGGAGGAATCAATTCAAGGCACGCTAGAAGAAAAAGATTTCGAGAAAAGAGAAAATGGCAATCTGTTTGAGATGAAGGTGGCTTTGCAGCTGGGAAGAAGCTTGTCTCAGCTCAAAGAACTTGCTAGAAAATCAGCCAATTCCCATATCCACGGAACTGACATGGATGAATTCGCGAGCAAGCTTTTTTGATATCAAAGTTCTAGCTAGCTACAATACTCATTCTTTTACGACCAATTCTTTGATTCTTTTTGATGAACAATCCTTACCATGACTGACAGTCTGACATTGTAACATAGAAAAATGATCAACTTTCATCTTTTTTACGTTGAGTACAAATGTTACTTCCGTTACCTGCGCAGAACAACCTACTTAAGGTAGAGTTAAGGCATACATATTTAAGGGAAATTTTATTTTAGTTATTGGTGAATATTGAAGGCGCCTGGAAACCATCCATATCTTCAGTGATTCTGTGATTTAGTTTAGTTTAATACTGTTGGTACAAGAATATTACAAAATTATTTCTAATTAATTGCTTCATTTAGTTTCTTCGAGAGTATTTGTGAATATTTAACAAGCAAGTTTTACAAAAAGACAGCATACAGCATTAACTTCAATTATAAGCAGGGAATAATACATGTCCCGAAACATTAAACACTGCCAACAAAGGGAGAAAGGTTTCGGTCCTAAAGAACAAGATCGGACAATATATTAAGGGCTCAATTTTTCTTCTTTTCATTTTTTTAACTGCACTGTTAATGCATTGATTAAATTCATCTGGATTATTGATAGAATTAATTAATATGTTGACAATATCATAACACTTGTTAGGACCTGCTAGGATTGGAACTTTTTCCTCAAAGAAGAGGTACCAGATTTTGATGTTTCGAGAATTCGTTTTTTTTCCTTTTTAGGTGGATCTTGAAGCCTAGAATTTGCACCTTCACAGACTTGAAATGTTTAAGCTGTCCTTTTATAAATAACTAAACAATAATTTGAATACGTCTGTTGTACACTGGGGCAACCTGGACATGTCATGCTTTAAATTGCAATAGTTTTGGTAGTAAATGTGATGAAGTTGACAGTTTTGGATCCAATATCGTTGGGACATAATCAGTAGTAGTTCGAGAATCGAAGTGTAATATTTTCCTATTTTTCAGTTTAAGAATCAGATAGCCTCGTGAGAAAAGATCCAAATTTGTAACATCTTCGGAAGATTTGGGAGAAATCTAAAACATTCTTGCAAATAATCTGGCCCCAAGCGATGCAAAGAAATAATCATGGTTTTTTATTTGCTCTTGCTTAGGATTATGTGATGGAAAAGAAGGGTAATTAATCTTTGAACAAAGGATCAGATAAACAATAATAAGACTCGGAGAAATCTTCCAGCATTCCAATGAAAGAAACAGAAAAAGAGAGAAAACTACAGGAAAGGGAGGGGGAAACAAGGAAAAAGAGAAAGTCCCACATGGTTCATATCTATAGAACTCGCCAGCTAGCCATTCCTGCCATGGATTTGATATTCATTTGTATACAGTTGTATGGCCCTGTTCTTTTATTCAATTCTGACCCACGATAAAGCAGAGCAGCATGTGCAATTTTCTTTCATGGGAACGACACAGTGCTTAAGGGAATGGAAAACTAGGCCACAAATTAGAATTACTATTAAATGGATATGGCAGCAAGTCTTCGTTCTTGCCAAAACTCAGGTTCTCATTCTGTTTCAGCAACTCCATTAACCATTGATGGTTCTGTGTTTCAATGTCTACGTTGCTGCCAAAACCCACGATCTCATTGGGTTTCATCAACTCCACAGACCCTTGCTGAATCTTTGTTCCATCGACAGCCATCCCGAACGGGTTCTTTGCAGACGTAACATTCTTCTCAGAATGATTAGCATAGCTGCTTGTTGTCACTTTCACGACCTGGGGAGGAGGCATTTTGTCACGGAATGACTTGATCGCCTCTTCAATTTCCCTTATATTGCTGTCGATGAGCCAACCCAACTCGTTTAAGTCGACAACACTCAGGTTTTGCAACCCCTCCCCATCCAAACTCCGGTACATGACTTGGGTCATCTTCCTCTCTCGGTTCTCTCTCTGCTGTTTCCTAAGTTGTTCCTCGGCTTTGGTTATCCTGTTCCGCAGGAAACTCTCTTGGTTCACCATCTTTTTGCTTTGTTCTGCCTCAGGCAACTTCTTAAGCGTCGCAATAACCCGTTGGACTCCCAAGGGAGATGGCCAAACCTCAGGCAACTTCTTAAGCGTCGCTTAGTAATATATGCAGGTTTATAGTTATAGAATGAACACTCACTTCTTTAGTATCTTTCACTTTCGTATCTACTGCTTTCACAGACGTTTCTTTGATCTTCACTTTGGGTCATACGAGCTCAATCTTTTTCTTGCTCAGTTTCTCCATTCGTTTCTGGATTTTAAGTGGGTAGATCACACCTTTAACCTTCAATTCATCCTTCTCAGACTTGAAACTGCTGCTTTCATACTGTATACTGGAAAAACAAAAAATACTTCCGCTCTCTGGAGCTCCTGAGCTTTACGCTCCTCCTCCTCCTCGTCTTTCCCCTCGCTGTCCCTTTCTCATCCTCCTTCTCCGTCCCTTCTTTCTCCTATTCTCCATCCTATCGTCGAATAGATGCTGATCTCCCTTCTTACCCACTGTATTAAGAAAGCCCTTTCGTCTGTGACCATCCCTTTTCTTCCTCTTTTTCTTCAGTATAATTTCTGTCTACCCTGATCCAAGCCTTGGATCTTTCGTCTTCCTTTCTTGCCTCCCCTTGCTCTTCTCTTTTCTCCCTTTCATCTCTTCGAAACTCTCTATCATTCTTTTTCTTGGTTTTTTCTGAGCGTCCCCCCACCTTTGGCTCCTTTTTCCCCCATCATTCTCTTCTCTTAGCTTTTCTGAGCGCCGTTCGCTATCATGGAGCCCACTGACCCTGATCTGGATAGGGAAATTGCAGAAATAACGGAGCGCACTCTTGGTATTTCCTGGGACGATATTTCTTCCATTTTGCATTTCGACCCTTCTCTTGCTCAACGGCAACCGAAGCTACTTCTCGTTGGCCGTTTGGTCTCCCGCAAGATCCACCAGAGACAAGTCATCCTCCCAGTCATCCGCATGGGGTGGCGTTTCTTGAAAGGCTTCCAAATTGAAGATGCTGGACCATATAAGTTCTTGTTTACCTTCTCATCAGTGGAAGACAAAAACAGAATTCTTCTCCAGGAGCCATGGAATTTCAAGGGCTCCCTCATGATTCTCCGCGAATGGCCCCCGTCTGTTGCTGTCGAGGACATTGATCTGACTATGGTCTCTTTTTGGGTCCAGATTCATGGGCTTCCACTGGGCGGGTTGGCGCGTGAAAATGTTCTCCTACTCGGTAGTAAAATTGGGCAAGTTTTGTCTTTGGATGATGATCCCTCTAACAAGAGCTATCTTCGGCTGAAGGTCCAATTTAACGCTGACCAGCCTCTTCAACCAGGATTCTTTTTGACAAGAAATTCCCAAGAACGTTCTTGGATCAGTTTCAAGTACGAACGGTTATCTAATTTTTGTTCTCACTGTGGAAGAATAGATCATACGACTGGAGTTTGTGAGCAGGAAGATCCCCATCCCTTCTCTGGTGCTCTGGATGATAGAATCCGAGGCCAGTTACCAGTCAACTTACTCTTGGCCCGAATTCATGAGAATGAAGCGGTGGGCAACCAGCGAACCAGCACCAGTCCGTCAAGCTCAAAGACATTCAGTAGTCCTGCCCGAGAAGCGATTTCTTCTACTCATCAACCGCACTGTGCTATGAATTTAGGACGGCCTTCTGAGGATATGCCATTTTTGATGACCACCTTATGTGAATCAGTGCCGCTTCAGGAGTGTGACCCCACACTGAACCATAATGGTGCTGATGCATTGGTACAAGATGCTCTGGAGCAACGTGTTGCACATCTCTCTCAGGCCCCCTTGGTTAATATTGAGGCCCCTCCCATTAATACCCAACGCCTTGAAATGGCAAAGCAATCTCTTTCCAACATCACTAAAGATCCAAAGCCAACTAGAAGACACAAAGGAAAATTCAAAGCTGTCAGTTTGCGGTCTGCCATCACCATGGGGGCTTCAACAGTGGCTCATAAAGCCAGCTCTCCCCAAAGTCATAGTAAACGCAAGTCAACTCTTGACCCAACGCCCTCCCTTTCTTCCCCTCCAAAAAAATTAAAGACTATTGAAGTTTTTTCTTATGAGGGTCATGAACTCTCTTTGGCGGCACTTGTGGGCAGCGGCAATAGACGAGGCAAAAGACGCACGGGCAGCACCTCGTCTTTTCCTTTACGCGAAGAACCTAGTTCTGTTCTTCCTGATAGTGGAGAGGCACCAGATCAGATAGTTGATACTCAAACGGCTGGGGTGGCGGGCCATAACTTGCCCCCACCGGAGCCATGAGGTTCATATCGTGGAATTGCCGGGGTTTGAGACGACCCGCGGCAACAAGAGCGCTAAAGGCGCTCATCAAGGAATTTGATCCTATTGGTATTTTTTTGATTGAAACCAAGTGTGGAGATGAGGTAGTTC
>CM025849.1:898040-1031575 GCA_003952965.2 Morella rubra
AGAGAAAGAGAGAGAGAGTACTTGGTAGAGATATAGAGCGTGCCTGGAGACTCAGGAGCACGATTCCCCAGAACGACGGCGACGCCGGGCTGCAAGTGCATGATCTCCTCACCATTGTCGGCGTCGAGAACAGGCTCTCCAGCACCGTCTCCAACTCTCTCCGTGAATTGTCTCAGCCCTAATACCATTTTCTCGGAATACCAAAAACCCGGTGAAATCGCTTTTACTCTCTCGGTTTTCTAGGGTTTTTTGGGGGGTTAGAGTAGAGCGCCAAAAAAGATTTGTGAAGATTTGCGACGGAGATGGCAGGGTTCAGATCAAACAGGGTGAGAGCAAAGCCCAAATTGATGAACGAGAGAAAGCTGACCCTTCGGGTGGGTGACATTTGAAAAGCCCATTGATGACCCATTTGTTTTAACTGGATAAATTAACGTCCATTATCAATAAACAAGCGGGTCATTAGACTCAGAACCCATTACCCAAGAACTGCATGATTTGCCTCCCGAAATTTAGCTCCTAATGGAATAACCCGACGAGATTTGCAGGAGATTTCCCGTCCTAATTACAGAAACCGCAATGGATAACATAGGTATTAGGTACGGGACTTCCATCTTTTGCTATTCTAACGCAATCAATTGTTTTCCTCCTAACTTCTTGTTAAATTAGTAGTAAAGTGCAAGTAAATTTGGATAAATCAGCCCCGGGGCATGTTCATGTTAAACTTTTTTTTTGTAAAATTTATATCCTACTTTTATTTTTACAATCCAAACATCACAACATACACATATTTTAATACAACACTTTATTAACTTTTTTTAAACACTAATCTCTTTTAACAATTTTTACATGCACACCAATACAATTTTAAAATCACCTAAATATTTACAATTTTATCAAAATCTTAAAAATTTCATGAAAACGAACGTCACCCTAGTTTATCAACCAATCCCCGAGGAAAACATCTCACAATAAATACTATATGCAAGTGTCTTTGCCGGCTGACTCGTCTCGATTCAATTTCGTGGTCTAAGTTGTAGCCTAACCATTCAGAGAAAGCAACAGAGAATCAGAAATCAAAGCCCGTTACACGCGTCCCGTTTTTCTCTTCTTCCTTCTACATCAACTATTGTGACCAATTTGTTAACTCTACAGTCAGACATAAGAGACCACTGGAGTTGAAGTACGGTCTGACTATGAACGAAATTCACGTCAAGGTAATACACATTATTATATGCATCGAGTGACGTCACTAACACGGTTCAAATTAATTACTCCGCCCCCACTGCAATTATACCAACAGCCGTAAGAATACCATTAATAAGCACATATCTAAAGCCAAAATGTTCGAACCAGAAGACGACCAGACAACAAAAACTCCCAAGGGGCTACAAAGACGACAATAAATAACTACTAAAATTCAAATACAAAATTCTTGGTTCTATCTTCTCTTCCTATTAAAAGAAGCATAAAAAAATCTTTCTCGTAGCCGATGAATTAGGTCCTCGCAGCTGGACAAAACCTTTCGAGACGGGAAGACAACCTTCCTCCTTCAGGATTACCCTTAATGATTTCCAAAAATGTTCAGAGCTACATAATTAAGCAACAAGAGTGCTAGCGGTGGTTGACTCGCTGCAGAAACAAAATGTTGAGTCAGTAACATAATAATTCAGATCAAGATAAACAAATTTAATTTCCGAGTTCAGTCATTTAAAATAAAACAGAGGATTCGAACAGCAAGATAGCTAGACAAAAAACCTTGACGAACTACCTTGAGAGAGAACTATGTTTGCAACTTATTTATTCCTTTAGAACAGACTACTAGGAAACAAGGATTTGATAAAGAAATTCAAACCATGTCAAGCGCACTATCCTGCCAATGTCTTCGTCAGACTCATCGAATTTGATTGTTCAGAGATAAGCAAAAACCCAAAGAAGGGCCATCAAATGGACCACAAATCCACGCAAGAAAACCAATCCAGTCTATGGATGCTCATTTCCTTTGAATCAGATGCATAAAATAATTGAAGGATGAAGGGGAAGGCAGGTCAGGGAAAAATTACTTCACAATTGCAACAAAGGAAACGCCCCAGAAAGAGTATACTAGCTGTTAAGACAACTAGTGACAGGTTTTTGCCATCTCCCTTAACCCCATGTCCTCCCCCATGAGCAGATTTAAAAGCAAAAACAATCCGTACATGGGATTCATATATCTCACTAGAGTGATATTATAATCCAAGAGACAAAACAACATATCCGGCTCAATGCCCAACTAGAACAAGGACTTTTATTTGGCACCTCAAATGGGGTCATTAAGTCACAATCCAACCCCAGGGAAACAGACAATTCTATTTCTTATCCCATTCTAGACCATGATCTTTGACCTCATCGTCACTTGTTCTTCCCTGAAGTCTTTACAAATATAACGAGGAATCATTATCAAAGTTTCAGTCTTTGAGAGCTTAACTCCCGTGATCCTAGTTCATTTTTGGATGGATGAAATGGGAAAGAAAACTTATGACCTACTCAGGCCACAATTTTTTGAATTGCATACAAGTGGAAAGAAGGAACTAGGGAAAGAGAACTTGCTAAGATGGCACATTTAAACTATGTTCTTCCCTAACAGCAAAATATCACAATAGGTTATAAAGTTACAAATATGATTTTATCCCTATGAGAAAAAGCCACAACGGTCAAAGTAGGACCAATATCTAAGAAACATCATCACTGTCAGATGCCACTTACATGAGAGTCCTCTCCCTTCAACATCCCCTCCCTCGCTCCCAAAAGAAAGTTTTTAAGAGGGATCCAAGCACGTTAGAACCAAATTTCAATGTTTTCATGAACAGCCCTGAAATGATTACCCTCCCAAGAAAATTCATATAACACAACTCCCAGAGCACAAATCAGTTATCCAACAGAAGCATCCATAAAGTAAATGAAAGAAAACGTTCAGATAAGCAATTTCTAAATTAATTAAATTGACGTTTAAAGAACAATTGCTCAACAATCCAAACACAAGCAATTATTGTGCAAGTTATAAGGTTTGAATGGAAAGCATACAAATTACTAGTTTTCCATTAAACAGTAAGCTAACAGAATCAAACTTTGGCAAAAGACATACTATTTCCAGACAGGTGGAAGCTTTTTTGTCTTTTTGTAGTAGCGAGCGAGCCTGTGAATCCTGCTCTCAACAAGAATCAACCTGAACTTTGAATCCTTATCCTTCCTGTTTCTCTCCAGATGCTTCCGGATTGACACAGCCTTCTTGATAAGATGGTACAGATCCTCTGGAATTTCGGGTGCAAGACCTAGCCCCATTCAAGGAATAAAAAGTTAAAAAACCAGGAAAAAAACTCTACAACTGAAACCTGAAGATCTTCAGTTTGAATTTGGTTCGTCAAGAAATATCTGCGCTTCAAATTTGAATAAACACCGAGCTTCAATTGGGTTCAATTAAAAGTTCAAGCTAACTCGCCACCAAAATTTTTTGGCTCGCCTAAAAATTTAGTCAGTTATACTTAAAGAAACTACATTACACACTCCCCGCATCTTACACTTTCTCATTAGCATTCTAGCAGAACCTAATGGCACTAGACTATTTTTATCAACCAAGCAACGACATCACACCCACTGGATTAAAAGGATGTCATTTTCTATCCAATCCAATAAGTCGAAACATGTAGGCCGCGATTCCATCCCCCGGAAAAAAACATTTTTATCAGCATCCAAACAGTTGAGAAACTCACAAGGAGTACAATGAAAACGTACCGTGAGCCTTGAGAATACGCAGGATCTTGCTGCCAGTAACGCTCCCGACCTGAGCGATACCGTGAGAGTCACGAAGAATCACACCAATCTGGGACGGCGTTAGACCCTTCTTTGCGAACTTGCAAATGTTCTCCTCAACCTTACAACCCACATCAAAACCACAGCCACTCCGTCATCAGAACGGCAATAAAAAAAATGACATCTTAGCCCATAAACTCATCTCAAAATATAAAATATCAAAGTCGTGACATTTAGCCTCAAAACTATCTTCTGTATATTTTAACGGCGAAGATTGATACATTTTCGAGGCTAAAGATTTTGATGTAAGTTTATGAGCTAAAAGTGACTAGTTAGTGAATCAATAAAAGAGTTAGGATTTTGTAGGTACATCTTGGTAAGAGATCTTAAGCCAACTTGGTGGAGTTCTCTTGTAGGGCAAAGCTGAAGCTGAGATACCCTTACTGGAATCAAATCACAAAAACACATATCAGATTCTGCTACAGCTTGAAAGAGGCAATATACGCGGGCATGCGTATAGAAATAGAACAGAAAGTTACCCGCGACTGTGCATGCGACCCATGGTGGCAGCGAAGTGAAGGTCTCGGTGCTTTCGTTCCTCTGCTGTGACGAGCTGCGCAAACCCTACTCAGATCCCTTCGAAGTTGAGATTTAATGGGATATATATATATATTGAACTATCTTTTCTGTGTTTACCCATTTGCTTTCATATATTGACGATTGTGCCCTTGGACATCGTCGTAGATAATTAAAGAGCGTGTAGGATTGGACAACCTTCACCCTTCACATTTTATCGTACTATTAATTTCAACATTTTATATTTTTTATTCATAAAAATTTCATTAAAGGGAAAGTGATTTTTTTTTTTTCTTGTGATATGATAAATTTATCTTTAAAAAATTTTACAGCGATTTTTTGTAAGGATAAAATTGTCATTTCAAGTTCTGAAAAATCAATTTCCACCTGGATGGGCCCGTGAACCAAACGGGCTTGGAGGCTACAGTCTCTGATACTCCGACGAGCAAGACGCCTCGTCCGAGGGAATGCGGGGGTCTGGCTCTGGATTACCTTGCGTGGCCTTGGCACACACCCTATGGTGTGCTTCCCAAGCCCAGAGTAGCGAAACCGAGACGGCCCAACCCAAAAAGCTGGAGCATTTCTTAGTTTTCTACATGCCTGTCTCCAAACTCTGGCGAGCCCACTTTATGCCCCCATATTGGACCACAGGCCTGCGTGACCAAGTTGGCGAGACATCATCGATGACTCACCTGGTTCATCCAGCTCGAGCGGGACTAGGTTAAGAGACGGGACAGAATTGGATTGCAACCAAACCCTCCAAAAACAAAAGATGAAGAACGAAGAAAAAATTTACCTCTTCAGTTTCAAGGAATAACCAACATACAGATCAACTATAGCTGTCAAATATAAGAGTAAATAAAAATTTTAATTTCTTTCTGCCTTATTGTATTTTTTGTAGTATTTCTCTCAGCAATTGGATAGAAAAGTAGTCAGGGATTTTTTTTTTTTTTTTTTGAGGAATCCTGTTTCATGGCCGGGAAAAGTAAAACAAAAAAGCGATCATGCTTCATGATTGAAGACTTTAACTATTCCCCCTTCTTTGCATCACGTGACGACAGAGGCCCCCCAATTATTCTTTTGCAATTCGTAGGCGCTTTTTTTGTTTCCCATTGGGTACTTCAATTCGTCCAGCCACTTGGTGCGCTAAACACTTCCATAGGCATGCAAGAATGGTAGGTTGACTGATCACTGTCATGCTACCTAGAAGTTTTGTTGTTTGCGTTAGCTGCTGCATTAAGAAAGTACGGAGCAGAGTCGATCTCTTTTGGTGGGTTCCTGATTTGTTACCGATCGTTCTTAGCTTTTTGGCCCCATGCAATTGCTAGAGAAACTGCTTTGTTATTAGGTCGAATTCATGGAAATTGTCGTTTTACTCTGTTATATGGTCTTTTTATTCGTAGTTAATTGGGCGAGGTCAAGGGCTTATCGAGTGTAGAAGGGACATGTGTCCCATTAAGGAATTTTCCTTTAACTTCTTCTTTAGTACGATTCGCATATTCGGTATGTTTCTCTGAAAAAAAAAAACGTTTAACGAAGAATATTTTTGTTCCATCTATCTTTCATGGGGAATTCGACAAAGAATAAACCAGTAGTCTGCAAACAACCCCTTAAAAGGGTTTTAAAGATAGTGCTAGCCACGTGATATTACTATCTTGTTCTGAATGTAGCCGAAGCCGTGGATTTGATGAGACCTAAAGATGCCAAAATGCACACATGTGATGCGTTGAGGGACCATCAAAAAGGTGATCTTAGGCAACGACTTCTAGGCTATAGTTCTATATATCTTATTGGGATTTTTCCCATGAAGTACGAAGGCAATCTTGAATTTGAGGGAAGAAGTCATGGGTTGAGCGAAAGATTAATTAACCGATTGATATTTGGGTGTTATTACGAACTTGTGTAAAACCATGAGTGGAGAAAAGAGAACCTGGGTCAAATTTCGAATCAATTTTTCCTCTAAAAGCACGGAACTGAAGCTATCGGCTCTGCAAATTTTGGAGTAATCAAGCTCTGAAAATCAACATCTTCTCGCCAAAACGAAGCTTATAGAGGAAAAGTAATCTCCGTAAAAGGAGAGTCCAGCGAAAAGATACTCAGGAGACATGGACCACAATGGTGCGACAAAGGACTCCGAAAGCCAAGCCAAAGGAGATTGAGAATGGCACTTTAAAGCCACCCAACTTCAGAAAGATGGCTGTGTTTGCATAACGAACTAAGCTGTAGGAGTTTTTGCATGTCTTGCAAAGTACGTAGTGGGTATGACTAACGAACGCTGTTTGATGTCTTCTCGAGTTCTTTCTGCGGAGCTAATTAGCTTGACTGGCTGCTAGCTGGAATTAGTTGGTGCTTTATTAGATGTCTAGAACGTACCCCAAACATTTTTCCAAAAAGGCGATTTAGATCTTTTGAAAGTGTGGGCTCGATCTAAAACTTTGTGCATCGTTGAGCCATTGACATCATTTACTACTTTATGCTGCACGAGTTCATTTTGCGTGCTCTTTTATTCGATACTGCCAGTGCCAGCCCACACAACTGCTTTATAAGCCTTTTCTACATATCCTCCACTAAAAAGAGATGCTCTCCAGTTAGATGTTGACCCTCAGGCCTCAGCGTCCTCAAAGAGGCACGACTGTTTATCTACTATCCGCACCGCATACATAAAAGCTTAAGTGACAAAGAAAACGTCCAAGTCCCAGAGATAGCTGTTTATATATACCTTTCTCTCTCTCATATATATATATATAACTCTCTCTAATCTCTATACGAGGAGGATGAGGATTGTGTTTAAAAAGTGAGAAAACGTCGCTTTACGATAAAAGAGATGCCTTACCCCCCGGCAAAGAAATAGGAAAGAAACCAAAAGAAAGTTTCAGAAAGGACTGAGGCAGAGAACAAATCTCTCGGATGGCACTTGATCATCAAGCAGTAGTATTATTTAAAAGAAGGAACAAGTTCTTCGATCATCGTCCTACGGAAAAAGTTGTTCACATCCCCAACACGTACAGTAGCACTACTGATCTAAGCAGGAGGACAAATGTGTGGGAACCCAGATCCACTCCAGCCTCAAAAGGAGCACAGTGCAATGTAACATGCCCTAACAAACCTTATTTTTTTGGTTTAGTGCGGTAATTGGATATGCTAATCAAATGATAGCCGAAGCTAATAGTGGGAATTCCGATGGATTTGTTTGTATCTAGAATTTTATAATTGGGTCGATTGTGCAGCCCTAGATATTCTCGGTCATAAAAAAAAGATTTGCATGGACGAATATATTTCTTTCGAGAGTCAGAGAGGTCAACCGTCAATTGAAGGTCACAGGTTAAAGGTAAATTATGATAAACCTAAGCACATGGTAACCTGTCTCTTTTTTTTAAAAAAAATAAAAAATAAGAAGATGTTTCGGTTAGCTTGCATTTTGAGAATTTTTTGTGTTTTAAAAATTTTTAGGTGATGTTAATTTTATTAGTATGCGTGCTGCAGTTATTTTTAGGTGATGTTAAAAAATATGTTCGATTTTAGAATTTTAAAATTCTAAAGAATCATAAAATTTTTTAAAAAATGAACATCTTCTAAATTAGACGCTCGCGTCAATTTATATGTATTTTGATTAATTTCTAGATCTATTATTACATACAAACTGAATAATTACTGTGTCAAAAATTCAAAAAGCGATACCAAAAAATTAATAACGCCTATAAAATTTTAAATTTTAAATCTTAAAAGAAACATACTACAGAGTTTCAAGCCATAACATGTTTAACTAAAATTTTGAGTGATTCCAAAATTTTGACATGCAAATACTATCAAAACTAAGCACAGAGTAGCCTGTAGACTAAAATCTTCCCGTGGTCTCATTAGCTTCATAGATTGTTACATGATTACGCTGCACAGTGTGGTCCTGTTTCTTCACTAGTTCACGAGTTGTTTGACCAGTGTTCTCAAGAGATTGTTGACACGAAAACTACCTGCCAACAGTTTTATTTGTATAATGTGGAGATTCTGATTTTTGTTCTTATCACATACATTTCATAAAACCTAACCCTCGAATCGTGCTAGTTTCCAATCAAGAGAATAATATGCTGTGTGTACCTTTATCTAAAGTTAATATTATATATATAATATATATATATAAAAAAAGAGAATAATAAAGCGAAAAATTCCTGCCGTGCCCAAATATTCACTCTTTGTAGGTTCTCGAGAGGCTGTTAGCAACTATCGTGTCCAAGAAGTCCACAGTTCTATTACTTCTACTGCTTGCTTAAAAAAAAATAAAAATACTTTGTACCGCTCAAATACAAAGATGAAACGACAACATAAAAAACCAGAAATGAATAATGAATATTTTATGTAAGCAGAAATGAATAAGGACTAACGGGGATAGAACAACTGGATACTGACAGTAGCCTGGAGCAGTGCTTCAGAGCCTCTGACAGATTAGGGAGGCGTAGAAGCGAGGCAACGCCCGACAAGTATACAACCAAAAAACTTTTCAAACTTTTTCACCAAAAAAAAAAAAAACAAGTATTCAGAGTTTAAAAGAAAAAGAAATTGTTTTATATATGCAAATATATGCGTTTTTGAATTCCCGGTGTCAGATAGGCACTGTCCAGAAAATAACTTAAGAGCACTGCTGACTGCTCTGACATAGGGTCAATATATCCATACATGTATGTATTTTGGACTTTTGAATTCAAATCGCTTGGAAATTCGTGCCAAGTACGATTACAGTGTCCACGCGCCTGATTGTACAGTGGAGAAATTGACAGTCAATTATTAACCACGTGGCAGACGTTATTGGTTCAGTATGCGGACCTGCATAGTAGCGCATTAAATAGCCTGTCAGTCTTCTTCCAACGATGTAACGAATTTAGTGTAACCGATTAAAAAGAACAGAAAGAAAGAAATGCACAATTTGTTTTTTAAAAAAATTTCCTTCTCAATTTACTGCAAAAAATGAGTAAGAAGTATATGTAATATTTTTAGCGCCAGTGGAGCAAAAAGAATGTGTAATACTTTTCCTTAAATTTTCTCTATCAAGTATGATTCTTTTCGTTTAGAAAAACAAAAAGTATGTTTCTTTTCAGAAGGATTTAAGATTATATTATTTTTCTAATTACTAAATATTGTCTTTACTGAAATTTGAGAGTTTTATGTACCATTTTTTGTTTTTTTGGGTTAGTGATGGATCAAAATGAATTATTTTTTAAAAAAGCAAAAAAAAAAAAACAGTTGATTTTCCTGTTTCTAAACAAGCATGAAATCCTCAGGCTTTCCTCTTCTACTGTAACTGGTCATTCTGTATATTTTCAATATCAACTTGTCTTTGAACTTTGGATACGAGAAAGAATGTGAAGTGCAAATAGAGCACTGTATCCCAGATCAACGTCGCATCACCTGAACCGTAAAATACTACGTGCAATGTGAGCCCTCTAGTCCGCCAGCCCCTCGTACTCGTTCAGTAAAGTTCAGTTCATCCTACGGCCTAAGTTCCATACTAGCATCCCATTTCCCCTTTATCTGACTCCCTCCACTGAGTTCTGTACTTCATTGTCTATTTCTTACCATTTTCTCTCTCCCAAAGATATCGAACAAATAGACGCAGACGGTCGACGGAGGGAGGGAGGGAGAGAGGGGCTGTGAGAGAAAAATAAGAACAAGAACCATTAACCAGAACGAGAGAGAGAGAGAGTTTCGAAACGGAGCTGTTCTACTACTTTGCACCAACATCTCTAATGGGTTTCTCGGCATTTATGTTCTCTCTCTTATTTTTGCTGGCGAACACAACTTGGGTCTGTGCAAATCCAGAGCTCAGAGCACTCATGGACATGAAAGCAGCTTTGGACCCACATAACCAATACCTCTCGTCGTGGACGATCAATGGCGACCCATGTGACGGTTTCTTTGAAGGTGTGGCTTGCAATGAGAAAGGTCAAGTCGCCAACATTTCGTTACAGGGAAAGGGGCTCTCGGGTAAGCTCTCTCCTGCCATTGCTGGGCTCAGGTACTTGACGGGGCTCTACTTGCATTATAACTCTCTGTACGGAGAGATACCAAGGGAAATAGCAAGTTTGACTGAGCTGAGTGATTTGTATCTGAATGTGAACAATCTCTCTGGGGAGATACCTCCTGAGCTCGGAAGCATGGCTGCTTTACAAGGTTAGTGGGGGCTTTTTTTTTTTGTAATTTTGTATTTCTTCACCTATTTGTTTGAAGACGTGAAAAAAGAACGATTTTTTTTTTAGTGGTGCACTCGTGTTCAAAGATTTATCTTGCTCCTCAGCATGTGTGTGGGTGTGTATTTTTGATTGGAGAAGAAGAGAGAAGGGGGGGGGGGGGGGGGGGGTGAACCGTGACGTATGTGGTTTTGAGTTCTCTTCCAAGAGTTGGTACTTGTCTTCTTTAATTTTGCATTTTATTCAAATGGGTGGTTTCCAGGAATTGCTACTGAGTTTTGATGAGTCTATCTGTTCATTGATTTCTTTGCTTCTCCTATTACCTTATGGGTTTTTTCCGAAAGTGTTCGAACTTGCTTGCAAGTTTTTTTTTTTTTTTGCTTGCTAGTCATATATTTTGCCATAATGCGGTAACAATTCGAACTTTTGCTTATATCGCCTTTTCATTTGCTCCATAGTGTTGCAACTTTGTTATAACCAGTTCACCGGAAGCATACCCACACAGCTGGGTTCTCTTAAGAACCTTAGTGTTCTTGCTCTGCAATCCAACAAATTAACTGGAGCAATCCCTGCAAGTTTAGGAGATCTGGGATTTCTCATGAGGCTAGATTTGAGCTTCAATCACCTCTTTGGTTCAATCCCCACAAAAATTGCTGATGCGCCTTTGCTGGAAGTCCTAGACATTCGAAACAACACTCTTTCTGGCAATGTACCTCCTGTAAAGTTGCCACTCAAACTTATGCTATTTTCTTTTCCTTTTCTTTCTTTTATTAGTATTTTTTTCCGCTTTGACTCATTGCAAAAGTAGACACAATTTGATCCTATTTCCACTATTCTTGATGAAGCTTTGAAGAGACTGAATCATACATTCGTCTACGAAAACAACCTTGGTTTATGTGTCTATATTATTCCACCTAGAATGATCCCCCAAAGGAAACAGTACATTACTTGCACCTGATGGGAGCCTAAGAAAGACTTCATTTTTATTCAAAAAGGCGCATGGGATTTTGCGAGAAATATTTCTTTCTTGAAAAGAGCTAGGTGCTTGCTGAATTGCTCCTATCCGAGAATTAAGCGAAGGTTAATCGCCCAAAATCCTTATATTTTCCCACTACGGCACATCCCTGTTTTTTTTTTTCTTCCTACTGGAACCCTCGTTTAACCAGTAACCCACAGATGGTTCGGCATCCATGAATATTTTTGTTTTCTGCCGGCCCTAATGGCATACTATAAGCAACAAGACTTCCCCCTGTTTTAGCACCCCCTCCAATGCACCAAAAATTATTATTTTTTTTTAATTAATATTAAAAAAAACCCCCTTGTTTAAAGCCACCTATCAGCTCCGTGCTTTCAGCCCGACCTGTGTATTTTGCTGTTTTTTGCATTCTGCTTGGCCCAAAAAAATCAATTCCTACGGCCATATGTATCGAACCAATAACTTTAGCCAGAACAACTCCAAACGAATTTTACACTTGACTTATGACGAGAGACTATGTTCGCCGCCAACCGTGAAATCCATAAGTGGGAAATTCCAAGCCCCGAACCAAGTTTTCCAATACCCCGGTAACCCGTAGGAAGTATAGTAACGTTAAAAGGGAGAATCCTTAACCATTTTTGGAAACGAACCTGCAACCATTGTCCGGTATGGAGACAATCATATTAGCCTCATGAACCAGAGAACTAATGTTATCAGTCAAGGTTTTTTGTTTTAAGCAGAAATGGTATCTCTTAAATATTATTTTTGTCTTCATTGCCAGGACATCTGTTTTTTAACAGGAAGCATGATGTTCGTTTTGTGCCTCTAATAAACCAACATTGCCATGATTCTAAAAAAATCCCCACTGGTGTAATCGTGCCCCTTCTGTTGCTGTTTGTTGAATCAAATGTTCGGAACAAACCAATTGTTGATCTGTAATGTTCTAGTTGAAAGTACGAAATTAAATGCATTGATGTATACTAATTGCCAGGAGAATTGTACCATAAGCCAACAGAGAGAATCATGTAGATGCAAGAAAACAAGAAATTAAGTACACAAAAAAAAAATTTGCTAAAAAAGCAATTATATTGCTATATTTTCGGCATTCAAAATCCTTTTCAAAGCTGATTTATAATTTATTCTTATTGTTGTAGTTCCTGCATTGTTGAATGTTCAGTAGAAACTAATTGAATCCAGCCCAGTGAAGGGACTCTTACATTTCTTAGTCATGCTTGCCCCCAAAGTCCCTTCTGTCAACAGAGATTATTTATAGGACCAGCTTTTATCACTATTTAAATCCCTTCTCCAAGCTTATTTGCCTACTACGGAAACCTGCCCCTGACCCCCTGAGTGGTTCTTAGGCCTTGCATGAGACTTGTGTCTATGATTCCAGACTACAGGTTTACTGATGCTAAAAATTGAGCTTTCAAAGGGTGGATTAATATACACATCACTCGTTTTAGCTCCACCACCCCCTTGTTATCCCAAGGTTTTTCCCTTTATTTACACTAATTCAGTTGAATCCAAAAAAATCCGGATTTCAAGCCGAGGTTATTCGAATTAGAAATATATCAAATTTAGAAACAATCATACACGATTAACTTATGGTTATTTCGAACGGTTATTTACAGTATGTTTAGAGAGTTTGCCTCTCTTTGTCGATCGACATTTGATATTTCTGCGATAGGCCGTCTTAGTACTGAACCAGGCCAAAGGGCGGGTATGGTATACAGGCTAAGAGGTGAATCGGACGTCTATCCAATACTCCCATCATATCGAGCCGTATATATGATTCCGGCTTCCTCACGGTGAAACATGAGTTTGTGGTGGATTCCCTTTAGCTGTTGGTATGGTGTCTCTTTGTGATTTTTAATCTTGTGGTGTCCATATCAAATTTTAAACTCTTTTTGCTTTTTTTTTTTTTTTTTTTTTTTTTTTTTTTTTTCTTGTGATTTTTAACCTAGTGGCTACTTGTAATTCATTGGACAAGACTTTTAATTCCAGTTTCATGATTCTCTGGAAAATGCATCAGGGTTGGATTAGAGCTTCTATTCTTATCTTGATGAAATCAGATACGTGTTGATGATTTTGTATTTAAGTCATTTAATTCCTTCAACCAAGAAAAGAGTACCCATTTCATGGTTTTGGGGTCTTTTCTTTTCCTTTCAGAATTGGTATGCTCTCTCAAAAACCTTAGGTGAGGAGTCTGCTTGGAAATTCTCTGAAGACCATGGCATTGACTTGGTAACAATATGTCCAGGCTTTTGCATTGGCCAGATTACAGACCTCCAATTTCGAAGTAAGTTTGTACTCCTGGTTCTGACTAGTAGGGAACAAAGTATTCTTTTTGCCAAACTAAAGAGTCCATGATAGCTGTATTTTGCCTGCATTAAATTCGGTACAAGGAATTTAAAATATCAACGCTTTATGGGAAAGAATTTAAGAATTAGTGTGTGCAACAGTACGAGACATATACAGAGGCAAACCAAAATAAATCTATTTCTCCCCGAGTTTCTGGACTTCTCGTGGTTCTTAACTAATTGAAAGGGTAATTTCTCTGCAACTTATAAAGGAATTCTGAGAGATGGATCTGTGGGCAATAAAGAAAATAATAGGTTGCATCTATTTTAGAACTGGTTCATGGATCTATAATTAGTAAATACCTGTTCCACTAAATGTGTATGTGCTTAGAACTCTTTACTCGACACTACTGCCTGGATCCAGTATCTGGCAGTTATCTCTTTGTTCTTTGGTGAGAGATAGCGTATTGTTTTCGTGTCCAGATTCCTCTGATATGAATCTAAGAAGCGGGGGGGAAGGGCAGTAATTTAGTTAATGGATTCTTCCCAGTTCCCTTCTTTGCCAAGTTGTTTCCGCAATTAAGTTCTTACCTATGGTTTACTTTGAATGTGAAAGTTACTGGTCTTAATCTGCAAAGTGTAAACCCTCCAATTCCACATGAAACATAAAGGTTGAGGGTCAACATGTATTCCACGAATAAAAAATGTCCTATCCCATCATTCACCGCCCAGAAATATTCTTTGTGCCAGATATTCATATTGTACAAGGTAACAACAGTAATTAGCTTCTGCTGATAGCAGGGTGTACCTGCCATATAAGGTGAGCCATCATGAAAATGCTTTTAATCCTTATTCCGTTGGTCAAATGGTAAGAGTGATCACAATAAAATTGCATCTCTCTTAACATCATGTTCCAGTGTATTGCCTCTAGAAATTTTATCTCATTCCAGCCCTTGACCTCATTGAATACCTCTCAGTATAGTCTCCTTATGTGATGCTATTAGTAACTTTTTACCCTTACTCTTCCTCGTCCTCATACTGTGCATGAGTCTTCACTCTCTCTCTCTCTCTTCTTCTGTACGGTAGGAACTTGAAATATTTACACTGATTTTGGGAATTTATTTGATATTTGAGTCCAGTATTGAGAAGTCTGGTTTTTGTTTGTTCTGTCCCGAAGGAGACATTATCCTGGGCATTTACGAGGACCCGCTCACTGCTATGGCAGATATTCTGTAGTTGAGAATAGAGGATTGTACACTTTTCTAGAAGGCTTATTAATAAGATACTGTCCCGAAAATTGTTGTGCTTCCTACATCGTTATTGCTATTTTCATTCCCTTCTGAAATAAGTTATAGTTCCCAATTACCCAAGTCCATGTTTGGGATATCCCCATACTGTTACCCATGACACATACCTTTATGGAGTGGGCAAAAGTTAAAGTGTCGATTATTGACATACCCTATACCCTATTTACCTTATTTGTGGGTAAGGCTTGAGGATGCCATGGTTTATGCCCATATGATTGACAATATTGTGGTTATGCGCTTCAAACTATTAGTTTCTTGTTGTGAAGTGTTATCGCCCCAAAGCGTTGGTAGTGCTGGTTCTTTTCATATTTTTTCCTGGATAATCGTTTTATTATCTAGCATTGCTCGAATACGCCTCTTTTAGGCCTTTCTTTGAAATTTCGAAGTTTTTTTCAATCCCCATTTGATTCTTCCCCTTTCTTCTTTCTCTCCCATATAAATGCTATGTAGATTTCTACTGATATGCCCTGTTTATTTGGACTTTAGGGACGGTGTGAAAGATTGTTTGTGGCCCACACCTTTAGCTCACTAAATCGAGAAGGATTTTTCATCAGAGTTCTTATTGATAGATGTGGCATTATAAAGGTGAGTTCAGTTCTTTAGAGTTGTAGTTCATTTTCCTGCCATGCGTGACACCGTTACCCAAGCGGCAAAAATAAGGCAATTGAAGATAAACCAAGTATTCAATTTTCATCACAAAGTTAGTTTTGTGTAAATCATATTTGAGGACAGGAATCAGAGTATTTAGACATGTCTAAGGCCTAACTAGAATTGGATTGCATTATTGTCAGAAATATGTTATAATTATCAACTGAAAGCTACATACGTGGTTTGCATTTCAAACTGTTGTGTTAAGTTAAAATTATTCCGAAATTATTCATCATATGGTAGTAAAACTGGCGGTAACTGCTGTGATTATGACCCCTTAAACAATTCTAGACCCGAAGTGAGTTGCCCCCCGTTGAAGTTTTTATAGCAAAGTTCATATTGCTTACACTATAACCCTGGTGTGTAGCAAATCCCTTGTGCGAAAACAAATAACGTGAGGAGAGAGCAATTGAAAGCCAAGCGAAGTTTTGATCCTGCCCTGATAACTGCAGACAATAGAAAGGTACAGACGAATATTTCTCATTATTGACTGTGGGGATGGATCCTCCTGCATTGACACCGTTTTGTTTTTCCTCTTTCGATTTGAAAGAGTTCACACTTGCAACTTGTAGATTGCGCAAAAAACATCCCAATTTTTTCTTAGACCCACATAAAACAAATTGGGATGTATTCGTGCACCAGAAACGCAACATCAAATAAGGATCTTATATGTATTTCAAAATTTTGCAGATTTGAAGATGACAAGCCTTCATTGCCAGCCTACAAGGTATCCCGAGACAGAGCCAGAAAGTTTGGGCCTTAACTTCATTCCTCTAGAAGTGAGTCTTGGGAACACTGTTGAAAGCTTGAAGGAGAAAAGCTTCCTCATTTTCTGAATTATGTTGTTTGTTAAAAGGGAAGTCAGGCAAATGAGTAGTTTATGGTCGTCCTTCCATCATGCTTTGATCTAATGTTTCCTATGCTAATGTTGGACCATGCTTTCCTTTAACTACAGAAAAACTAGAATTCTGATCCAATTGTTCTTCCCCTAAGTTGCTTCATGCTCCCTCCACTTGGTCAATGTTCTTTCCATTAAATTTCAATCTGTGTTATGTGTCCTCGCACCCCAAACCTTCCCCATCTTTGTTTTACTTTTTGTCCTCGCTTTTTTTTAGGGCCCAATGGGAGTAGGCCAGTGCTGTTCATCTTGAAAATCATTGTCCTGCACCATGGCATCTACTGACTTTGATTGGATCACGCTGGAACTATCTGTTCTCCTTATTTCCGTCTTTTTTGTAGCAGACCATATATTATGGCTATCATCTAGTTATAACATACGCTTTATCCGAATATAGTGAGGCTGGTCAATTTAGGGAAATTCGCTTCTAGAATTCACGGTCCCAAGTATAATAATATTGTGATAGTGTGATATGCTAATTTAAATGTAGTATTAATATATTATTCCCTGTGAGCCTATCCAAATTTAATACCCAATAAATCCAAATAAACCTCCACCCTCCTATTTTTTTATATATTTTCTTTAGAGATTTAATTTCCCAATTTCTCTGTCCCCCCTCTCCCATTTTGATCCTTGAGGTTATTCATTTAAATTTTCCATGTCTGACTGACCTCCAGAATCTTTGCATATTAGTTTTAAAAAATGAACTTTGAGACTCGTATGGGCCTGATACCATAACAGGAAAGAAATATATGGAGACCAACTGGGATACTTTCACGGTTTATGGAACACATTGGAAAAAAGCATTCTATTTTTTCATAGGGGGTGAAAAAAAAAATCAATGGTACCTTGTTTCCCGAAAAGTTCTATCCTCTCAGGTGAATTGAAGGCGAAAATTTCGGTACTGAGTGGTGGTCACGCGAATACACTTTGCTCGTATAATCATGAAACTACAAACTTCTTTTCAGATTCTTTTAGAGTACCATCCATTGTCATTATATTCTAAAAAGATTCCTCAAAAGAGTATTTTATTATACATTTATAGGCTGAATTCCTAAAATTTAACGAATTGATGGCAATTTACCGGCCATTCCTGGGTGGACCTTTGAATATCCTGGCTGAGAAAACTGACCATACGATCCTTCAAGATCTAGGGGACTATAGCTATTTACCTTGCAACATAGCTTGCTTTGCCATCGTCAATGTTCACAAACTCGAAAATGAGTGACTTCCAATTAAAATTTTGTGAATAAAGGCATTAAAAAATTGGCATTTCCATGAGTAATGCTGGGCTAGTCAAGGAGTGGGCAACTTTACGGACTAACCTTCTCAATGTTGGTCCCTCATGAAGTTCTTCCCTTTTCAGACCAATCCCTTCTTACACACACCACGCGGGGTTCTTCGTCAGTATGGAACGACCAATATTTTGCTAGCCCAGAAATCAGATTATTTTTTCCAGGTATTTGGCATTTCTAAGTTTATTACTTTTAGTTATCTGGTAACATGAAAGGACAGCCACATCTTAAAACTCAGTCATGGCATTAATGGGCCCACACAGCCATCCGTGGATTGTAATGTATATTCTACAACACAGTAGTCATTTAATGCTTGTGTACCTATTAAGACTTTTGTAATCATTTTAAACTAAAAATGAGGGAGGGGGACCACCAAGCTTTGTTGCCGATAAGGAATCAGTCGAGAACATGTTTAGACTGAACTTGGATCACTTGAAAAGTTTTGTTAAAGTCGTTCCTTGCAAACCGTCAGTTGTGGATAATATCACAAATAAATCATTTAGTGGCTAGGTTTTGTTTGTCGTACATCAATTGCTTCATTTTACAGACATCTAGCTGTGTTTGATTGAATTATTGTTTATTATTGTGTTCTTCCTCAACCATCATCACTGGCAACAAAATAATAAATTTTCAATGACATTCTCCTAGCTAGATTATGGCTTTATTGTCTTTGGCTTCTGGAGAACCATGTCAAAATTTAAAATTTCTTTTCATCGAGGATTGAAGCCGTTCGGGGTCTTCGTTAACAAAATTTCTTGCAGTCTACTCTTTATTGGTCGACCACCTTTGGATAGCCCTAAGTAATGGTTACCTTTTATGTATAAAGGAATCTAGAAGTCCTCTCTTACTCGACCTCAATTTTTTTCCGCGCTCCTTATCTTCCATTCATACATATTCCCTAAAGCCAAACAGGGCGATCCCACATATTATGTAGTTGAGTAACCTTTGCTGCGCTCCGAAGGAAAAACACCAATTGTTTTACGTAAGACCGGTGTTGTTTCTTCTTGTGTATATAATGTCCACCGTTTTCTCTCTCCCCGATCATTTCCGTTCTAGCATAACCATGTTAAGGTTTGATAGAGTCTTTCTTCCTTGCACATTTACCCCATTCGCCTTTCTCTCTTTTTTATCATGTGCGCCTCACTCAAGCGATTCGCCCTTTCCTATAGTGCCACCTTTTTCGGTTTTAGCATTGCAAAAAAACGAGCACTTATCTCAGGATCAGGGAGAGCGAACTTGACAAACTGTGAGCGATCTTATATCGTGCGAAGAGAAAAAAAAAATACCCAAAATCCTCCAGAGTTTAAGATCGGAGGCACTGGGGATCTCAGGAACTTGGGACATATCATTGCAATATTAGACCAGACATATCATTTTTTGCAGCAGATCAAACTCTTTATGAGCGCGCAAAATAAACCCAAAAAAACAAAATTTTTCTTCCCTAATATTAATAAGAAATGTATACTATAAATAATGTTCTATAAGATATGGAAAAAAGTTTAGATTTTTCGTTCATAACGCCTAAAATTCAATCATTATACCATAAACACAATGCATAAAAACATTATATCTGTTTATATTCCCATTATGTCCTATTATAATTCCTTTAAATTACCCAATCACAATTATCCTTACAGATCATGAAAGTCGACATCCCTCAGAATGCACTCCTTTTGAAAAAATGGAATACCGACATCATATACTCCTAAAAAGCATGCTCAATCGAATTGAATTGTGGGTTCTAAAGACCATAAAGTCACCTTTTAGGTCACAGAATTGATGGGCTGACAAGTCAACAATTGCATTAAAGCACTACCCCCAACTAAGCAGGCACAAGCGCAAACCCAATGCTGGACTAGCAATAGCAAACGTCAAATCCAAAGGGTAGCACATTTGCCCATCACATTTGATCCTTTTGCACCTGTGTGTTGCCCAGAAAGTAAACCAAATAGATTCTTTTTTCGATAGAAATCACCAAAACAGTGATTGATGAAGTTATGACACCATATAAGATTTATTGCATGAGTATAGTACAAATATTCTGGGCTTTGGGCACTTCATCCCAGAAAAGCTTTATGAGCCATGCGTCTGACTAGGACCTGGCTTATAACGCCAGCCTCACAAAAAACTCAAAGGAAATATTATTGAGCAAGGAGCAAATTTATGGTACGGTTTCCTCCCCAGACACAAGCTCATTCAGGTCTAGAAGGTTTTCCACAGTACTTAAAGACTCTATGTAACGCGATTTGCTGCAGTCAATTTACCATGTCAATTCCGCCCCATTTCCATTGAAATCCCAAATCTCCTAAATGTCACTAAATTCTTTTCAAGACTAATTATCAATTCAGATTATACAGTTAAAATGTTTCAAAGCTTGAGACACCAAGTAGAAAGGAGGAGAGAGAGATATATTGCTATTAGCAACCCTGCCATGGTGGTAGATATCGGTAATGGCGCTTCAAGAAACCCAGTGAAAGAAGAGAATCCAGAGAATGCTGTACGCATGACCCTTATCTTGAACTGCCAAAATGCATGTTGCTTAAAAGTAGAGCGTGTTTCTTGTGAGTAGAATTAATCATATAACAAAAGAAGTGAAAATAACTGGCCATGGATACTACCTGGCGCGAGTCTGATGCGAGCGATTATGAGTGCGGTTTTGTCCGGCAACTCCGCTTGTTCAGGGCCGGCCGCCCCGTGAGCTGTTGATGTGTAAAGTACACCGGTGACAACTCGAGGTCGAATTCTGAGAAATTAAACTTGGAGAGAGAGAGGAGAGAGAGAGAGAGAAGAAAGTGGAGCCCTCAGTGGCGGGAGGCTTTTCTTACCAACGACGGGTGAATACGTCACTCGCTGCTCTTCTTAGTCGTTTCGCATCTTCACAACTCCGGTAGTTTAATTTTTATTTTTTTATGAGTTAAGCTGAAACACTGTCATCCGTGACTTATATTAAAGAAAAAGATAAAAAGCGCGTGGATACTCTACCAGAATATGATATCGCCCAGACCACAATATCACTGCTGGACACGCTATAGGGCTGTAAATTGGCCTAGCTTGATGGGTTCAGAAGGGCCCATTGCCGACTAAATTGGAAAAAAACAAAAAATAAAAAAAATTTAAAACCCTTTAATCCGAGAGCACATCTCCTTCCAAACACTGCGTTGTGAAAGTTCTCAAGCTTTATTGCCAGCCCCAATCCCAAGAAACTCCTCACAATAAAAATCCCAATGATATTCTTATCTTGAATATCATATTTTATGGTGAAATGGATAATGTCCCGTTTAAGCATTGCATGCATCTGCAATTTGTTCTTCTTTTTCCAACCCTTTCAAGGAAACATGGTACACATTAGATAGGCTAGTTTTTTCGTGCTTGCATCACTTTTGGAACACATGATCAAAACAAATGTTGTGAACTTGAACATTTTTTCTTTTCTTCCAGCAAGTCATTGTGAATTTTCTCTGCTCCTGTGTTGATATTCTTATAAACATAATGTTGAAATCTAAAGTTAAGTGAACCGAACATGCGATAACGGATTCGTGCAAAAAGGAGTTTATGCGTTTTGTTATTCTTTTCTTCTCACATGGTGAGTGCTATAAACATAATGCCGTGTGCTCATTAGTAGTATAGTTCTACTAGCTAAATTTCTTGAAGATGTTCTATAATCTTATCTATATTGTGATATATTCATTCGCCAGAATGACTTCCTAGTCCAACCTTTGCAACCTCTTCTAAAGCCTTTTACTTTATAAACCCAGGCTTCATGTAACTGCTAACGCTTAGTTGTCTGAGCATCGGAGTAAATCGCAGCTTTAGAAGTGCCTATCCATCACCGACACTATAATTATGTTTAAAAAGTTTAATTTGTGGAAAATATAGATAAAAAAGAGGTCGCCCTTCGGCTATGTACGTGTCAGACGACAGTTTGATTGGAGTCCCCCTTGTCTTGGATGCTCCTCCTTCTTCGTCAGGCCGATCTCTCTTTTAAGATAGAAGGTGCGAGTTCTCTCTTTAACTTGGCAATATACTATTTCATCTCACTAATAATTGTTTTTATTTCCTACAAGACTGACCATAGTATCACAGGTCTTCCAATAATTCTCTGAAATATACCTACCTTTCCTATCATAACCACCTTCATTGTTATGTAACATATAGATATCTTACTATGATGATTTTTACTGTGGATTTAGTTCTTGATAATACTTTTCTTTATCCTGTTTTTCTAGTATGACCAACCAGTTATCCCTCAATCTTGTTTTTGTTATAAATTAATTCCTAAATAAAGATAATACTTCTATTAATTTCTAGTAACCAAACTTACACCCTCAAAAAAAATCCTTATAAAGTGAGTTTAACTTTTCTAACACTATTTACGCTCAATTTCTTCTCAATTCTTAAATTCTCTAACAACTGATAATGTTTTTTTCGTTGACTTACTTTTATGCCTTGTCTATTGACCTATGAGTGAACGTCGAAAGTTTATCTTTCTTATGATAACCCCTTTTTTTTTTTCGTTTCTTAAGTTAAAGGGACAGCTTTATAACTATATTTACAGTATTAGATAAGTAAATGTAAAGTTTCTGCGGGATTAATTTCAAGAAATCTGCTCTTCAAGATGGGTACCTATAAACTCATCTCCCCCACCCACCGGTACCCAAAAACTTGGTTTCCTGCAGCGGAACTCCTGAGTAGTGATACCCCGATGAAGTCCCACTCATATCTTCTTGAGAATCTATCACCAGGCATCAGTCTATATGTTTAAGCTATTTTTGTTAACTTATTGGTCCATAATTTCTGGTAAATATTAAAGGCCTTTATCGTGTTTTTGAACCTCCAATCTTGTTACTTATATGTTTCATTATAATAAATAGCCATTGATAGTCTGTTTGGTCACTGATTCATCTTTTTTTCCCGTCTATGAGCATAGATGAGTCTTAAGAAATGATGAAATCTTGCAAGATATAACTATTCCATTGTCAAAGATTCTTTATTAAAATAAGTTATTTTAGTATTTAAATCTTATAGTGGTAAAACAACTTCTAACTAACCCATGTTTTATGTAAGTGGCCCTCATTTTGTCGAATTAGGTAGATTAATGGTATCATATGTTATGTTACAAAGATGTTTAGCAATATAGGGATTTTTCCAATATATTATTACGGTTCGTGTAGTGACAGTGTAAAAGAATATTAATTTAATTAACTAAGGAGTATATCTCTTAATTAAAAGCTCTTCAATATCCATTAATCTAAAAAATACTTTAGATTATGGATTTTTTAACTTATGCGCTTAAAGTTATTCTCAAGTGCTTATTCATTATAATTTAATGGTATTCTCCATATTAAATTATGAATTATGATAGTTATAAGTTTCGAAGTTAAAAGTATTTAAGAGTTTTATCTTTATTATGGAAATTCGAGGAGATCCTTGAATCATCAAAAAAACTTTATTAACATTTATGTGCAATTCTCAGATCTAAAAGTATGTAAAGCAATAAATCGTAGTGTATAATATGAACCGTTCACAAAAACTTAAATAGGAGTATTTTCAAATATAATGTCTCCATATTTATAATAAGTTTAGTAATAAATCTTACAAATTGTGTACCTACTTTTTAACCCTGTTGTCCAGCCTAAATAGGACCCTAATCCACACATTATTATCGTAGAGGCAACCGGAGCACTTAGCAGTGGCTCGATAGTATATGAATTGAAGCAACCCTTGAGGCCTCAAATTTCTTTGTCCAGTTAGCTCCCGTAAAAAGTTTTTAATTGCACCTCTTGGCTAAGCCGGCGTTCTTTACATTGCTAAGCACTGAATTGTATAATTGTCCACTAAGTAAAGCGTCCTAATAAGGGAAATCCATATGATTCACAACTACCTGAAATCTACGCCATATCTCAATACGAGTCACATTACTTCATTCCTGTCTTAATTGGCCTGGAGAACCCAATTTAATGAGTGTGACAGAGAAGTCAATATAGATAACACTTCATCACAGACCCTCATCAAAACTATTTGATAAGTTCAGAAACATCTGACAACTCAGGTTCAGAAGCCATAGGATTGAGCAGGCAACCACGACCACAAACACAAAAGTACCCAGACAAACGTAAAAAGACCGCGGACATAGTGATAATAGTTATGACATATTCTCGAAGCTGTTTGAAGGTAATGAAAATGCAAAGAAGGTGGGCAGCTTTGGGGACTAAAGAGGAAAGGTTTGGGGTTATGACAGTGAACGCCCTGGGCACGATTTCGATCGCAAAGTTGACTGTAGAAGTGGAAAGTCTGGACGCTGCATGAATTTTTGTGGTGTTGCCTGTGGCTTCCGGACATGACAGGGAGAGAGGTTGGACAGGCAGGTAGCGGCATTCATTGGGCTGAGGTACTTGAAATAGCTGTGTTGCAGGAGTCGAAAAAAGAAAACAGTCAAGTTGGGAGAGACCTCAATAAACGACGGTTGTATTCAAAACAGATCTTTGAAAACGCGCTAGAGTGAATATTTGAACACGCGTCCGCAGGACCAAGATCTTAACGAAAGGACCTATTCTAACCAAGAAAGCTAATTTGTAAACCCATTAAGCACACGTGCGGTCTTTCATCCTTCGATCAAATTGTCTAGTTTTTAAACACAATCTGAGCCTATCAGGATGAGTGGAGCAGAGAAGGTAGTGTGCATGACTGGAGAGAGTGAGAGGATGAGTGAAGCAGAGAAGGTTTTGGTTGAGTAGCGTTGCGGCTTGGAGGCCTTCAAAGATGCTTTTCCCGTTTATAGTCATTCATGGCTTGCTTGGTGAACCGTACCTTAGCTACCGGAAGCGTAGGGTTAATAATAAACGTGGTCAAGAGACCACCTCATTCGTAGACCCAAGTACTTACCACTCCTCATCCTCCCTCTGCTACCATGTAAATTGTAGCTTCACTTCTTATTACTTTCTTTCTTTTATGTCATGTTAAAGCCACCAATTCAGGTGACTTGATCTGCATTCGTGTCCTGATTTTTTAGGAATCCGTAATTGAATTGATGAGTCGACTTCTCATGAATGTTTCTCTTATTTCCCCTAATTGATAGACTCTTCTTTCATTTCTTTTACCTATTAATAACCGTATGCCTTGGCCCATCTTTACCTGGGAGCATTTTCGCTATTCATTATTAGTTACGTAGACTTTTAACAATACGTTAATATCACATTCGACTTCCTTGTTCCCCAGTCGATAAAAAATAACGATAGAAATATAAAATACCGTTGCTGCTTGGTATGCGTGTGCACCTGAGTCACTCACCCAAGAACCCCCAAAACTGCTCTCAATAATTCCACCTCCTCTTGTATTACGAACTCGTATTGTGGTGAGTGTATAAGTCTTCTCCGTGTGACTAGAACAAGAGCGAGAAATTAAGAACACACGCTATAAAGGACTGATTTTTTACTCGTTCTGCCTTGCATCTTGCTTTAACTCAACAGACACATAGACGTGTTAAAACTCACGTGTCTTTTAAATGCACCTATGAGTTTTTGTCTGATATTTTCTTCTGCATGTGCTTGGAGTAGGAAAAGATGGTGGGATGGCAGCTACCTCCTAAACCCCTGACCCTGCTTTCTTAACTCCTAAGCAATTCGAACACACCATCAAATAAAACCGTATTAAGGCTTAAACATTCAATACTTTGACCAGACATTTCTCCTTACCAAGTATTTTATCCGTTATTAAGAGCCCCCTCTCAATACGCCTTTAACTATGCTACCTTACTAATTCCAGAAATTTTAATGCGCGTTGTTATTATACCCATAGAACACACTGGATCACGAGATTACACGTTGAGTCATCGCTACCTCATCCCGTCCTTGTTGCTTTCTACTCCGTTATCCCTTTTCTGCCCTTTCTCTGTCTAAGCTTTGTTTAGTCTGCATCGTTACAGAAAGATTGTGCGACCAATCTCCTTACCAAGCCGCTCGTAGGTCTGGCGGAGATTAAACATAGTTACCCTTCTTACCCTAAAACATTTATCTGGTGAAATTCCCTCTACATGAAAACTTCATCTTTCATAGTTGATATTCGTAAACTTCAGCATAGTTTAAGTGTTGAACCGCTGACCTTGGATATAATTGCTCCCAACCCAGTGGTACTGGTATTGATGTTAGTTAGTTCTGCCTCCCTTTTCTCTTTTTTGTCTCTTATCATTACACTCTACTAGTATTTGGGTCATGATCGCCATATGTCTGCTTAGTATATCTAATTAGTCAGTAAGCATTATAGATGATGCCTTTTTGAAATTATCCACAGGAATGACTCCCCTCAACAAACAGAGTCACTTGACTTTGCCACTTGGATAGGAGCGAATGTACGAAGCTTCAGTTTATTTTTCAAAGATCTATTTGCTTGGAAAAACCACAGATGCTTTGATCCCATTGTTAGTTAAGGATGCCAGGAGATGTGTTTTTAACCCAGCATATGCCTCTCGCGTTTTTTTTTTAGACTGACTAACCCCCACGCCCCACGTTCTGTTGCCATGTGATTTGTCTTGCTTACTCCCCAAACTGCGTTAGTCCTACATGCAAAACAATGCTACTATATCCATGCTTTTTTTTTCTCTCTCAATATGCCCGAATTTATTTTGCTTCTTTCTCTTAATTCTCTTACTTTTTTTTTTAATTATATATCTATATATACTACCAGAAACAAAAAAAAACATCAAAGCCACCATTCATAGCTCATGTCCTCTCTTGCCTCACGAACCTATGTTGATTTTCCTTTGCCCTCTTCGTCTAATTGCAGCCTTGCTGAAAAGCGCATTGATCCTAAATACCTACTGGCCTCTACACTCTGTGTCATCAGTTAGTCTATAAGTCCAACTGCATATTTTCTTAATCAACATTTCTTAGACTTTACATTGATCATGAAAGACTTTTTGATCGCCTTACTCCCAGTAAGTGGGAAATCAACTCAGAGATACCAAAAGACTTCTCAGTAAGTAACGTAGGAGTTTGTAAAAGTGAGTAATCACTTATTGATAACAATGGTGCCCAATGACTGCTCTAATGTCCCGAGGAGATCTCTATACTCCCTAGGAAAAAATGAAATATGTTATGGCTTTATTTAAATAATGTCTAATAATGTATTATAATTAATCCCATTTTGACAGCCTTAAAAGGAAAAAATGCCAAAAGTTATTATTACATAACTTCAGCCTTCTCGTAATCTGCAGTTTGTTCTCCACATTTAGCCCTCTAGACCTAACCTATTTGATTTGCATGTAATGTATAAGTTGAAATTTTACCAATTAAAATGTCGCTGAAAGGTCTACGCAGAAAGTTTGAGACATAAGACACCAGAGAAAAGGTGACCATGTTGTAGCTATGACACGCAAGTTTTGCTCACCATTTAGTACACAATAAAATTGCTGAAAAAGCATGTATTCTATTTCTGCGAGCATGAATATTGTTTTCAAAGCTTGCATTTATAAATTTATTCTTATGGTGCTAGTTCTGCATTTTGTCTTATGGTTCAGTCAGAACTAATTGATCCAGCAGTGAAGGGAACTCTTAACGTTCTTAGGTCATGTGCAAAAGCTCCTTCTGTCAAGAGAGTGATTATAACTGCTTCTATGGCTTCAGTTATGTTCAACGGGAAACCTCTGACCCCTGAGGTGGTTCTTGATGAGACGTGGTTTTCGGATACAGTTAGATGTGAAGAGCTGAAGGTGCATATACAAGACATTCTTTAGTTTCTCAAATCACTTTATCAAGTTTTTCTTTATTTACACTTCTTATATTCAGTTGAAATCAAGATCCGGATTTTCCAATCATCAACGGTAAAATATTTATCTCTCTCGAAATTTACATTTGTGGTTTATGTCTTTGTGTCCATGTTAAGATTTGCTTGTGTGTGAGGAAATAAATGTATATTAGCGCAGGAAATATATTTGTGGATTATGTCTTTGTGATTTTTAACCCAGTGGTGTCAATATCAAATTTTAAGCCTTCTTGTGCTTTTTTTCTTGTGATTTTTAACCTAGTGGCGACTTGTAATTCATTGGACAAAACTATTATTCCATTTTCATGATTCACTGGAAAATACATCAGGGTTGGATTAGAGCTTCTATTTTTATCTTAATGAAATCAAACACATATTGATGATTTTGTATTTAGGCCATTTAATTCCTTCAGCCAAGAAAAGAGTATCCATTTCAAGGTTTTGGGGTCTTTTCTTTTCCTTTCAGAATTGGTATCCACTCTCAAAAACCTTAGCTGAGGAGTCTGCTTGGAAATTCTCTGAAGACCATGGCATTGACTTGGTAACAATATGTCCAGGCTTTTGCATTGGCCCACTTATACAGCCAGCTCCAACTTTCAGTATCGAAGCCTTTCTGAAGCTCGTGAAAGGTATCCTTTTGCAACTAAAGAGCATTATGTGGATTTCATTTATTCGTGCAGAATTAGAAATATCAACTTTAGGAAGAAGAATAGTGTGCAACTGGTATGTGAGATTTAAAGATACAAAAAAGTAACCATATTCTTCCCGCGTTTTCTGCTTCAAATGTCTTACTAACTGAGGCAGCATAAGAAAAGGTTAGAACTGGTTCAGTAGATCCTGATAATTAGTGAAAATGACCTGTTCCACTAAATTGTATGTGCTAGAACTCTTTACTGGACACTACTGCCATGGATCCAGTATTGGAGTATCTCTTTGTTTCCTTGGTGATGGGTAATTGTTTTCTGTGTTTTCCAGATCTTCTATTATGATCAGCAGTTGTTTTCTTTAGGATTTCCCAGTTCCCTTTTCTTTTCACAGAAAGAATTTACTGCATTGTTTTCCTGTTAACTTTGAATGTGAAAGTTTCTGGTCTTAATCTGCAAAGTTTAAACCCTGCAATTCCACATGAAGCATAAAGGCTGAGGGTCAACATGTATTCCACGGATAACAAATGTCCTATCCCATCATTCACTGCCCAGAAAATATTCTTTGTGCCCAGATATTCATCTTGTACAAGATAACAACAGTAATTAGCTTCTGTTGATAGCAGGGAGGTGTACCTGCCATATAAGGTGAGCCATCATGAAAATGCTTTTAAGCCTTATTCAGTTGGTCAAATGGTGAAGAGTGATCACAATAAAATTCCATGATCAAGTGTAGTTGCCTGTAGAAATTTATTCTCATTCCAGTCACTACCTTTCATATAGTACTTGTGATGCTATTAGTTAACTTTTTCCCTTCTTCTTTGTCTCCTTCTACTGCTCACTCTCTCTCTCTCTCTCTCTGTGCAGGAACTGAAATTTTTCCTGATGGAATTTATGTATTTGTCGATATTAGAGATGTTGTCGATGCACATATCCTGGCATTTGAGACTCCTACTGCTAGTGGCAGATATTGTGTGGTTGGAAGCGTTGTACACTATTCTGAGGCTTTCAAGATACTGCAAAAAATTTGCCCAAATTTGCATCTTCCTGAAAAGTAAGTTCACTGCTTAAGAGTCCTTCATTGGTTCATAGTCAGTGGCAAGTAAATTCATTATGTGCGTATTACTATTGAGTATGCCAGGTTATGTACTTTGTTATGGTATCAATTTTCGTTTCTTCGGGATTGTTATGTCGTTCGATTGAACATTCTTATTCATTCATATCATTCTTTCATATCATATAATTAATAATTTAAATCATTTATTTGACTCAGATTTATTGCTAGGGCAAAGGAATGGTAAGCTGGGAAGTTGGTCTGGGTAGCGGCACGGTTACAACGACATAGGTGAAAAATAAAACTGCCTCTGTAGGTTATAGTAAGAAAATCATGCAGGGGCTTAGGTTTAGGAGCTAGAAATTTGTTATATTAGTCATGAAAGCTCTCTCTCATGGTTGTGCATTCAAAACTGTAAGAGTTTCAAAACTGTGTGGGAAACAAAGACCTACAAATCTACGATATTGCAGTTGAGGTTTCAAGTATTCTGTCCAGAACCTGTGAGGTCCTTGTGCCTAATGAGGAGAGAGACTGAAAGAGCAAGCGAGGTTTGAGACCCTTCCCCGATAACTCAGAAATATAAAGGAGGAAATTTTCTTATTTGAGTGGGAGGATCTCTGCATGAGCACGTTTTGTTTTTCCTCCTTTCATTTGAAGACTACTTGTGATTGCAAAACATCCCAGTTGTTTTTTTAACCCAAAAAACAATTGGGATGTATTCGTGCACCAAAAGCGCAACATCAAATAAGGATCTTATATGTATTTCAAATTTTTGCAGATTTGAAGATGACAAGCCTTCATTGCCAGTCTACAAGGTATCTACCAAGACAGAGCCAGAAGATTTTAGGGCATTAAGAAAGTTTGGGCATTCCTCTCTGGAAGTGATGTCTTAGGGACACTGTTGAATGCTTGAAGGAGAAGGGCTTCCTAATTTTCTGAATTATGCGGTTTGTTAAACGGGAAGTCATGGGAATGAGTAGTACAATTTGTTTATGGTCGTCCTTCCCATCATTTGCACTTTATTTTGCTCTAGGTATTTGCTAACGTTGAAAGTTCTTTAATAAGGGAAACTGTCTATCCAACTTGTTCTTCCAAATTGCTCAATATCTCCCATTTGTTCGGTTCTTGCAGAACTTCAATGTGTTGGATGTGTCTCGTAAAAGCACTCTTTTTTTTAGGCATGCATGTACTCCGACAATGGAACCTATGCTTGAACGCTATTGTCCATGGTATTCTCTGAACTTGGATGGATTACTTGGACACTTGGTGTTCTCCTTGCTTTCAGTTTTGACGGAGTCTCATGCTTCATTTTTACAGTGAAATATATATATACAATATTATGTAAATGTCATTGTATTATATATATAGATATTTATACTTTTTCTGTGAATATCAGAAATATAATACCAATGAAATCAATAAACTCACTCTATTTTTTACTATATTTCTTCTTAGAGATTTATTTCAATTTTTTTTCTCTCTTTTGTATCTTTTAGTTATTAATTTAAATGATCTGCTTTGAGGACTCGTTATGGGCTGATGATCTTATAGAGTGAGCAATATGTGTGAGGACTCAACTTGGGCTCCTTCGAAGGTGTGATTGTGTGAAATCCAGGCAATGGCAAAGCCTTCTCTCATTGTCTTTCCTATGGTGAAAGAAAATCACGTCTGGAGATCTAGTGAATAAATGCCAATTTATGGAGGATAACTTTTATGCACATCATCCAAAACTGCACTTCTTCAGATTTTACGACGATATATATTTCTTAAAAACAAATTATATTTATAAAATTAATTAAGAATTTTTACCCGGTAAGTGACTTGAAACTGCTGAAGATGAACCTTGAGTCTTCTGATTGGGCTAAATTTTACTTAAGGTTACACAACTCATGAGAATTAAATTGGGATTCAAAAATAATAATGGCAAAAAAATTAGTCTTAAATACTCTGCCAATTTCTATGGTTCGACGTTTTCTCGGAAAGGTTCTTAAGGTTCACTTTGACCTACAACGGTCCGACAGTTAACAAATTGTTTTTTTTCAATGTGGCAAATAGAAGCCACTTCATGGCCAATGCATGCCCAATGGGGAAACCATGAATTTTAAAGGGGCAAATTCTTAAGAAAATGATGATAAAAAAAAAAATTACTATATATGTAAAAAAATGTCTTAAAATTAAAATATTAAAAATTAAGATTAAAAATATTAAAAATAAATTATATTAAAATACACGTGTCATATTAATTGCTGAAAACTGAAATGTGGCAATTAAATTCTACGAGTTTATATAAATTGATTTATCTCCCACTTTAAAATCTAGTTTCAATTCAACGTCTCCCATTTCAAGAACTCTCTACCAAAATTAACTAAAATTGTAAACTCCTCATTTGTGATTTTTTGAAGTTTAGTAGGTCTTTATATACTATATTAGGAGCTCAATAAGAGACTCCTTATATTTTTCTCATCAATAGTTATTCTATAAGCAAGTAAATTAAACACTAATGAACTTTGATTTTATAAGAATGTGAATAGACAAAGTTAAAGATTCCTAACAGCACATATTCTTCTGCCCAAACTTCAACACAAATAATAATAATAATAATAATAGTAAAAATGAACCATTTGCATAGCCAGCCGTGGCGGGCCCCGCTGGTTCCACCTCTGGACACGCCGTCACGTGAGCTGTCCTTTTTCTCTCTCCCAGCTGCCGATGCCACGCCAACACATTTGCCAATTAAAAACTTACATGGCCGAGACTGAGGGGAATAAGGAGACGCAAAAACTGACCAACAGTTTGCGGCCCTGCAAAAGTTTTCGCTCAGCTCAGCTCCGCCACATGCAATTTTTTTTTTCCTAAGTGGCCACGTGCAATTGGTTTCCACGAGATTTAAGAAAAAGATCCTTAGCTTCCTGCCGTCGGCCGATGCATGCATGCCCCAGTTTGTTTGATTCGTTTGCCTAACTTTTCCGTTTTTATGTAGCTTCTTCAAGACATTCGTTTACCTTGAAAGTACTAATGAGGTCCCAACTCATCTTCATTCTCTCTCGACGTAGGCATGACCTTGGTCTTTTCTCTACAGCAATCGACTAATTTCGCATTCCTTTCCATCCATCTCTCAAGCAAGCGATTCACTAACCCCTACTCGAAGAAAACCACCAAAGAACGGTTATGTTCTTGGTGATATTCGGTCTCCGACTTCAGACCAACCTTCGGTGTATATATAGCAGCATCTCAACCAGGCGCACAAGCTTAGCTCTAGTGCCAGTTGATGCAAAACGCTCAGGATCAGGAGGGGAAGATCACCGGGCTCTGGAGACAGTCCTCAAGCTTTATGCCGCAATCAAGAACATAAACATCAATGAATTATCTGATATAATTGGTGATGAATGCCGACGCATGCATCTGCAATTTGTTCTTGTTTTTCCAACCCTTTCAAGGAAACATGGTACACATTAGACAGGCTGGTTTTTTTGTGCTTGCTGAAATTCATTCGGTCTGAAGCATCACTTTTGGAACACATGATCAAAACAAATGTGCTTGACATTTCTTTCTTGCAGCAAGTCATATTGAACTTTTTCTCTGCTCTGATTACATTCTTGGGAAATAATGTTGAATTGGTTGTGAAACCGACATTGCATGACGGACTGAAGGTTGGTGTTTCATGGAGGCTAGGTATGCCGTGTGCTTTTAGTCGTGATATCGCCTTGAGATGTTCTACGAGGTTCTAATATTTGATCTCTTTCTGTGGTGATTTATCTGCGGAATGGAACTTCCTCGTCTCCCTTCTTGGCCACCTCTTCTATGTTCTTCAACAGGCATCTTGTACCTGCTACCTGGTTGTGCGCAGCAGGGAATCCAAGCTTGAAGCGCTATCAATCACCACCATAACTTGGGTAAAGGGGTTGATGGGGATGATTTTGTCGCCTCGGGTAGTAGATACTTGATTTGGGAGTCCTTGTTCTTGTGGGTAGACTCTTCTCGTCAGGCAGTCTCTAAGATAATTATTGTCTCTTGCGTTTTGAGATGTAATTTATTATCAAAGTTTTGTATTCAAGATTTGACAATAAATCATTTTTAATTGATATTATAGCTAATCTATTTAATATTTTTTTTAATTTTAGTTTTGAAAATTTTCCGTCTACAAAAACAACCGTTACCGGTATTATTAATAATATTCTATAAATAATACTTGCATTTGGTATATAGTATTCAACTTAATCTCAAATTCTCAGTATCACCTATGAGTTAGTGGGAGCCTATAAAATTTTGGAGACTTGTGTTTTCTTTTGTTAAGTTAAAATAAGGGCTTATTAAATATTAAGTAAAATAAAGAGTTGGGGTCTTAGACAATTGCCTAATCAATCAATGCTCAAAGACATCCCTACTTCTCCACGGTGGCTGAGGGAGGGGGGTGGCAAGGGGAGCCACCGCCCCCTAAGATTTTGAAAATTATCCCCTCCCCTTTGCCCATATGCTATTTTTTGACAAAATATATTCTTGGCCCCCCAAAATTTTCAAAAATGTCCCTCAAACTATTTTTTAGCCTTTTAGGAATTTGAAATATACATTTTGTCCTTGAATATTTAACAATAACCTATCACTTTTAGTTTGGACAAAATTTAAAAACACATTTGATATATAAGACTAAAAAAAATCTGAGATTCAACTTAAATTTCCAAAATTCTAGAATTTTTCTTAAAACTCTAACTTTTGAATAGTACAATTTTCTGAATTTAAAAAAATATATTTATTTTTAAAAATAGAGAATATGAATGTTTTCTCCTCTTTTAATATTTTTAAGCTTTTTGTATTATTTATATCTACTTTTGTATTATCCCTACATTATATTTATTTGTATTATCTCTAGCATACTCAATTTTTAACTAATATAAACCTGTGCTATATATTCTTAACTTTTGAGAATATTTTTCATGATCTAAATTGTATTTATACAAAACTTTTTCATATTTTAAGTATAGTAAAGCATATAATATAAAAATAAAAATAAGCATCATAATATTATTTTGGCCCCCTAAAGATAAATTCCTAGTTCCATCATTGCAAGCAAACATTTGACATTGCATGAACGAAATTATATTGATATTTTAATTCTAAGATATTTTTTGCATTAAATAGAAGAAAAAAAATTTGTCATTTCACCTTAAAAATTTATCTTCCTCAACTTGAGTCCTGATTCCGCTACTACTTCTCTAGGTGCCGAAACCCAATATTAAGGGTGTGAACAGAGAGAGGTCAGGGTTCCTCACCAGCCTCTCAAGACATTGAAGAAATCTCTGAGGTTCAGAAGCCATAGGATTGAGCAGGCAACCATGACCACAAACACAAAAGTCAAGGCCTTAAAATAGAAAGAGATAGGTGCGCACAAGCTGTGAAGTAATGGTATGCAGAGAGGTGGAGCTGGGAATATAAGGGAAGGAGGTGTGCAACCTGTGGGTGCCGTTTCGATTGAATAGTTGACGTGGACAGTGACGCTGCAAATTTTTTGTGGTTGCGTGGCTTCGGCTGGGAGAGAGGAAGGGACAGGCCACGTAGCGGCATGCCATTGGCTATGACTGGGTTCTGTTTGCGAAGTCCAAAAAAAAACAGTTAAGTTGCCTTGTTACATCCCTCTGATGAAGCCCGGATCCACTGCCCATGCACAAGTGGAAATTGCTATGGAAACTCAAACTTCATGCCCGCTTGAAATTATTGTTATGGAAGATAGCGTGAAATATTTTGCTAACTCGTTCACGTGTTGACCTAGCCCTCCACCAAGTTGTTTTGGAGACTAGTGTCTGCCCTTTCTGTGCCACTCATCTGGAATCTATGAATCATCTATTTCTTGAATGTAAGGTGAACTACGTTCTTCGGCGAGAAGCTCCATGGCCATTAATGATTGATCGTTTTGTTTCCTTATCCTATTGTCCATTGGATCTCTGTTATTATTGATCCTGCTCTTATTGATATTCCTGTGGAAGAGAGGCACCATTTCCAACTTTATGCGCAGCTAATGCGTTGAATGTTGTTTGGTTTGAACGCAACCGTATTGTTCATGGCAAGCCCCCTTCTGAGATCCCTGCATTGTTGGATAAGCTCAGACGCATTACTCAGCAACATGTGGTTGCTTGGAGAGCTAATTCCCAGTGTCGAGCTATTGGCTGGCTTCCTCCACCGTGAGGGAGTATTAAGATCAATGTTGATGTGGCGATTAGACCTTCCTTTGCTATGGCTGCGTGTGTTTGCTGGGACTTTTTGGGTACCATCATTCATACAGAAACCAAGAAGCTTTCTACTGTTGATCCTCCGGTGGGTGAAGCAGAGGCGATGTTGTTGGGTGTTCAGGTGGCTTGTCTTGCACTTTGGTCTGATGTTCTCTTTGAAGGGGATTCTTCAGTTGTTGTGGACGCCGTTGTCAGAGATTTGGCAGATTGCCCCTGGGTGATTGAACCCATTATTTCTGAGATTAAAGCTCTGTTTGCAGAGTCTCCTAGGTTTAGATGTTCCTTTTCTCCTAGGAATGCGTATGTGGCTGCACATTCTCCTGCCCAATGGGCTGCTTCCTCTGGTAGAGAGGGATGCTTTCCCGAGTTTTGTGGGCACTTCCAGCGTCTTCCTTGGGTGTTTGAGGGGTCTGATCCCCTTAGTTTGGCGTTTGTTTTTATTTTTGCTGTGTTTTATCCTTGTAGCTACGGTATATGTTTTCCTATCTAATATATTATAGCTCAGCTTGATTAAAAAAATAAAGTTGGCGGGCCACATTAACGACGGCCGACGTGTGTATTCGAAAAAGTTAACCGCATTCACCGCGGCAGGACAAAGTCAAGCAAGACCTTTCTAGAAAAAGTTTTAACCAGAGACGTGCGGAGTATTTAACCCATAAAATAACTTGTGCTCGTTGGAACAATATTGCTACGGGTTGTGCTGAATGGCAGTGAGCTGGAGTTAAGTTGATTGGATATGGGCTTCATTAGTTGCTTTGAAATAGTCAAGTATTTGTTTCTTGCAAATAACGTTGGAATTGTTTTCCTGTGAATGTCGTGTTCGGTAGAATAGGAGTGGAGGTAGTGGGTGAATGTGAATGATAGTGGACGTAGTAGTCTGTAGATATGCCCGTTTCTTATGTGTAATTTCCTTTTATTTATAGTCTGATAAATGAGAAAGTTAGCTTAGCTTAGTTAACACAAATCATATTGTTTATTGGAGGCCTGGCTTCCTCGAAGAAGCCATAGTTCTTAACAGAAAACCTTACAGATCTTACACTATTTCTACAAAGAATAGAGGAGGTTCATAGCAAATATCATCTTCGATCAAATTGCTTGGTTTTAAACACAATCTGAGCCTATTAGGATGAGTGGAGCAGAGAAGGAGAAGGTGGTGTGCATGACTGGAGAAAGAGAGAGGATGAGTGGAACAGAGAAGGTGGTGTGCGTGACTGGAGGTTCAGGTTACGTAGCATCATGGCTGGTGAACCTCCTGCTCCGACGTGGGTATACTGTCAAAGCCACAGTTCGTGACCCAAGTCAGCTTTCTCCACTCTCCCCTCCTCTATTTGTGTCACTTTTTTTCTTTTGGAATGTTAAAGCCACAGTTCGTGACCATGTCTTGGCGTAATTTGAATCCGGGTTTGATAAGTCTTGCTTCAGCTACTTTTTAATTCCAACTTATGACGTTTTCTTGTCATTTCTTTTACTGTTAAGGTTCTTGGCTTTTGAGAGGAGCTTTGTATTCATATGGTTTTGACAAGTAAACCCTGTCTAGCAGGAAAAAACGTAGAAAATATAAATACCGTTTGTTGCTAGGGGTGTGCAAGGAACACAACCAAACTGTTAAAAGCACCAGACCTCTGTTATTAGAGAGTGAATGTGGTGAACGAGGTTCGGGAAAGAAAGAGGAGAAAACGAGGCTATAAGTCTATTTCGTAATTGTGATCTTGCTTAGTAACAACAAAATGTAAAAACTCACCTGTGTCTTTTAGCACTATGAGTTTTCGTTTATTCTACTAATTGAATTTAAGTAGGAAAGGATGGGTGGGTGAGGCTATAAACGGACCCCCTACAAATTGAAAACAAAAAAGTAAAAACCTATTCAATATGCACTTTCCTACAAATTATCGTTAAAGCACCAACCCTCTTTACTTCTAGAAACAAATTGTCTGCGTATATTAACCATGGAAAATGGTACCCTAGGAGGCTTGTCATTCCTTCATCCAGTTTTTACGATATCCCTTTTTATCCTGTAAGTTGCTTATCATGTTATTCGAAGTGAATTTGTGCACACAAATACGCGCAGTAGGGGGCGTAAACATGTTACCTCTTACAAAATTTATCTGGTGAATCTTTGACCTGTCATCTTAAGATTGACAGTTCAGTCATCTTAGCATAGTTCCATCTTATACATTATGTAACAGTTGATGTACCTGGTAATTGCTCACCCTTGTATTGGATTTGAAGTGGGTAGTTGCTCCTCTTTTTTTTGTTTCTTTAATTCCCATGTATTTTTGGTGCTGTGCTTGATATTACTAACTTAGCAGTTAGCATTATAGATGGAATTTTTTGCATATATATTCCACAGATGATCCAAAGAAAACAGAGCATTTACTTGCACTTGATGGAGCTAAGGAAAGACTTCAGTTATTCAAAGCAGATTTGCTGGAAGAAGGATGCTTTGATCCCATTGTTGAAGGATGCCAAGGTGTTTTTCATACAGCATCCCCTGTTTTTTTCGTAGCCAGTAACCCACAGGTTCGTCCATGATATTATGTTTACTGCCTAATGCATAGTATAAGCAACAAGACATTCCTGCTTTTTGCCTCCAATACGCCGAATTATTTTTTTTTTTTTTTTTTTAAAAAAAAAACTTAAAAGCACCATATGCCAGCTCCCTTGCTTCAGCGACCTGTGATTCTTGCTTTGCGATTGTGCCTTGGCCAAAAGAATCAATCCTAGGCCATAGTATCGAAGCAATAAATTAGCAAAAATCAAGAATTTACACTTGACTATGAAGAGACTTATGACGCCTTAATCCAGTAAGTGGGAAATCAACGAGAAAAGCTTTTCAATACAGGCTAACGTAGGAAGTTGTAAAAGGAGAATCATTAACATTGGCAATGAACTGCATCCATGTCCCGGAGGAAACATATACTCCTAGGAAACATACATATGTTATGGCTTTTAAAAGGTCTAAATATTTTATAATTTTCATTGCAGCTTAAAGGAAGAGGATGTTTTATTCTTACCACATTGTAATCTGCAGTTGTTCAACATAGCCAGAACAAACAATTGTTGCATGTAATGCTTCTAGGTTGAAAGTTACGAAAGTAAATGCTTGAATGTCTACGCAGAAATTGTACATAAGACATCAGAGAAGTTACCATGTGATGCAAGAACAAGATTAGTACACAATAAAATTGCTGAAAAAAGCATGTATTCTATTTCTGCGAGCATTAATATCCTTTTCAAAGTTGCATTTATAAATTTATTCTTATGGTGCTAGTTCTGCATTTTGTCTTATGGTTCATTTTGTCTTATGGTTCAGTCAGAAATAATTGATCCAGCAGTGAAGGGAACTCTTAACGTTCTTAGGTCATGTGCAAAAGCTCCTTCTGTCAAGAGAGTGGTTATAACAGCTTCTATGGCTTCAGTTATGTGCAACGGGAAACCTCTGACCCCTGAGGTGGTTCTTGATGAGACTGGTTTTCAGATACAGTTAGATGTGAAGAGCTGAAGGTGCAGTATAGGACACATTCTTTAGTTTCTCACATCACTTTATCAAGTTTTTCTTTATTTACACTTTATATTCAGTTGAAATCAAGATCCGGATTTTCCAATCAACGGTAGAATATTTAATCTCTCGAAATTTATATTTGTGGTTTATGTCTTTGTGTCTATGTTAAGAATTTGCTTGTGTGTGAGTAAATAAATGTATATTAGCTCAGGAAACATATTTGTGGTTTATGTCTTTGTGATTTTTAATCTAGTGGTGTCCATATCAAATTTTAAGCTCTTTTTTTTTTTTTTCTTGTGATTTTTAACCTAGTGGCGACTTGTAATTCATTGGACAAGACTATTAATTCCAGTTTCATGATTCTCTGGAAAATACATCAGGGTTGGATTAGAGCTTATATTCTTATCTTAATGAAATCAGACACATGTTGATGATTTTGTATTTAGGTCATTTAATTCCTTCAACCAAGAAAAGAGTACCATTTCATGGTTTTGGGGTCTTTTCTTTTCCTTTCAGAATTGGTATGCACTCTCAAAAACCTTAGCTGAGGAGTCTGCTTGGAAATTCTCTGAAGACCATGGCATTGACTTGGTAACAATATGTCCAGGCTTTTGCATTGGCCCACTTATACAGCCAGCTCCAACTTTCAGTATTGAAGCCTTTCTGAAGCTCGTGAAAGGTATCCTTTTGCAACTAAAGAGCATTATGTGGATTTCGTTAATTCGTACAGAATTATAAATATAAACTTTAGGAAGAAAAATAGTGTGCAACTGGTATGAGAGATTTAAAGATACAAAAAGTAATCATATTCTTCTCAAGTTTTCTGCTTCAAATGTCTTACTAATTGAGGTGGCATAAGAAAAGGTTAGAACTGGTTCAGTGGATCCTGATAATTAGTGAATATGACCTGTTCCACTAAATTGTATGTGCTAGAACTCTTTACTGGACACTACTGCCATGGATCCAGTATTGGAGTATCTCTTTGTTTCTTTGGTGATGGGTAATTGTTTTCTGTGTTTTCCAGATCTTCTATTATGATCAGTTATTTTCTTTAGGATTTCCCAGTTCCCTTTCTTTTCACAAAAGGTTTTACTGCATTGTTTTCCTGAAAACTTTGAATGTGAAAGTTCCTGGTCTTAATCTGCAAAGTGCAAACCCTCCAATTCCACATGAAACATAAGGCTGAGGGTCAACCTTTTATTCCACGGATAACAAATGTCCTATCCCATCATTCACTGCCCAGAAATATTCTTTGTGCCAGATATTCATCTTGTACAAGGTAACAACAGTAATTAGCTTCTGCTGATAGCAGGGTGTACCTGCCATATAAGGTGAGCCATCTTGAAAATGCTTTTAAGGCATATTCCGTTGGTCAAATGGTAAGAGTGATCACAATAAAATTCCATGTTCAAGTGTAGTTGCCTGTAGAAATTTATTCTCATTCCAGTCACTACCTTATATAGTACTTGTGATGCTATTAGTTAACTTTTTCCCTTCTTCTTCCTCCTTCTACTGCTCACTCTCTCTCTCTCTCTCTCTCTGTAGGAACTGAAATATTTCCTGATGGAATTTATGATTTGTCGATATTAGAGATGTTGTCGACGCACATATCCTGGCATTTGAGACTCCTACTGCTAGTGGCAGATATTGTGTAGTTGGAAGAGTTGTACACTATTCTGAGGCTTTCAAGATACTGCAAAAAATTTGCCCAAATTTGCATCTTCCTGAAAAGTAAGTTCATTACTTAAGAGTCCTTTATTGGTTCAAAGTCAGTGGCAAGTAAATTCATTATGTACGTATTACTATTGAGTATGCCAGGTTATGTAATATGTTATGGTATCAATTGTCGTTTCTTTGGGGATAGTTATGTTACGTCGAACATTCTTAAACATTCAATTCCTCCACCATTTTCTTTCATATCATATAAATAATAATTCTAAATCATTTATTTGGCTAGATTAAGTTGCTAGGGCAAGGGAAAGGTAAGCTGGGAAGTTGGTCTTGGTAGCGCACGGTTACAACGAATAGTTGAAAGATAAAACTGCCTCTATAGTTTATAGTAGAAAATCATGCAGGGGCTTAGATTAGGAGCTAGTAATATTGTTATATTAGTCATGAAGGCTCTCTCACGTGGTTGTGCATTCAAAACTGTAAGAGTTTCAAAACTGTATGGGAAAACAAAGACCTACAATTCTACGATATTGCAGTTGAGGTTTCAAGTATTCTGTCCAGAACCTGTGAGGTGCCTTGTGCCTAATGAGGAGAGAGAATGAAAGCCAAGCGAGGTTTGAGATCCTGCCCTGAGAACTCGGAAATAGGAATGGAGGAAATTTTCTTATTTGAGTGGGAGGATCTCTGCATGAGCAAGTTTTGTTTTTCCTCCTTTCATTTGAAGACTACTTGTGAATGCAAAACATCCCAATTGTTTTTTTAACCCAAAAACAATTGGGATGTATTTGTACACCAAAAACGCAACATCAAATAAGGATCTTATATGTATTTCAAATTTTTGCAGATTTGAAGATGACAAGCCTTCATTGCCAGTCTACAAGGTATCCCGAAGACAGAGCCAGAAGTTTGGGCATTAACTTCATTCCTCTGGAAGTGAGTCTTAGGGACACTGTTGAAAGCTTGAAGGAGAAGGGCTTCCTCATTTTCTGAATTATGCGTTTGTTAAAAGGGAAGTCATGCAAATGAGTAGTACAATTTGTTTATGGTCGTCATTCCCATCATTTGCACTTTATTTGCTCTAGGTTTGCCAATGTGGAAGTTTCTTTAATAAGGGAAACTGTCTATCCAACTTGTAATGTAGGAAGTTTCTTTAATAAGGGAAACTGTCTATCCAACTTGTTCTTCCCTAATTGCTGACCTCCCATTGGTCAGGATCTTTCATAACTTCAATGGGTTGGATGTGTCTCGCAAAATCTCTCTTACAGAATTCCCAACCTCTAGTAACATGCGCAATAGCCCATTAAACTCCCTACTCCAAAATCTGCTAAACAATTCTTACTTGCTCTTGGTATGTTAATTGGATTTGTTACCAACAAAGCAAGATCAGCTTAGACAAGGGTCCCCTAAAACCGTTTCAATGTCCTGGTAATTTCTTCCAATAAGCATTCCAATATGTTTTAAAGAATGGGACTTCTTAATCTGGCTTTGGGTCACTTGCAAACAAAACAAAGGAAAAGGCATTAGGCCTACAACCAACAGAGAACACGGTTTATTGGCAACTCGCGTGATCAATAGCTAGTGATGGCGTTTACACAAGTCCATGAAGAAAATAGAAAAATCAAGGAGCAGAACGAGCAGTAAATTACAGGCATATATTATTGCTTCCGAAATAAAATCATGATAGTTTTCTTTTCCAAAGCAGATAATCCCACTGTCAGTAAGAGAAGAGAAGAGAAGTAATGCTCTAAGCCACCCCAATCTCCATTACACGAGGAAAATCTCAGCTTAGGAGATTCTCAACTAAGAAAGTGCTAAACCTCAATATCACACCCAGACAAAGTATATCAGCTTTTGAACCATTACAAGGAGACCCAGGCAAAGTGTATCAGCTTCTACACGCTTCCTCCTCAGAGGCAGCACAACAGCTTGTGGTCCAAAGTACCGTCTCTGCCGAACAGCCAGAGTGAAAAAGGCAATGCAGGTGCAGCAAAGGAGCTTTTCTCCAATTAGCCAGCCTTGTTACCTTTCTTGTTTTCTCAGTAGTGCTGATGACTCAGCAGATACTTGACCTGAGAGTATAGCCAATTTTTTCTCGATGGATATAAGTATGTTGTTCACAAATTTCCATCATGCATTTGACTTCGGTTAAACTAACCCATCCATAACTTCAATACTCTATCTTTACCACCAGAGGCTACCTTTTCTCCATCTGGACTCCAATCAACCGCATAAACCTTTTCAAAATCAGTTATCAAAATGTCAAACAAAACAAACCAAACCAAAACAAAATATATTTTTGGAAACATAACATACCTCATCTGCATGGCCTGGAAGATCTTGTTTCAACTTCCGTGTCCGGATATCCCAAACCTAGACAATTTAACAAATTTCAATCCCATCCTTGGAAAAAATTGAGCACTTCCACCACTGAGGCCACATAAAAAACAACAAGACATCTAGATATACATGCTATTTGGTAACACATTTACATTGACACAATCCCCATCAAATTCCAAAGGTTACTGACACAGTACAGACTACAATGCTTAACATATCACCTTGAAGGTTGCAAGATGACGATGTCAGAGCCTAATATTCTACAAGGTGGGTTTAGGTTCAGAATGGGGAGCACCAGAGGGGGACGGATGTTCACGGTTACAAAATCAATCACAAGCTAGAAACAAAATTAAATATAGTGGGCCATAGCATCTGCCATGAGTATATTCCATTTTGAGCCAAAGAGCTTTTAATGGTGAAGAAATGGCACTACATAAAATTTCATGGCATCATCTCCTGGACAATAAATAATCCCAATTAGATCTCCTTAGTCTTTAATGCCTAATATGCAAATTTTGGGTCTAATACCGTCAGAAGAAGCAAAGGCTCTTATTCATTTCATTAACTGTAGTTCCAGATGAAAAGGTGATAGTTTTTACTAGTTACCTTCAGTGTGGAGTCCTTGCTACCACTCAAAAGAAGCCTACTGTCTGCAGACCAGCTGTAGAGCAACAAGCAACATAAAATTAGCTGAAAGATATATGAATTGAAATACATAAGCCATGGAAAGAGAACTGTAAAAACCTGATCTGATAAACGGGCCCAACATGGCCCCGAAAAGCAGCAATGAATTGCCCTGTAGCACCGTTCCATAACTTGACAGACTTATCAAATGAAGCACTTGCCACCCATTGCCCATCAGGTGAAAAATAAACATGATTTACAAGCTGTTAGAGAGAACAAGTCAAACTTCAGTTTTTATAATTGAAGAACAAGATTTGTGCAATGGGATATGATAAACTTCTATACATCGAAAAGCATATAAACGTAAAGGTCCCTGTAGAACGAACTCCCACAATAACTAGGGTACCCTAGTAGTAGCGTCCCCGTCCCCCCCCCACGCCCGGGGCAACCCTACACAAAAAAGAGGGTACAGGTGATGGGGGGAATAAACCAGGCAAGATGCGGACAAATTAAATTACTTTGGTTACAGATGAGAAACAAAAAGGAAGATGAAATTCATCTGCTTCAGGTAATCATTTAAGCCTATGTGCAACTTTTTTTTTTTTTTATAAGTAAGAAGAACTTTATTGAAAAAACAAAAAGAGGTAACAGTACAATCTCCTATGTGCAACTTAACATTGATTTCAATTTTCAGAACAGGCTAGAATGAACTAAAAGATAAGTAGCAGGAAAGGACAAGAGAGTTGAAAGAGACATCTCTTTGTTTTCTTCCATATTCAAATCATGACATTCCCACCCCCACCCCCCCCCCCCCCCCCCCAAAAAAAAAAACAACAAAACCGGCGTTAAAGGAATAAGCTCAATTTGGCAATTGGCAATTGTTTTTTGTAGCAATCATGATTTCTTGTCAGTTAAGGGAAGGAAACGAATGCAATCCAAGATGGATAATCACATTACAAAATATTACTTCCTGCAATCGATGACAGATAATCACATTACACTAGGATATCTACCTGTTGATGACCTGTCATGCGCGTTTTTGGGTGTTTGCTGACAAAAGGTTCCCAAAGGAACATCGTAAAATCATCAGATCCAGAAACCAATCTTTCCGGGCCATTGCCTTTCATTTTGTTGTACCTTTCCAAAGCAACCTATATTCATGAGCACCATGAAAAAAAGGAATTAGTTTCACCTGAAGGCAAGATGGAGAAAAGCAGAAAGAATTAGTGCATGAAACCCCAGTCTAACGTGAGAATAAATAATGGTTGCAACAACAAACAATTGCCAACTTAAGAGAACATAGCAATACCTGAGGCAGGAGGGTGGGTGGGAAGAGAGTGGGTGCATACACTCACTTAATGATTTGACAACTTTTAAGGCCAAAAATTAATAGGTATCCCAAAAAGAAAACATGACCGAAGAATCCAATAAAGTAAAACAGAATAAAAACTGCACCTCCAGTTTTCCCAAAAGGAAGTTGAAAAAAAAAACAATGAAAGTGACAAAAAAGAAAAGCTGCATGATACCAAAGCAGCAACATAGTGGGAAAAATCAAACCAGAGCTCACACAGGAGGTCACATTCCTCAAGTTGTTGCATCAACCAAGGCATCAAACAGATTTCATGAATTAACGTGCAGTGACTAAAGCACAAATGGGAAGTGAATAAAGCATGAAATAGACAGTTACCCTCTTCATTTCCTCAGGAGATGAGTATTTCTTGCCTGTATGGTCAAAAGCCCCAGTGCGAAGAACATATTCTGTGCTTAATGCAAGAGAGTTGATCCAATGCCCATGACCCTAAATTAAATACCATGCATACAAAGAGAAGTTAAAGGAAAAAGGAGAAAGCAAAGAAAAGAGACAAATTACATCAACCATTGTATTTTGTATTCCTAAGCAATGAAGGAACAGAACTATACGAAACATGGCTCTAAGACAATTATCTAGTTACCTTCAATTCCTTGATTAGCTTTCCTTGTGTAGTTTCCCAAACTTTGATAGTACAGTCTTGGGAGCTGCAATGGTTGAGATGAAGATATAGTTACAAAACCAGAGAATACTAAAAGCTTGGACAGGGCTTATTAGTCCAGTAAAGCACACTAAAACTAGATTCACTTAAGACGAATAATTACCCTGTATAAATAACTCCATCGCCACCCCATTTTACACAAGTTACTGCAAGTGTATGGCCACTAAGACAAATAACACATTTCTTTAATGAAATGTCCCATATGCGTGCATCGCCATCTTTACTAGCACTTACAAATCGCCGACATGGAGCATTCAGGTGGACTGGTTCCCAAGATATCCCAGTAATCCATTTTTTGTGACCCTAGGAATAGATATTCCAAGTATTAATGTCAGCGGAGTATGTGATTGTAAGCCCATCAATTCAAAAAACTATGCTTAGGCCACATTAAAAAAAAAAAAAAAAAAAAAAAAAAAAACCCAAAGGCGCTAGCATCAATGATTACATGCTGCAAACAACCACAATCTATCCAAGGAAGTCAAAGACAGATATGTAAGGTCTTTCAAAGAAAGAGGAATGATTTAGAATCTTGCTGAAGCTTTAGAAGGCTAATCTCTACATAAAGGACCCATATACCACCAGTCCTGAATGATCCATATTTCGTGGACGCAACATCCACATACTCGCTCTTGATCAAGTTACAACCTAAGTTTCTGACCATAAGAGGCAAAGTATTCAACAGATGTGCGAATTTGGTCCTAGCTAGTGGAACTAGAAAGAAACGCATCTACATTTACTACAATCAAAAGATCTCCCCCCATCTAAGACTTCCCCCTGCTTTTCCTTAGTTCGTCAATTTCAATTCCAACTAGCACAGTAGAACAGGGAGAAGAATTAGCAAAAAAGCCACCAAACATAACAACTCCCAAGATATGCATAGTGGTTTGACCATTTGTGACCCATTTTTGGAGACCATAATTCTAGGACGCGGAATAGCTCTAGTAAGTCCATATCTGGATATGGATCAGGACTGTAATCTGAGGCATGGGCTGGAGGAAGAAATGGCGAATAGGCAACACAGAAGATGAGACTTTATCGCCATGGTGCAGATTTTTGCAAAGTCATCTGACACAGCCAACTAGCTATGCACCGGAGTTTCCAGAATTTCCAGAAGTATCAAAAAGACTATTACTGAAATTAGTTTTGGAAAATTCAGGCTACCATATCTTTTGCTTTGAGGCAAATTTAGGTTAATTAATGAGTCCTTATGCCAGGCCATGTCTTCTTCGACTACAGACTGCATGCTGTCAGAACTACCAGTTGTTAACTAAGCAAGTTGCCTTGCTAAGAACATAGGGCTATATCACGAAGTCCAGGCCAATAAGCTACAACCTACTTTAGGTTCCCATATTTTTTCATCTACTCGTACTCTCCTCTTTGTTTGTTCCCAATAAGCTCCAGTAATGCTTTTGGACCTGTGGACCTCATCAACCACTATCAGACCTAGAGAAACTGTTAAGGTGATTCTTCTTGGAGCTATGCCCAATCAAGGACAGGGTACAAGAGTTAGACCTTCGAGGGCTGTCAAAGAAGTGAACAGTCAAATAATGACTTTGAAGGACAAATTCATGATCGCCTTTGCCTTAGGAAGCTACCTGCTCAGGATGACAGATTTGAGATGAATAAATTGAGATACCAGAGTTCACTGGTAGTTTACGTGTGGTGAGTTCATAGATTGGTTGAGTACTGTCAAAAGCCAATCTGACCAAGCGAATATAAATCTTCCCAGATAGGAGAGTTTGCTCTCCACATGATTCAAAGCAAACCGGTTTAACAATTAACCATCCATCTGCAAAAAAAAATGATAAATTATCCAAGTAAAAGAAGTCACCATAAGTGGATTGCCGGATGGCTTTCCTGTTTGTGGATCCCAGCATTGAAGTTCTCCAGCCTTGCTCCCACTTACAAGATGCTTACCATCAGGTGACCACGCAATACAGAGAACCCAATTCCTGTGTCCTGGATATGACAAAAAGGCTCACCACTAATACAACTAGATGAAAGAAGGGGCATGACAAGTAGCAATCCACCTTAGGAACTAAATTGAGTGATTTTGTATCCCTACAATCTATTAAACGAAAGACAAGCCATTTCAGCCTTACTCCCTATTCTCTTAACATCAAAAGTGTTTTATCCTCAATATGCAGCATTAAACTGTGAGCATAACAGTCCAACAAGGGGGCAATGCAATATTTCTGAGATTTACACGACCTACCTCTAAAATAAACAAGGGCATGATATACTTTTTGGACATTATGTTACTCAATTGACAACATTCTCAAGTCCATAAATGAATGTTTAAAGCTTTTGCAAGTCATAAATATTAAAGTTGTCCTTGTATTCTCTTTTCTTGTTTCCAACTATTTATTCCACTTTACTTATAAAAAAAACAAATTATTTATTCGCTTATTTTCCATAAGGGTATTTGGACATTGATAGTATCTCTAACAGTCCAAGAATGTGATGTGAGTCTTTGATTCTCACCTGTACATGTGAACTGAGGAGTCTGGGTATTAAGGTCCCAGAGTCGGACAGTGGTATCACCTGAACCACTTGCCAAATGCTGCCCGTCAGGACTAAAGGCAACTGACAGTACAGCTTCAGTGTGGCCTGCACCAGTAATACAGATGCAAGGCAATCAACTAAATGATATTAAATTGCGTGCAGGTAAAAACCATGCAAACAATCATCAAAGCGAGGAAAGGGTTGACTATACCACTTGAAAACTCCTTTCTTGATGAGATCATTCAAGTACATCAATAGGAAAGGCGACCCAAGAAAAGGAGTACCAACTAAACCTCATGATTAATTCTAAAGAAAAATTTCTAACAATTGATAAGATCCGATAAGCCTTATAGTATAAAGCATCGATTCAAATATTGAGTTTTCAAGAGAAGCAAATAATGAAAAGCAGTCCTCTACAATAGTAACTAAAATCGGAATTGATGAGAGCCATAAGACCATACTCATTATATATCTCTAAACCACTGAAATGAAAAACCAAAGAGTACCAAATGAGATATGGAAAACAATCTGCAAAGAACATCTGAAATGAAAAAAAAAAAAAAGATAGTGGTTTTTAAAGCCGCCCAGTACAGTAGAACATCTCAAAGCAACTAACACAAAGATAGAAAATCCAATGAAAAGGCAAAAGAGGTTGTGTTTTAGTACTTGTATCTAATATGATATCACTATGCAAGCAAAACCCAAATCTCATACCAGCAATTGTTGCCGAACAACGATTAACTGAGCGAATTCTGAAAACAGCTTGAGGTTGATAAATTATTGAAAGCACCTTCTCCACAGAAACTGCAAATATGTCCACCCAAAAGGATTATCGGATAAATAGAAAAGAAAGCCTTTCGATACGTCATTAAAAAAAAAAAAAAAGACAGAGGAAATAGAAAAGAAAATCAAACAGTTGAAGCTACAATGTGAATTTCAACTATCCTTTCATTTGACTAACCCTTATTCTTCTCTAAATAAGTTCCAAGCGGCACGAGAAGCTCCTGATCTGATACATAGAAGGCATAAGGCAACTTCTCCTCCTGCAAAAGAAAAGGTTACAGACTTCCATTGTTATTAAATTCAGAGAAGCACAAACACAACCCTTACACATCTTTCCATATTCAGGCCACTGGTACCAATAAACTGATCAAATCTCTTGCTACACACAATAGAAATCTATTTGCTCTGCAGTGCAAATCGCTAAACAGTTAAACTCCCTTAAATGCAGAGACCCATTGTCTCTAAGCCCGTATGGGTTTCACAGGAGCTCGATTGAGCACATAGTGGAAGAATTTTTAGTGCAGCAAATCAATACAAAGAGGCTGCTTATTTGGCAAAAACTGGGAATAGGATTCAGATTGGGGAATGATGCTTTTCATATAATTCAAAAATATCTGGAAAATTCAACTGCCGCTGTACTTATCTGCTTGGATTTTCTTCGAAGAAAAAGGCGAACAAGCGTTAACAGATTTACCAACTCAAATATAATGCTTTGCAAATGTAAATATTCAAGAAAAAATGCAGGTAGACAATTTTTTTCGTTTTTCTTTGCAAGCTTCTCCCTTGAAACTTCACTCCTATAGAACAAATCTCTCCACAAGTAAATTTCAAAACTTCTTGTCCTTTCGCTGCAATTTCTCACCAACAAAACAAAACCTCAAGCTTGACACTTCGACAAAGAAAAAATCGGTGTTCGTGGATAGATCAGTTTTCGTTTCCTGCGCTTTCACAGCAACCAAAGAAAGCACACCAAAAGATTCCCAAAAGCGAAAAGCTTACATTGTTGAGAAGCTTATTGACCATTTGTTGGAGTTGCTGGGGCCCAGCGTTTTGGGGAAGGTACACGGGAGCTCCCAGAGGCGTTCCCTCTGGGTCCGTCAAAAGACACATCACTTTGTTGGTCGTCGTTTCTCTCTGCTCTTCTTCCACCTCCATTGCTGCTACGCCTCAATCCGAATGTGTGCCTGGAATTGACGGTGTGGAGTGTGACAATTAACAGGTTTGGGAGACGGGTTTGTGCTCTCCAGAATTCAAAGGGAAAGGCAAAGGGAGGTTTTAGGGTTTTAGGGTTGGGATTTATCTTAGTGGGGGTGGTTCTCCACGTGGCATTTGACCTGTGCCGTGTCAGCCGTCTAATCGAATTATGTTATAAAGACATTTATGAAGCAGGAATTGCCGGCGTTAAAAAATAGCCGGGGTCGACTTAGACATAGACCTTATTTTATAACATCGGGTTGCCTTAATAGAACGAATTCTGCGCATGCGGCAGTCAAATTCCGATAATACCCAAACCCTTAAAAGTCCTATATGAGGCTATATCCGTATGTATATCAAATCAAGAGATTTTAATATCAACCAACACCGTGAAGAACATAATATACTAATTTCAAAATAGGAAACAAAAGAAGAAATTTGAAAGAAAAAAAAAACAACATTTTTTACTTCTCCTTAAAAAAAAATTAGAAAACATTTGGCCAAATAAGAATTTCCTATATGTTATAATAAGCAAGGATATTCGAAGAAGGAAATTCCAACTTCTAATATATTTTCAGAAGAATATCTCATGTAATAACCATAGATATTACTAAATATTTTTTTATACTAAATTTTCTCATTTGATGCAATAGTTAATGGAGAAAACAGAAAATCCAGTTTTCTTCCCCAATAGATTATGTACTCGATTTCCAGCTCTATTGATATCCACGTAGTAGTGAAAGAGCCGTTGAGGAAAAAAAAAAAGGCCCATTTTAGGATTTCAATGATTGCTTCCAACCTTTCAACGTGGACCTATATATGAAACTCTGCAAGTCTGCAACTGTACCCGTTATTCCACGAGCCATGTCTAACTTCAACTCCCTGTTCCTCGTTTTGATGCTCACGGTGGCACTGCTACCAATTGCTTTGTCAGAACCGGAAGATCCTATACAGGCTTTGCTCAAACGTTTGAACTCAAAGCGGTCATCTCCTTCGGTTCAAGAGGCTGCAGCGGAAGCTGTCCTGGAGAGATTGCTTCCTGGCTATGTGTCCAGCTTTGAGTTCAAGATTATCTCCGATGTACCGTCATTTTTTCAGAATTTTTTTCCTTACTCGTGTTTCACCCTATTTTCTCCTTAGTTACTGCTTTACTTCATCTGGATGTTCTTCGATTGCTGTATCTTGCCTGTTGACGTATGCTTATATGATGTCATTCTTCTGTTGGTTGGGAATAGATAGGAATATGAATGAATTTGGAACGTAATGTTGTTTCACGTGGTTTTGGTTCCGCACATGTGAGAATTTGACATAAACTGCTTGTTCATTTTGAAGTCGGACGCTCGTGTAAGGTTTGATTGTTGCTTTGTTGCATCTGGCTGTTCCAAACTTTTCTGGTTTTTCGTTTAACTGATCCGGTAACTGCTTGGAGGAGCGAAGAAAAGAATAGAAAGTCCAATTGATTAGCTTCAGATATTCCATCGTTAGTTAAAGCTGTCCCTTTTTACCTATATTCTTTTGTCATCCGCATGCATTCATTACTTTCCTGTACAGTAGTGTTTGTGGCTAGTTCGGAGATCTTTATCTTTTCTTCTCCCAAAAAGAATTGTCACAACCCAAATTAAGGGGAAAGTCCAATTTTTTCAAGATAGAATTCTGTCTATTTGGAGTGTGGAGCTTGGCAGTGTTATGACAATTGCTCAGTTCGTCCAACTGCCAAGTTCTGAGGATTTTATCTTCTCCTCATTTACTTTTAGATGTCAATTTTTTCCAAAAGCAGTTCTTTAGGCTGCTTCATGTTCTAACGCCTGACTGTCTACAAGTTCGTCCTTGGCGATATCTCATCATATCTTCGTGTTGCTTGTGTTCAATGGGACTCTATTCTTCTAATTGATTTCATCTTAACAATTTCACTGACAGTTCTAATTTGAATACCAGGATGCTTGTGGTGGACAAAGTTGCTTCTTGATAAGCAATTACAAATCCTTGAGCAAGAATGGGCCTCAGATAGAGTATGGTGATTTTGATTCTAACTAAAGGTTTATGGTTGCGTGGTGTTTCTTTTTCAGTTCATAGCTAAGTACAATCTTTTTGGACTTGATTACTTACATTGTCTATTTTTTACAAGATTCGTTTTTTTTCCTTGTAAGAGTCTTATGGGTCCGTATCTGGAAATATTCATCGTAAGGAATGTTTTGCATGATTTCTATCTGCTTACAGATAAGATTTTGAGCCAGTGATTCTTTGAATTCTTTGTAGTCAAAGACCCTTGAATTTGGACTTCTTAACGTCATCAACCAACCTATTTCCTTTTTTACATACAGCGGTTGACACATAAGATCCGCCATAGATTTTACTTTTGGGAGAAAGAACAAGAATGAAAGAGAAAAGAAAATGAAGAAGAGAAAAAGAGAAGTTGCATTCTGTGATTTTTACCTTTGGATTTCTCCTTCAGGGTTAAAGGATCCACAGCAGTTGAAATTGCATCTGGCCTCTACTGGTACTTAAAGTATTGGTGTGGTGCTCAAGTTTCGTGGGACAAGACTGGTGGTATTCAAATAGCTTCCATCCCCAAGCCAGGATCATTGCCTCTTGTCAAAGATGAGGGGGTGATGATTCAGAGGCCAGTCCCATGGAACTACTATCAGAACGTTGTTACTTCTAGTTGTGAGTACTAATCACCATTTCCATTTGTTCTACCATATTTTGGTATACAAGTTGCCATTGATAGGAAAAAGAACCTTTAAATAGATGAGATGTCATTTTGATATATGAGAAAGTCGACATATTTTTGCTCTTCTGTAATATGAGATGATGTTTTTATCTTTATTGATGTTTTCTGAGGTTCCTTTTTTCAGATTCCTATGTTTGGTGGGATTGGGAAAGATGGGAGAAAGAGATAGATTGGATGGCTCTTCATGGGGTTAACCTGCCTTTGGCATTTACAGGCCAAGAAGCGATTTGGCAGAAAGTTTTCATGGTGAACAGTTGAATGCATCCATATATGTCTATGCGTGCTCCCCTATGTTCTGCGTGCATCATTTATAAGTCTCAGTGTGCTAGAAGACATTCATTTATATATCTTATTAGCTAAATTTTCATAAAGTGAGTTATGCAATTATGACAAAAGCTACAACTGAATTAATGAAGTGGCAGGTGTGTATAAAACATTACCACTATAAAAGACTTAAATGTTACCTCATTAACTATAGCTTGAAAAATTTTGAATGTTGCATTTGTAGGAGGAAAATTTGTTGGATGAACCCTTAGGCCTTAGACACATTTTGTCAAAATAGGCTGCCAAGAAAATTGGATAAAACCATTTACCATAAAACATATCTTTATTATGGAAGTATGAGTCCATATTTTGAGCATCTGGTGAGTCCAGAAATTTGTTTTGAGAAGAAAGCTGTACTACATCACTCAACCATATGGCTTTAGCTAATAGTGTGGAGAATTTCCATTCTATGTCGAACTTTCAACATTGTAGAAGATGCTATGAGGATACTCTCAGTATGCTGAAGAACTCAAACCCAATTCATGTTTTGTTAAGAGTTTTATCCTATGGATACTGCATAGTATGCTTTATTATTGCATTGGCATCATAGAATTATAGATCCAGTCCTACCATCTTTGAGCTTTCAAGATATAGGAGTAGGTTCTCTATTGTAAACAATGAATCTGTAAGTTTATACCCCTTTCAAATATTATGAGCTGCCTAGGAATAAAAATAAAATTATGAGTTGTAGATTGGAATTTATCGCTTCCATATGTGTTTAGTTCGACTTGTGTTTCTGATTTGTATCTTTTGACTGGCACTTCTGACCATAGGGTTTTAATATCAGCAAGGAAGATTTGAACGACTTCTTTGGTGGACCTGCGTTCCTTGCTTGGGCTCGTATGGCAAATTTACATGGGTAGTAAAGGTGATGTGTATTGTTTGTCTTACAGTGTTTCCTCTCAAGTATGTGAACTGTGTGCGAGAAGGTGATGTTAGGTCATCAGTCAGTCCTGTATAACTTTTCAGACATTTAGGGCAATCACCTTAATGCCCTTCCCTAGAATCATTCTTATGGTACTTATCAAAAAAAAGAATCATTCTCACAACTGTGAGTTTGCTTTATTTTTAATAGTCTCGTAAGGACTTCCAAAGTATGTAGATGGAAGTTGAGAAAAATGTGTGGTTCATTGTAAGTGGGATTGGAATTCTGCTGGTATCTTACTAACACTGCAAGTATCATAACTCTGTTTGGCTTAAAACCTGAAGCAACTGTTGCTAATGGAACTCTTATACAGGCAATCAACATGAATGCATAATTAGTTTATGCAGTTGAAGTTGTTATTACATAATACATTTGGCGAAGCTGAAGCAAAGTGATATAGATTTAATTTTTATAAACCAGCAAGCCGAAACAAATTCAGTTGTTGAACTTTTCGTGCTTTAATTTATTTGAAAGTCAAAAAATAACTTCTCAGGCCTGCCATCAATGTCCTTTTGAGGGGTATGGCAATTTGTACTTGTGACTTGTTACCCATTTGGGTGCCATTTATGAGCATCGACAATTACATGTCCATTTGAAGTTTGAAAAGAGGACTGCCAGCTGGAGACTGACTGCCAAGACCTGTCAATGTGTGGCATGCATAAGTTGGCCACATAGAAATTGTGCTCCACGCAACACATATATTGGACGCTGCAGTCCTAAGGGTATTGGGCATGCAGCTCCTCGTATGAGGCAACTGATGCTGGCATGTTTTGTCCAAAAATTCTCAAAAAATTTCTAAAGCACTAGATTCTTTAAAAGTAGCTGCATTGATGTTTCTGGTGATAGTGCAAACAGAGAATTCTAATACAGGAGGAGAAAATTTCCTAGTTGAAGCTTGATGAGTGAAGAAAACGTTCTTTTTTTTTTCCTCTTGGCAAAGAGATTCATTGACTAGTAGAGGAAGATACATGGCCAAATAAAAATTCAAGTCCCTTAAAGAATGATGATCTATTAGCTGCTGGAAATAGTTTTAGAATGTAAGTTTCTGTACATGTACTTACGAACTTGCACATGTTCGGACTTTTAGTGTACACGAGAGTTTGATTTGAGAAATCCTAGAGGTTCATCTCAACATATTATGGGAGACATTCGGCATGTTATAACGCTTCTCATTGTCTCTTTCATCTGCTTTTAGATGATAGAAGCTAACGTTATTGAATCGCAGGTGGGGTGGGCCTTTATCTCAAAATTGGTTGGATCAACAGTTAGCTCTACAGAAACGGATCCTATCTCGGATGCTAGAACTAGGCATGACTCCAGGTAAGGTTGGATTCCCTCATATCGTCCAATGTCATCTTATGGTCGACCAAGAATCCAGCGAGATATCTTTTAGTTGACTCTTCTAAACATGTATCAGAAAAGAAGTTTCTTTGAAGTCAGTCCTTCTCAATCTACAGACATGACCGATCAGATGTAATAAATGCATTTTTGTTTCAGTGCTGCCATCATTCTCTGGGAACGTTCCAGCAGCTTTGACGAAAATATTTCCTTCAGCAAACATAACCAGACTTGGCAATTGGTATTTCATGCTTCTTGTTCTTCGATATAAAGTTATCTTATTGTCAAATTATTGTGGTCTCCACAATGGATACCTTTGTATGATTTGTAGTGGCCCATGAATTCTAATATCGGAATTACTCAATCTAAGGTTACATGAATCAGATAAATGCTATCAGTGTTTTCTGGTTGCCTTCCAGCTGATTTGGAGTCTCTCTTACCTTGTGAGAAAAAGTCTCACTATTCTGCATGTTAAGTTTTTCTGTTTCTTGTCATAGGGGTTCAGTCAATGCTAATCCTCGTTGGTGTTGTGCTTACCTTCTTGATCCATCTGATCCTTTATTTGTTGCACTTGGGGAGGCTTTCGTTCGGCAACAAGTTGAAGGTTGTACCATGCATATGTACCTTTCTCTTTCTCTTTCTTTGTTTTCCCTTTAAGGTGCTGTTCTTACCTTTCATTGTCAACTTGGAATTGCAGTACCCTTAGCTAACACTGTGTTCACAACGTTTTTCTACATCACTTAGTTATTTGACTATGCATTCTGGTGTATGGAAGCTGTTTTAGTCAGTCTGAAATTTGGTTGAATTTCTGGTCTTCTTGGTAACTTAGTATGCAATCAGCACATGATAAGCTGAGGCACTTATTTTTGCTGCCCAGAACAGCAAAGGAATTTGCAAAGATTTCCAATCTTTGGAATCCTCCATAACCTCTTAATGGTCATGCAAACCCGCAAGAGGACCGAGGTATTATGGTCTTATGACCGATTAATGTGATACCCCAGATTCCATATGGAGTAGGAGAAAAGAAGGAATGAGAAATGAATTCTATGAGGGTCAAGTCCCACATTGGGATCTTACTAGGTTGAACCAAGCCTTATAATGATTCCAATGGGCTTTAAAAAGCCACCTTGACTAGTCCTTTTGAAATCAAAGGGCAGATGTGGCTAACGCTCTCTTAGGTCATTAGAAATGGTATCAGAGCAGCCCTAATAACTACCAATGTGAGCTTGGTAGGCCTTGACGAGGACGTTGAGGATTTAAGGGGGGAGATTTTGATATCCCAAATCTCACATGGAGTGGAAAAAAAGAAGAAATGAAAGATAAGTTCTATAAAGGCTAAGCCTCACATTATAATCTTATTAGGTTGAACTGGGCCTTAGAATGATTACAAGGAGTTTCAAGAGCAGTATTGATTAGTTCTTTTGAAGTCAAAGCACAGACTACCGCTCCCATAGGTCGTTAAAGTTAAAGTTAAGTTTTTCTCTTTTCCTGTCTTTAGGGTACAGATATTTTATTGTATCATTAATGCCATTTTTTTTGTTTTCCTTTCTGATTAGCCTCTAATTTTCTTGGTTCATGTCTTGTTTGCTATGACATCAGAATATGGTGATGTGACGGACATTTACAACTGGTAATTGCCATCACTCCAATTGAATATTCTTAACTTGTTTGGTGCATAATGGGACATGCTTTCAGTCAACCATTTTGCAGTTAGTTTCTTTTTCTACTTAAGGAAAAATTGTGTTGGTAGGTTCTATTTACATTTTGTTTTGTAATATCTGATGTGTGCTTGGTGGTAATATCTGATGTGCCTTTAGTATTTCACTTGTCCCGACTTTGTCAGACCAGCAAACCTTCAACCACCAAACAGGAGTTTCTTTTTCTATATAAGTCCATTATGGATGCTATGAATTTTAAATGCTACTTGTCATTTATATCTTATCTAATGCAAGATTTGAACCTAACGTTCTATTTCATAACTTCTACACAGAAGCTCTGACTTTTTTGAGCCACAATTTCTGTGCTATTTTTAGAATTTCTCTACATATATTCATATGTTTTCGTGAATATAGTGCGTGAAAAACTTCTCTGGTGTTGTTGTTTTTTCAATCTCATCGGCTCTCCACCAATTTTACAACAGAGTAGGTTTAAAGGGGATTGAAATGAATGGCAATCACTCTGTTATTCCTAATTGGAAAAATGCGGAATCACGTGCGGTTATTTTCTCTCTGTTTCATTATATAGTGTGCAACTTCTTGGACATCGATCATCCAGTGGCAATGCTTTTTCTTGATGGTTTCAAATTCTTGCAAGTTTTTTTTTTTTTTTTTTTGATAAGGAAAGTTTTATTGAAATAAAGAAAAAGGTGACGGAACAGTACAAAAAGCTGTACTAAACCATCTACAACAAACAGGCAATAAAATCGCCAACTTTCAATTCTTGCAAGTGTTGAAAGTCCAAAGTTGGATTTAAGGATCATTAATCATCGGTTTCTATGAAATGTGCTATTTTAGAATTTTTGTGAGTCTGAAGTAAGTCTCCAGAAAGACAAAAAAAATGGCTCCTCATATATGAACATTCGCTCCCTAGATTCTGGTCTGGAAAGGATGCAGACAATGACCAAGAGTGAGAATTATTGGGCTATGTGAATTCTTAGAGAAACTTAACTTTATTTTTTTAAAAAAAAATTTCTACTACCAGCTGAACAATATTTTCTGCCAGTGATGAATATCCTATGTTCGATTAGGAAAACAATTTTTTTGAATGTCTGTCTTTTTAATGGGGTTTGAACAAGTCAAATTGATGTGAGTATATGTGACTGCAAAGTTATGTGACTGCGAGTATATCAAAAAAAAATATGGCTGCATGTTAGTTCACTAAAATGTTGTGGACAGCTTTGGTTTCAAAGTTATGTTGCATTGAATTTATTTTTATTTCATTATGGGCCTCTTATCTAGATCATAATCTTGCTTATTTGTTTTTGCTGTGGTTAAGGTGTCCTTGCCTTCCTTGTGCTTTATCAATCAGTTGAAATACAAGTGTTCTTCCATATTGGCCTGAACAAGTGGGAGAAATCACCTTGCTAGCATATTAGCTATTGGAGTGTTTCTTTCCCCTTCTGTGTTTTGGTGTTTTCATCTCATACTTGCTAACAGAGGTCATTGAGTGACATGTTACCATCTTTGATGCAGTGATACATTCAATGAAAATACCCCACCTACTAATGATCCAAAATATATCTCCTCTCTTGGCGCTTCTGTCTTCGAAGCAATGTCCAAAGGAGACAAGGACGCTGTGTGGTTAATGCAAGTAAGCTCTTCAAGTTTCCAAACCATCCACCCAACCCGCAAACCCCCACCGAATCCTTATTAAAGCTTTTTGCTTGAATTATTGATGATTATGTTGACTATTCAACATAAGTGCTGTCATGTTCACTCATTTAATCACTTGACAACAAACATTTGGAGGACCTTGTGATTTTCTTTTAGCAAGTATTGAACGACTCATGATTGTGTCAATGGCATTCTTTCCCTATCATTTTGTCTGAATATATTGGATTAAGTGAATAATTCTCTCTAATAGTGTTCCCTTAACCAAGCCACTACCTATGAAAGTGTTATAAGAAATAATGGTGTCTATCAAGTTATACCTATTTAGTCTTTATACTCAGGTTTTCTATTCGACATCAGCTTTATTTCACCCTTACCTAACACTAAAATGTATGATTCTGCATTAGACATTCATGAGTTTTTATTCAGTGTGTCCTTCTCGTGCTGTCAACATTATTTGCAGAAATAAGTTTTGGCATGATTTTAGAGGTCAATGTAGGATTTTTTGGAACTAAGAAAGAAGAAACGGAAACTCTAGATCAATTTGAAGAAGTGTTCTTGCATGCATCAAAGTGTTCTATTTCCTGGCTTTGTTATGTCTTCTCCTGGTGTTGAAGCAGATCTGGAGAAGATAGGTGTTATTCTTGACTAGGCAATCTCCAGCCAGTTTCCACCAATTCCCTCTTATAAGATCTCAACCCTAATTTCCTGAACCCTAGACTCTCCATAACATTATTTATCAGGAAGAATAGGTTTATGATACATGGTTATATTCAGCTGGAAGTCTTATAATTCAGACCCTGGTTTGTTGTTATGTCACTGCATTGTGGAGACTTATTTTTAATTTGTTTCCCTATTATACATATAATATAGCTAGTTGGTGATTCTATTTAACGTGCAGGGTTGGCTCTTCTATTCTGACTCCTCTTTCTGGAAGCCACCTCAAATGAAGGTATATGAACGTAAATAAGATAAGTTAGATCCTAAACATGCTCTTTCTAAGTTGGGATGAAGATATTTCTGCTTCAAACTCCCCTTATGGGCGACCTGCTAGTGCTTACATATAAATTTATAAGTTGACTGCAATCTGATAGTTGTGATATGTGAAAGTGAGTTCTTTTTACAAGCCAGTCCTACCTTGTCCCGATATCCAAATTACAAAGCCTTTCAGATGCCTAATTAAGGGGCTAACCCTCTGTCATCTTTATTCACACTAAGACTTGGGCAAGTGGAAAAGTGTCAGCCAATAAAACAGTTATTGTGACATTTTTCTATTGTTGTAAGCCATCTAGGTGTGGAATGTTAAAAACGTGTTGTTCTGTGAGGTGCAAGTAGGTTTGATTCTTGAGAGCAGCCACTTCATGCATACTCGCTGACAGAACACCATGCCGATCACCCTCCCCATATGGGAGTTGAGACTGTCAAAGACTGGAAAGTGCGGTACTGTGTTGTTTAAAATCAATGCTGAGGTTAATGCTTAACTTCTTCCAGAAAATGTTGCTAGCGCTTCAAATTTGACCAGAGAACACTACACAGAATACTAGTTCAAAACATTATTGTTGAACATTGAGGTGTTTGAATAACACTTTTGAAAGGGATGAAACTAGGAAGAAGTACGCACACATAGGAAACCTGAAATAAGGAGTAGTAGAGGCCTTTTGTGTGACAGCACCAAGATAAAGGGGGCTGCTTTTGGTATTATTGCAAATAACAGAAGAACAACTTTCTTCTAAGAGAGCATTACGTTGAAGTGTTAAGAATATGTCTGGAGTAAGATGTCAGAGCATCATGTTTAGCATACAATGACTGCGCAATTGGGTCTAATAATGCTATTTTCCTTCAGTTTCTGAGATTTTCTTGTTGCTAAAAGTTCTTTGATTTTCCCTTCCCACTTTCTGGTATAACTCACTTTTCTAAGTACTTGTTTGGACTGGGCTAATTGCTCATTATTTTTGCTGCAATCCACATGTTAGTTTCTTTTTTCTTCTGTCAAAGGTGAGAATTAAATTTCAATTTTCTGTTATCTGCAGGCACTTTTACATTCCGTGCCATTTGGGAAAATGATAGTTCTTGATCTATTTGCCGATGTCAAACCAATATGGAAATATTCATCTCAGTTTTATGGTACTCCTTATGTCTGGTGAGTAGCACTATTATGATACTAACTGTTGTTTAAACCTCTTGCAGAGATGTTTAAGATTCAGGACATCTCTGTGATGACTCACGTATTAAAATCCTCTGAGATTTCAATTTTATAGTACATATGAAACTACTTGATCAACTTTAATATGCGTCAGGTGTATGTTGCATAACTTCGGTGGAAATATTGAGATGTATGGCATTTTGGATTCAATCTCTTCAGGTCCAGTTGATGCTCGAATGAGTGAAAATTCAACCATGGTATGTTAACTGTCTTGCGTGTACATATTCTACTGTTGCAGAAGTTGAAATGATATTCCTAGCATTTATGCTTGTAAGCCTAAACTGCAGGACACTGTTTAGTATTTATTGAGCTTCAAACCTTATCATTTATTTGGAAGAGCAATTCACTTGCAGTTCATATTTACTCAAGGTCATCTGACTGATGATGTTGTCCATCTTGATTATACACTGAACTTACATCTGCCTAAAAGAACTTTGGATGTGAAACTGAAGTGTTGGTACTTCTATCTCTTGTTAGCTTAGTTTCGTGACTTTGCTAGAAGAGGCTGACACACTAACTTACTGCAACAGGTTGGTGTTGGCATGTGCATGGAAGGAATAGAGCAAAATCCAGTGGTTTATGAGTTAATGTCTGAAATGGCATTTCGCAGTGAAAAAGTTCAAGTTCTGGTAAGAATAGATTTTTAGCTGCTATTCAGTAATTGTTATTTTTGTTTATTTTCCTTCCAGTTCGAACTGTTCAGTGCTTGAAGTATGGAAGGGTGCAGTATGTCTTTAGAGACATGTGATCCTTCAAAATGTGTCTGCAATCTTCCAGCGCGCCCCCCCCAAAAAAAAAAAAAAAAAAAAAACCAACCGCTTAAACATAGTTCCTTTCTGTTACTAACTCAAATTTTGTTTCCCTTCTTCTTACTCTGAGTCAATATGCCCTCCAGATTGTATTAGTTGTGATTTTGAATGTATAGTAGCATCAGACAACATTTGATCCTCGTCAGTTTCAAAACCTTAAGCTGTTAGGAAGTGGGCCTATAGTTAACATCACTAAACATCCACAAGTTGATGCAGACATGAGATGGTTGTTGATAATTGAATGTTGTATGGTTTGCTTTTTAACTTCATCACTATTGTAGGAATGGTTGAAGTCCTATTCCCGCGGAAGATATGGTAAAGCAGTTCATCAAGTTGAGGCAGCTTGGGGAATTCTGTATCACACTATTTACACTGTACAGATGGAATAGCAGTATGTTTCTTACCAAATTATTGGATACACTATCTGACTGTCGTTTGTTTCACTTGGAAATAAATTTGAAAAAAAAAAAAAAAGCTAGAGAAGGAAACATATTCAGTGCTTAGAGAGATGAAATGAAGATCCCTGATTAAAAAACATAAATCCTTCAGCCACTAATACAGTTAAGTACACGAACCACAAAAATCAAGTATATCCTGTTGAGCCTAACAAATCAAGATACAGACCTGGTGCGAAATTACCATGTCAGAAAGATAAGGCAGCACATATCTGGAATCATGTTAAAAACTGGTACAAAACATTCGCCTTCAAATTCCCATTAATGATAACGTTCAACACAAGTCACTGTTGTCAAACTTTTTGTACTTGTCATTACCAAGTTAACTTGATTTGCAATCATCTGAACTCTGGTAGTTACTGCCTGTTTCTGCTCTTCTTTTAGGCCTTAACCCTGCAGTTCTTTTATCATGCCTTTCAATCTAGTAGAGGACTTCTCTAGAACCCAGCTGAGTATCTGCTTGTGAGTTCATTCTATTTGAGCCAACAAAGTTCACCTATGCTAAGAACCATGTGGTTCTCCGCGTGTTTTTTAGCTGGAAGACACAATGAATAACATAGCTATCTTCAATAATTTGGCACCAATAAGGCACTTATTTCTTTGGAAGATTTACAAACAATCTTCTACAGTTGTAAACAAAGGAGTTACCTGAGGGTTATTGGTCTTACTTATTTCTCCCAAATGGTTTTCAAATGTCAACATCCTCAAAGATTGAGGTTGGATTCCTCTCAGTCAAATTTCTCAGCAACTTATTGCCGTGTTCATTGTAAATGTTTTTTTTTCTTTTTGTAAGTGGCTTATTGCTTGTATGGTTATGGTGTGCATTTGGGTAACTCAAACAGAGGAGAAATGCTAGTTCTGCTATGTGGAGTGCTTGAAGTATAATGATGATGTGAACATAACAAGTTCTGAGCTGCTTGAGACCTTAGAGCTGGTCTTTTTTTTTTTTCATGTTCATCTGAAGTATTATTTAATGAGATGAAGGTTTGCTATTGGAGTGTTACTTGATGTTCTGAGTTAAATGAGCGACATTCACCATCTGAGATGGGTATCAAGAACTGTTTTGTTGTTGTTGTTAGGATAGTATATCATCTTTAATTACTTATTTATGTGAAATCTTAACTCATTGCAGGATCATAACACTGATTTCATAGTCAAATTTCCTGATTGGGATCCATCAAAAACAAGTTCTGCTTTGCCTGAGGCACATTTGTGGTATTCCACGGAGAAGGTGATCAATGCATTACACCTGTTCCTTGATGGTGGAAATAATCTTTCTGGAAGCATGACCTATAGGTAAAATGGAGAACCTAATTGACATACATCACAACATTTTCTGTCATCTTCAGTGCATGATAACTGTGATCCTGCATAAAGCAAATTCTTCTAAGCCAATCCTTCTGTTGCTCCTCTAATTTAAACTTTCTTTTTCTTTTTTATTTTTGTGTTTCTTAAGCTTGATAACGTGCTGTATTTAGATCTGGTTTATCTGGATTGACGTTTTGTATAGCATGCGGTGTTTCTAACGAGTGGAATGTTTGGTGACCAAGCATAAACTTTCCTTGCTCAAATTATGAAAGACAATCCCCCCAACCCTTCCCTCCCCCAAGTTTTAATGTGGCAAGAGAACTGAACCTACAAAAAAGAGCAAACAAAGAAAACAATGCTTTCTAATTATCGACGTCATCTGACAGGTATGACTTAGTGGACTTAACACGGCAAGTACTGTCAAAGTTAGCAAACCAAGTGTATTTGGATGCTGTGACTGCTTTCCGACAGAAGGATGTAAAAGCTTTAGATCTTCACAGCCAAAAATTTATTGAGCTCGTAAAGGATATTGACATACTTCTTGCTTCTGATGATAATTTTTTGCTTGGAACCTGGCTCAAAAGTGCAAACAAGCTAGCAAAGAATCATCTTGAGTTGAGGCAGGTGAGAAAAAATATCTCTGCATTAGCATATACTTGGTTTGAGCAAATGAGTATAGGGTTGAGAGTGACATGACTCATAGTGTTGCTACTTCAAAGATATTAATAAACCTCTGGAAGCATTGTTCCAAGTACTGTGATCAGCTAGACATTTTCCTTTTACCAGATAGGATTCCATATATTTGGTTAAGCTAAAGGCCTCCCTCCTTTTCTTGCATGAGTTATAAGCACCTTCTATTTTCCACGTCTAGAAAGCTCCATAATCTAAATCATATTGGCAGTACATTTAGAATCTTGGCAAATTTCGGTCACCTGACAGTCTCTTGGGCGCATTTGTTCCACTCTCCTAATATATGCATGTTCAGAGTACATGGCAGATAAGATTATATGTGGTTGACCAGTGTCATTTTTAATATTCTTCTTTAGTACGAGTGGAATGCAAGAACTCAAGTAACAATGTGGTTTGATGACACAAGGACCAATCAGAGCAGTCTTCATGATTATGGTAATCCATGTTTTCATCATTTATTCCCCCTTGGTTTTGTTCCTACTGTACAGGATGCCCAGAAGGGACCCATCAAACATTACTACTTGATGCTTCATAATTTTCTAACATAACTTTTTTATTGCATCGGAACAGCAAACAAGTTCTGGAGCGGGCTACTTGAAGGCTACTATCTACCACGAGCTTCAACCTATTTTCATCACTTGTTAAAAAGCTTGCAAGAAAATGAAAACTTCAAGATAGAGGAATGGAGAAAGGAATGGATTTCCTTTTCAAACAAATGGCAAGCAGGTATTGAGCTTTTCCCTGTGAGGGCCGAAGGAGATGCACTTGCTATCTCTGAAGCCTTGTATGAGAAATACTTTGGTCTGAAGAAAAGGAAAAATTGGCAAGAAGGTTCTGCACTTTAGAGCAGGTGATGGCCAAGGAACCACTTACCATTTCTAAACCTCTCTGTAAATCTTATACATTTGGCGGACTGTTTATAATGTCAAAGATGAGGGAAAGATGATGTTAAATAAAGAGAGACGAGATATGTTTTTAGATTTTCATTTTGTTCGGCAATTATCTTGCTCTCAGCCCTTCAAAATGTAGCGATGAACTTCTTTCGTCATTTATTCTTTAACGTGCATGTAATGTAAAGTACACCAAGTTGCAATGGATATCGCGGTGGAAGTCTTCCAATGGATGGACAATTTGTCCCGGCAAAATATGGTTAACGAAAATGTGAAATCATTTGCGCCAATGCTCTGGTCGGGGTAGGCTTTGGCATGGCATGTCAACCCGGGTTTTGAGAGACTTGGGATGCCCATAACATGGAAGTGGATCTGAAGAAAATCGGAGCATTAACAAAACGAAACAAATCACAAAAGGGAAAGAAACTTCTAAAAGATTCTTGATCATTCTCTTCCTTGGGATTTTTCCAGCTCAGTCATTGTTTCTGCTGAACAAGCACTATCCAAATTTGGTCAGATTTTTCCCCTTGACCACCCGAACTCTCTTCTTCAGGTTAGTCTTCAGCCCGAGCTCTCTGACTTGATGATGGTGAGTCTGAATTTCTGCTTCTCCGTAAATATATAGAAATTTATTAGGGTTGAAGAACTTTTTAGTCTCTGAATTTTACACACTTTTGAAAAATAGTTCTCAGGTTTTCACTTTAGTCACCAGCAATCTCTAAGCTTTTTATTTTATCAATACATTCTTTCTGTCTCCTTCCGGTAGCCTTAAGTACCGTCACTTAAGTAACGTGTATTGATTGGACTTAATGGAAGGACTTTTTTTGACAAGACCTTCACATTTGTCAGAATTCATTCATAAAGAAAAAAATTCGGGGGGGCCAAGACCTTCTCATTTGTGTGATCTTTAAGTTATGCTGGTGGTTGAGTGAGTGAGATGGGGCAAATTAAAAGGCCTTTGCACAACGAGAAGAAATAGAAAGAGTTCATTCAGGTGTAAAACAAGTACAGGTGATATTCAATTGAGGTATGGCCCTTTCATATCCTTACTGTCAGTTCTTACTACACTGAACAATCTTTTATATGTATTGCCCAAACCACTCCCCTTTGAAAATCCAAAACTCCGGCACCTTCCATCAATATAGCAGGCAGCTAAGCATACAGCCCGTGCACCCTTTCGCCTCTCTTCCTTGTTCCCATGCTTTCTGTATTTCAATTCACTCTACCTCATCAAGGGCTTGAACTGAATTCAGATCCAAATCTCTCCGGCTACGAGTCGAATTGGTCATGTTTTCGCCGTCATCGTCAACAATAAAGTGGTGTTTCTCAATAGGTCCATATAGTCATAATATAGCTTCAGGAAGACCAAGCTTGCCACTAAGATATAGTCGCGTAGGTATGTCACATTTGTGCAGACTTGATACTGCTTCTGTCTGTGTCAAAGTTAATGACCCGGTCAATGCTAACAACGGTTCTAGCAAATGATTTTGACTCTCGATCTTTCTTTCCTTCCATATTTCTTCCAGTAAAGCTTTACTGGTGTCAATTCCTGTCAAGTTAAATCATAAGAAAACATGGCACCAATAAGATGATAGGAGTCACTCTACTTATTTGGCTACTGCACATCAAGAACATTAGATACAGCATGTACTCACCAGCTAGGTATCCACCATGGACATAACCACTAAATCTTTCACTTGTATGTTCACCAGTAAAGAAGATGCGTCCCACTGGGGCCTTAACAGAAGATTAAAAAAAAAAAGCTTCAACAATAAATCATAATGGAACAGTTCTAATTAGGTTCAAATTTTCAGCACATTCAAGGACTAACTTATTCCTTCAGCCTCATTTTACCTCTGCTAACCACATTTACAATAGAATATCCATAGACTGCCAGTTTTAGGCATTAATACAAAATCAATAACAACACCCCCCCCAACCCTCCTTTTCCTCTGCAAATAAAGTTCATTTGAAGGTCGAATTTTGTTATCTTAAAAAAGAAAACGTAGAAGCTCAGATTTCCAGCAAGATAGAGAGGTAGGTTAGCTCTTTCAAGAATATTATAAAGGTTGATTCAAAATATGTATCATATGTACTCTTTGCTAATTTATATATACAGCTCATATCTTTTAAATAGTACCCAATGTAGCCATGCTGAAAATTTATTACCTTAAGACAAACTTGCAATGTAAAAAAGTGTACCTTAATATTTTGAAACATTTGATGATTTGAAATGATGGGGTAGTTGCTGTAGCTGCCACGCTGGAACCTATTATTCCACCAGCGTGGAACAAGTATTTCAGTGGCATTAGGTATGTTGGGTCCAAACATGTCCCTAAGCACCCCCATAGCTTCTTTCAACGTTTCCTCATCTGATTGAGCTTCCACACGTTTTGATTCCCCATTCGTCAATGTTACGACTAGGATATTCGAACCAGGGAATGCGTTTTCCATGTGCTGATGACGTGGCAACAGATCAGCAATAAAATTGGATAATTCAGCAATTAATAAAAGATGAATAGATGATCTCATCCTAAAACGATAGATATTTTGATTAAAAATTTAACATACTTTATTTGTTATAATATCTAATTAGTATCTCTATCTGCTACATTAGAAAAACTGAAAATGATAGAGATGTGGGATCCTGCAATGCCCTCACAATAGGCCACGTGTGATCCTATTAAATAATTCAATCTTCTCATAATCAAGCAGAAGATTTAAAATTGATTATAATAAAAAATTGTTTCCTCAGTAAGGGGAGAAAGACTAAGATGAGTTGGTGCCTATACTGCCAGCTCAATGAGAGTGACAGATACATCATATACATCACAAAAGGAAGAACCATTCAAAACTAATGATGCCAAGAATGTTAGTTTGTAGTCCCCATAAGAAGAGGAAGAAGAAGAAAAATCCCCACAGGTGAAACAAAAATTATTGGCTCATTTCAGCTCATAAATGGAGGCAAATTGCAACCCAGGTATCAAAGACATACACCATAATTGACAAAGTCAACATTCTAACTAATGAGTATCTAAATCATCTCAAACATTAAGCAAATTAGGGGTTGATATCTTGCTATATCAAACAACAAAACAAGTCGTTTTCATCAATTATTGTTTCTGATTTTCATTTCAATACAACTACAAACTCAAAAGAAGCTGCTATGATAGCTACTAGAATCATACGACCCTAGTTGTTATTGATGCATTAATCATGTGGCAATAAGTTAATGATTCGGTAATGATGCACTTTACTATATATATTACAAATCTAGAAAAACAGTGGGCGCTGATAGTTGGGAATCCAAGATCAACATCATGAGCCCCACATGTGCAGGACATATATATCTATATCATATTCACAAAATTGAAAAGCTAAACCTGCATTGCAATTATAAGGTATCAATGACATTAATAATTCTGTTGATGTTGATATAGTCTAGGAAGCATATCAAAGATGGGATGCGTTTGTCTTCAAATTTGACAGAAGGCAACATTCAACTATGATCCCTCCTAACAAATGATATGTGTCGGCAACAATCAAAGGAAGATCGCATATAAATGTTTTTATTTTTAATTCTCTTATTTTTTTGACAGTTATCCGCAACTCCCTGGCCCCCACAACAAAACCTCTTCTTAAAGGCAACCAATGACCAGGTTGGTGAATCTCATAGACTTGGAGAACAAGGTCGTCCCAAGAAGAATAACACCGTAATGGTTCAAAATCCATTGCACTAAAACAGTAAAAGCCAGCATTGCAAAAATGACATTTGAACGTTAGCTTTTCTATAAGCCTTTTCTTTTTTATACGCTACATTTGAATGTTAGCTGGCGATAATAAAAATGGCAATAATAAAGCGGCTACATACGAACCTGCCAGAACGTATAATATCCCCTCCTCTCGTGGGCATAGATAAAGAACTCTTTTCCGGGTCCACATGGCCAGAACTTGTGTGGAAACTTTAAGAAGATCTTTGTGTACACCATCACGTCACATGTCTCTATGGCCTCCATTTTCCACCTCTGTTTCATTAGTTTATTCATTATGTTAATCCTCAATCCAGCAATAATAATATCAAATTGGAACTACACAGAAGCATAACTCTGGCCAAGGGACCACAAGCATACAGGAGTTACTATCACCAAATAGTATATCTCCAATAGTCCCAAATCAAATTTGACTTTCAAAAGAAAAGAGTCCCACTAAAATTTTCTAACACATATCTGAATATAGCAGATCATGTGCCTTAGCTAGCAATTTAACATCCAACAGCAAGAAGTTTTAGGCACCTTAACTCCAACAGGATAATCTGCATCAAATTCTCCTTGCACGCTGGAAGAACTAGCACAATTTTTTTTCTTTTGATAATTAAACTAGCACCATATTTAATCCTAGCGCGTAGCATTTGACCGTGTCTTACCATTAGAAGTCTAAGGAGCTCAAAAATCCAAGCAATTGAAACTCTAAAGAGGAGAAAATGAAAGCGAAAGTTGAAATACTTGTAGCCTTGTCATTTTTTCTAGCCAGTATATAATACGCAACCAACTGTTGTCTCATTCTCTCCAACAAGGATATGAACTGAAACCAACCCCCACAATTTACTAGTACTAATTGTATCTTAAACCTCACTATGAGAAGCCAATCAAAAATCAGATTTGATAATTAGATCAAAGGTAAAGTGCAAGAGACTATTTATGAAGCACCAATAGCGGTGCTCGTAGCCTAGTTTTATTCGTTCTCAACAAGAATATACTCCTATTAAACCACTTCTCAGACCATACAAATGGCAATACCACCGTACACCGTACCAGTAGTCAACCAACAATTAGTGTATAAAATAACATAGAGAATCCAAACAGGCGAGCTGTGGGTCACAAATACTGTGGATCACGCAACCCCTAGTTCTATAGGGGGTACACCTCGAGAATCCCTCTTGCGTCATCAGCCAGTGAACTTTACTTAATACTATCCCAAAATTCTGACCTCTTCAACTTTATGGTATTTATTATGTGGGTCAGGTCCTACACATCAAGCAAGAGATAGGAAGTTGCGTTCCCTACTCGGGTCATATCCCTATAGATTCCCCCCATTGGACGCAACTTATATATGCACATTCTAGGAGGTCATTAATCGTTATTTTTTCCTTCTTTTGTCACATTGGTTATCGTCAATCATTCTTGGGGCTAGAGAAAAATAATAATTGATCTCGAGCGTAACAGCTCTGAGTAATTGACACATAACAGTAAATTCAGACAAATAATGTGCTACACAAGGACTAGAGTCCTCCTTTTCTGAGTGAATCAACTGTGACATAACTGTGGAATTTATCCCACATTGTCAATTGCCTACTCAGATTATTACTGTGAATAAAGAAGGATCAGCGTAGGCACGGAGGTGAAGGGTCAGCACAGGCACGAGAACAGAGTTCACCAGTAATTAGTGAGTGCCATGTCATGAAATGAAGTGTATATGACTGGCAGTGTGCTAGAACCTGATTCGAACAAAATGTAAGGCATATTTGTAAATTGAAATTTTAGTTAAAAATGCTTTTTATTCTAAAAGTTTAATTTGTTCATATAATAATTCAAAAGTTTGATCAAAATAAATAAATTTTAAAATGATATATCTCATTAAATTATTTTTTCATTATAATAAATATAAAAAATTCATAAAATTTTCCTTTTCATAATATACTTAAAATTTTATAAAATTTTGATTAAAAAAATGACAAAAAAAAAAAGCAGAGGAAACATACGGGCAGGAAGGGTCTGAAGGAAATGAGGTCGCTCTTGAGAACACCAATGCTGACAGACAGAATCACGTAATTGGCCTCGTAGACGCAACCATCCTCCGTTATCACCGTCACGCCGTTTCTCGAGTGCTGTAATTCCCGCACAACCTGCCTCAAATCCGTGCATAATAACTCAGCCATAAATGGGTGAGCTCAGTTTTAAGTAAGAAAAGTTTAAAAACAAAGTCCAAGGCACCAAGCCCTAAGAGTCTGAGAAGTCAAACCAAGGAAATCTGTGCAATTTGATTCAACGATGACAATTGGGAAAGATGTATTGAATAAGGATCTGTGCATAGTCCAGTTACACAGACCCATTTTACTCATTTATAGGAGCTTCGCAAAAAGCGAAAAGCTCACTGCAAATTTATAGCATTTGTGTAAGAGATAAATACATCGGCTTCTGATTCTTTGAGCCTATGATGTAGCAAAGACAACACCCCATTAAATGGAGAAAATGACACGACCCCTTTCTTTCATGCTCTTTACTTGACTTGACATGACCTCTCCACCTCATGGGGCATTGTTCTTCGTCATAATGCATGCACACTCTTCTTCTGGGTGATGAAAGTTGTGAAATTTGGGGCCTACTAATTTATGAGTGGTAAAAGGCCTTTAATGGTTGCAAGCACCGTCCCAATTCATGGCTATATAATTGAAATCAAAGGTAGTGTTGATAGGTCAAATTTATGGCTGTAAGTTGGGGTCCTCAACTCATAAAGTGGTTTGTTTTTTAGCATTGTTGAAGCATAGGAAATCGAAGAAATGGTCAAAGAAACGATCTAAAGTGGACCTGGCAAGTATCCTGCCTTTAAACAACCTAAAGTACTAGGGAGTTGAATGACCATTTAATAAATCTAACCTTCAATAGAAAATAACTTATATTCGTGTCGAAACACATTGCAAAAATCTTTATTCATTTCAGTGTCCTGCCGATCGCATTTTCATCACCCATAGTTTAGGCAGACTCCTATATTTCCAGACCCATTGTTTCGGAAACAGTGGCGAAAAATATAGAATTAAGCTCTACACATGTTTCTATGCTTCAAATGCATCTTATGACAACTTTTAGTGCCTAGGTAATTTTGTTTTCTGCGATTGTGTCTTGACATATACATACTTCATCTGTGAATAAGGACCGTCTTAAATTTTCAAATAATTGAAAACGACAGCTAATAATATACGGAAATCAACAATTACAACCAGAAAAACTAATTGCCAAATTTTGTTGCCATCATTAGGAAGGTAAGCATCAGAGAAAATTCCCATTAACCTCCGATATTCTAGATAGAACCTCTGTTCAAGAACAAAACCAAAACAAAAAATGAGTTGACTCCAGACCCCAAAAAATGTTTTTTTTTTTTTAAATGCTGATTTTTTTTAAAAAAAAATGCTTCGAGAAAACGTCATTATCTGCAAATGCCAGAAGTGGGTCAATCAATCTCTACAACAATCGGAAAAGTACTACATGCAAACAAAAAGAGATATTCAGATTTTCACCATACACTACAAAACAAACAAGTCCAAAAAAAGAAACACATACATAAGTAAAATAAAAATAGAGAAGAGAAGAAGATCATTTTATTTTACTTATGTATGTGTTTCTTTTTTTGGACTTGTTTGTTTTGTAGTGTATGGTGAAAATCTGAATATCTCTTTTTGTTTGCATGTAGTACTTTTCCGATTGTTGTAGAGATTGATTGACCCACTTCTGGCATTTGCAGATAATGACGTTTTCTCGAAGCATTTTTTTTTTAAAAAAAATCAGCATTTAAAAAAAAAAAAACATTTTTTGGGGTCTGGAGTCAACTCATTTTTTGTTTTGGTTTTGTTCTTGAACAGAGGTTCTATCTAGAATATCGGAGGTTAATGGGAATTTTCTCTGATGCTTACCTTCCTAATGATGGCAACAAAATTTGGCAATTAGTTTTTCTGGTTGTAATTGTTGATTTCCGTATATTATTAGCTGTCGTTTTCAATTATTTGAAAATTTAAGACGGTCCTTATTCACAGATGAAGTATGTATATGTCAAGACACAATCGCAGAAAACAAAATTACCTAGGCACTAAAAGTTGTCATAAGATGCATTTGAAGCATAGAAACATGTGTAGAGCTTAATTCTATATTTTTCGCCACTGTTTCCGAAACAATGGGTCTGGAAATATAGGAGTCTGCCTAAACTATGGGTGATGAAAATGCGATCGGCAGGACACTGAAATGAATAAAGATTTTTGCAATGTGTTTCGACACGAATATAAGTTATTTTCTATTGAAGGTTAGATTTATTAAATGGTCATTCAACTCCCTAGTACTTTAGGTTGTTTAAAGGCAGGATACTTGCCAGGTCCACTTTAGATCGTTTCTTTGACCATTTCTTCGATTTCCTATGCTTCAACAATGCTAAAAAACAAACCACTTTATGAGTTGAGGACCCCAACTTACAGCCATAAATTTGACCTATCAACACTACCTTTGATTTCAATTATATAGCCATGAATTGGGACGGTGCTTGCAACCATTAAAGGCCTTTTACCACTCATAAATTAGTAGGCCCCAAATTTCACAACTTTCATCACCCAGAAGAAGAGTGTGCATGCATTATGACGAAGAACAATGCCCCATGAGGTGGAGAGGTCATGTCAAGTCAAGTAAAGAGCATGAAAGAAAGGGGTCGTGTCATTTTCTCCATTTAATGGGGTGTTGTCTTTGCTACATCATAGGCTCAAAGAATCAGAAGCCGATGTATTTATCTCTTACACAAATGCTATAAATTTGCAGTGAGCTTTTCGCTTTTTGCGAAGCTCCTATAAATGAGTAAAATGGGTCTGTGTAACTGGACTATGCACAGATCCTTATTCAATACATCTTTCCCAATTGTCATCGTTGAATCAAATTGCACAGATTTCCTTGGTTTGACTTCTCAGACTCTTAGGGCTTGGTGCCTTGGACTTTGTTTTTAAACTTTTCTTACTTAAAACTGAGCTCACCCATTTATGGCTGAGTTATTATGCACGGATTTGAGGCAGGTTGTGCGGGAATTACAGCACTCGAGAAACGGCGTGACGGTGATAACGGAGGATGGTTGCGTCTACGAGGCCAATTACGTGATTCTGTCTGTCAGCATTGGTGTTCTCAAGAGCGACCTCATTTCCTTCAGACCCTTCCTGCCCGTATGTTTCCTCTGCTTTTTTTTTTTGTCATTTTTTTAATCAAAATTTTATAAAATTTTAAGTATATTATGAAAAGGAAAATTTTATGAATTTTTTTATATTTATTATAATGAAAAAAGATAATTTAATGAGATATATCATTTTAAAATTTATTTATTTTGATCAAACTTTTGAATTATTTATATGAACAAATTAAACTTTTAGAATAAAAAGCATTTTTAACTAAAATTTCAATTTACAAATATGCCTTACATTTTGTTCGAATCAGGTTCTAGCACACTGCCAGTCATATACACTTCATTTCATGACATGGCACTCACTAATTACTGGTGAACTCTGTTCTCGTGCCTGTGCTGACCCTTCACCTCCGTGCCTACGCTGATCCTTCTTTATTCACAGTAATAATCTGAGTAGGCAATTGACAATGTGGGATAAATTCCACAGTTATGTCACAGTTGATTCACTCAGAAAAGGAGGACTCTAGTCCTTGTGTAGCACATTATTTGTCTGAATTTACTGTTATGTGTCAATTACTCAGAGCTGTTACGCTCGAGATCAATTATTATTTTTCTCTAGCCCCAAGAATGATTGACGATAACCAATGTGACAAAAGAAGGAAAAAATAACGATTAATGACCTCCTAGAATGTGCATATATAAGTTGCGTCCAATGGGGGGAATCTATAGGGATATGACCCGAGTAGGGAACGCAACTTCCTATCTCTTGCTTGATGTGTAGGACCTGACCCACATAATAAATACCATAAAGTTGAAGAGGTCAGAATTTTGGGATAGTATTAAGTAAAGTTCACTGGCTGATGACGCAAGAGGGATTCTCGAGGTGTACCCCCTATAGAACTAGGGGTTGCGTGATCCACAGTATTTGTGACCCACAGCTCGCCTGTTTGGATTCTCTATGTTATTTTATACACTAATTGTTGGTTGACTACTGGTACGGTGTACGGTGGTATTGCCATTTGTATGGTCTGAGAAGTGGTTTAATAGGAGTATATTCTTGTTGAGAACGAATAAAACTAGGCTACGAGCACCGCTATTGGTGCTTCATAAATAGTCTCTTGCACTTTACCTTTGATCTAATTATCAAATCTGATTTTTGATTGGCTTCTCATAGTGAGGTTTAAGATACAATTAGTACTAGTAAATTGTGGGGGTTGGTTTCAGTTCATATCCTTGTTGGAGAGAATGAGACAACAGTTGGTTGCGTATTATATACTGGCTAGAAAAAATGACAAGGCTACAAGTATTTCAACTTTCGCTTTCATTTTCTCCTCTTTAGAGTTTCAATTGCTTGGATTTTTGAGCTCCTTAGACTTCTAATGGTAAGACACGGTCAAATGCTACGCGCTAGGATTAAATATGGTGCTAGTTTAATTATCAAAAGAAAAAAAATTGTGCTAGTTCTTCCAGCGTGCAAGGAGAATTTGATGCAGATTATCCTGTTGGAGTTAAGGTGCCTAAAACTTCTTGCTGTTGGATGTTAAATTGCTAGCTAAGGCACATGATCTGCTATATTCAGATATGTGTTAGAAAATTTTAGTGGGACTCTTTTCTTTTGAAAGTCAAATTTGATTTGGGACTATTGGAGATATACTATTTGGTGATAGTAACTCCTGTATGCTTGTGGTCCCTTGGCCAGAGTTATGCTTCTGTGTAGTTCCAATTTGATATTATTATTGCTGGATTGAGGATTAACATAATGAATAAACTAATGAAACAGAGGTGGAAAATGGAGGCCATAGAGACATGTGACGTGATGGTGTACACAAAGATCTTCTTAAAGTTTCCACACAAGTTCTGGCCATGTGGACCCGGAAAAGAGTTCTTTATCTATGCCCACGAGAGGAGGGGATATTATACGTTCTGGCAGGTTCGTATGTAGCCGCTTTATTATTGCCATTTTTATTATCGCCAGCTAACATTCAAATGTAGCGTATAAAAAAGAAAAGGCTTATAGAAAAGCTAACGTTCAAATGTCATTTTTGCAATGCTGGCTTTTACTGTTTTAGTGCAATGGATTTTGAACCATTACGGTGTTATTCTTCTTGGGACGACCTTGTTCTCCAAGTCTATGAGATTCACCAACCTGGTCATTGGTTGCCTTTAAGAAGAGGTTTTGTTGTGGGGGCCAGGGAGTTGCGGATAACTGTCAAAAAAATAAGAGAATTAAAAATAAAAACATTTATATGCGATCTTCCTTTGATTGTTGCCGACACATATCATTTGTTAGGAGGGATCATAGTTGAATGTTGCCTTCTGTCAAATTTGAAGACAAACGCATCCCATCTTTGATATGCTTCCTAGACTATATCAACATCAACAGAATTATTAATGTCATTGATACCTTATAATTGCAATGCAGGTTTAGCTTTTCAATTTTGTGAATATGATATAGATATATATGTCCTGCACATGTGGGGCTCATGATGTTGATCTTGGATTCCCAACTATCAGCGCCCACTGTTTTTCTAGATTTGTAATATATATAGTAAAGTGCATCATTACCGAATCATTAACTTATTGCCACATGATTAATGCATCAATAACAACTAGGGTCGTATGATTCTAGTAGCTATCATAGCAGCTTCTTTTGAGTTTGTAGTTGTATTGAAATGAAAATCAGAAACAATAATTGATGAAAACGACTTGTTTTGTTGTTTGATATAGCAAGATATCAACCCCTAATTTGCTTAATGTTTGAGATGATTTAGATACTCATTAGTTAGAATGTTGACTTTGTCAATTATGGTGTATGTCTTTGATACCTGGGTTGCAATTTGCCTCCATTTATGAGCTGAAATGAGCCAATAATTTTTGTTTCACCTGTGGGGATTTTTCTTCTTCTTCTTCTTCTTCTTATGGGGACTACAAACTAACATTCTTGGTTTTGAATGGTTCTTCCTTTTGTGATGTATATGATGTATCTGTAGTTTTGAATGGTTCTTCCTTTTGTGATGTATATGATGTATCTGTCACTCTCATTGAGCTGGCAGTATAGGCACCAACTCATCTTAGTCTTTCTCCCCTTACTGAGGAAACAATTTTTTATTATAATCAATTTTAAATCTTCTGCTTGATTATGAGAAGATTGAATTATTTAATAGGATCACACGTGGCCTATTGTGAGGGCATTGCAGGATCCCACATCTCTATCATTTTCAGTTTTTCTAATGTAGCAGATAGAGATACTAATTAGATATTATAACAAATAAAGTATGTTAAATTTTTAATCAAAATATCTATCGTTTTAGGATGAGATCATCTATTCATCTTTTATTAATTGCTGAATTATCCAATTTTATTGCTGATCTGTTGCCACGTCATCAGCACATGGAAAACGCATTCCCTGGTTCGAATATCCTAGTCGTAACATTGACGAATGGGGAATCAAAACGTGTGGAAGCTCAATCAGATGAGGAAACGTTGAAAGAAGCTATGGGGGTGCTTAGGGACATGTTTGGACCCAACATACCTAATGCCACTGAAATACTTGTTCCACGCTGGTGGAATAATAGGTTCCAGCGTGGCAGCTACAGCAACTACCCCATCATTTCAAATCATCAAATGTTTCAAAATATTAAGGTACACTTTTTTACATTGCAAGTTTGTCTTAAGGTAATAAATTTTCAGCATGGCTACATTGGGTACTATTTAAAAGATATGAGCTGTATATATAAATTAGCAAAGAGTACATATGATACATATTTTGTATCAACCTTTATAATATTCTTGAAAGAGCTAACCTACCTCTCTATCTTGCTGGAAATCTGAGCTTCTACGTTTTCTTTTTTAAGATAACAAAATTCGACCTTCAAATGAACTTTATTTGCAGAGGAAAAGGAGGGTTGGGGGGGGTGTTGTTATTGATTTTGTATTAATGCCTAAAACTGGCAGTCTATGGATATTCTATTGTAAATGTGGTTAGCAGAGGTAAAATGAGGCTGAAGGAATAAGTTAGTCCTTGAATGTGCTGAAAATTTGAACCTAATTAGAACTGTTCCATTATGATTTATTGTTGAAGCTTTTTTTTTTTAATCTTCTGTTAAGGCCCCAGTGGGACGCATCTTCTTTACTGGTGAACATACAAGTGAAAGATTTAGTGGTTATGTCCATGGTGGATACCTAGCTGGTGAGTACATGCTGTATCTAATGTTCTTGATGTGCAGTAGCCAAATAAGTAGAGTGACTCCTATCATCTTATTGGTGCCATGTTTTCTTATGATTTAACTTGACAGGAATTGACACCAGTAAAGCTTTACTGGAAGAAATATGGAAGGAAAGAAAGATCGAGAGTCAAAATCATTTGCTAGAACCGTTGTTAGCATTGACCGGGTCATTAACTTTGACACAGACAGAAGCAGTATCAAGTCTGCACAAATGTGACATACCTACGCGACTATATCTTAGTGGCAAGCTTGGTCTTCCTGAAGCTATATTATGACTATATGGACCTATTGAGAAACACCACTTTATTGTTGACGATGACGGCGAAAACATGACCAATTCGACTCGTAGCCGGAGAGATTTGGATCTGAATTCAGTTCAAGCCCTTGATGAGGTAGAGTGAATTGAAATACAGAAAGCATGGGAACAAGGAAGAGAGGCGAAAGGGTGCACGGGCTGTATGCTTAGCTGCCTGCTATATTGATGGAAGGTGCCGGAGTTTTGGATTTTCAAAGGGGAGTGGTTTGGGCAATACATATAAAAGATTGTTCAGTGTAGTAAGAACTGACAGTAAGGATATGAAAGGGCCATACCTCAATTGAATATCACCTGTACTTGTTTTACACCTGAATGAACTCTTTCTATTTCTTCTCGTTGTGCAAAGGCCTTTTAATTTGCCCCATCTCACTCACTCAACCACCAGCATAACTTAAAGATCACACAAATGAGAAGGTCTTGGCCCCCCCGAATTTTTTTCTTTATGAATGAATTCTGACAAATGTGAAGGTCTTGTCAAAAAAAGTCCTTCCATTAAGTCCAATCAATACACGTTACTTAAGTGACGGTACTTAAGGCTACCGGAAGGAGACAGAAAGAATGTATTGATAAAATAAAAAGCTTAGAGATTGCTGGTGACTAAAGTGAAAACCTGAGAACTATTTTTCAAAAGTGTGTAAAATTCAGAGACTAAAAAGTTCTTCAACCCTAATAAATTTCTATATATTTACGGAGAAGCAGAAATTCAGACTCACCATCATCAAGTCAGAGAGCTCGGGCTGAAGACTAACCTGAAGAAGAGAGTTCGGGTGGTCAAGGGGAAAAATCTGACCAAATTTGGATAGTGCTTGTTCAGCAGAAACAATGACTGAGCTGGAAAAATCCCAAGGAAGAGAATGATCAAGAATCTTTTAGAAGTTTCTTTCCCTTTTGTGATTTGTTTCGTTTTGTTAATGCTCCGATTTTCTTCAGATCCACTTCCATGTTATGGGCATCCCAAGTCTCTCAAAACCCGGGTTGACATGCCATGCCAAAGCCTACCCCGACCAGAGCATTGGCGCAAATGATTTCACATTTTCGTTAACCATATTTTGCCGGGACAAATTGTCCATCCATTGGAAGACTTCCACCGCGATATCCATTGCAACTTGGTGTACTTTACATTACATGCACGTTAAAGAATAAATGACGAAAGAAGTTCATCGCTACATTTTGAAGGGCTGAGAGCAAGATAATTGCCGAACAAAATGAAAATCTAAAAACATATCTCGTCTCTCTTTATTTAACATCATCTTTCCCTCATCTTTGACATTATAAACAGTCCGCCAAATGTATAAGATTTACAGAGAGGTTTAGAAATGGTAAGTGGTTCCTTGGCCATCACCTGCTCTAAAGTGCAGAACCTTCTTGCCAATTTTTCCTTTTCTTCAGACCAAAGTATTTCTCATACAAGGCTTCAGAGATAGCAAGTGCATCTCCTTCGGCCCTCACAGGGAAAAGCTCAATACCTGCTTGCCATTTGTTTGAAAAGGAAATCCATTCCTTTCTCCATTCCTCTATCTTGAAGTTTTCATTTTCTTGCAAGCTTTTTAACAAGTGATGAAAATAGGTTGAAGCTCGTGGTAGATAGTAGCCTTCAAGTAGCCCGCTCCAGAACTTGTTTGCTGTTCCGATGCAATAAAAAAGTTATGTTAGAAAATTATGAAGCATCAAGTAGTAATGTTTGATGGGTCCCTTCTGGGCATCCTGTACAGTAGGAACAAAACCAAGGGGGAATAAATGATGAAAACATGGATTACCATAATCATGAAGACTGCTCTGATTGGTCCTTGTGTCATCAAACCACATTGTTACTTGAGTTCTTGCATTCCACTCGTACTAAAGAAGAATATTAAAAATGACACTGGTCAACCACATATAATCTTATCTGCCATGTACTCTGAACATGCATATATTAGGAGAGTGGAACAAATGCGCCCAAGAGACTGTCAGGTGACCGAAATTTGCCAAGATTCTAAATGTACTGCCAATATGATTTAGATTATGGAGCTTTCTAGACGTGGAAAATAGAAGGTGCTTATAACTCATGCAAGAAAAGGAGGGAGGCCTTTAGCTTAACCAAATATATGGAATCCTATCTGGTAAAAGGAAAATGTCTAGCTGATCACAGTACTTGGAACAATGCTTCCAGAGGTTTATTAATATCTTTGAAGTAGCAACACTATGAGTCATGTCACTCTCAACCCTATACTCATTTGCTCAAACCAAGTATATGCTAATGCAGAGATATTTTTTCTCACCTGCCTCAACTCAAGATGATTCTTTGCTAGCTTGTTTGCACTTTTGAGCCAGGTTCCAAGCAAAAAATTATCATCAGAAGCAAGAAGTATGTCAATATCCTTTACGAGCTCAATAAATTTTTGGCTGTGAAGATCTAAAGCTTTTACATCCTTCTGTCGGAAAGCAGTCACAGCATCCAAATACACTTGGTTTGCTAACTTTGACAGTACTTGCCGTGTTAAGTCCACTAAGTCATACCTGTCAGATGACGTCGATAATTAGAAAGCATTGTTTTCTTTGTTTGCTCTTTTTTGTAGGTTCAGTTCTCTTGCCACATTAAAACTTGGGGGAGGGAAGGGTTGGGGGGATTGTCTTTCATAATTTGAGCAAGGAAAGTTTATGCTTGGTCACCAAACATTCCACTCGTTAGAAACACCGCATGCTATACAAAACGTCAATCCAGATAAACCAGATCTAAATACAGCACGTTATCAAGCTTAAGAAACACAAAAATAAAAAAGAAAAAGAAAGTTTAAATTAGAGGAGCAACAGAAGGATTGGCTTAGAAGAATTTGCTTTATGCAGGATCACAGTTATCATGCACTGAAGATGACAGAAAATGTTGTGATGTATGTCAATTAGGTTCTCCATTTTACCTATAGGTCATGCTTCCAGAAAGATTATTTCCACCATCAAGGAACAGGTGTAATGCATTGATCACCTTCTCCGTGGAATACCACAAATGTGCCTCAGGCAAAGCAGAACTTGTTTTTGATGGATCCCAATCAGGAAATTTGACTATGAAATCAGTGTTATGATCCTGCAATGAGTTAAGATTTCACATAAATAAGTAATTAAAGATGATATACTATCCTAACAACAACAACAAAACAGTTCTTGATACCCATCTCAGATGGTGAATGTCGCTCATTTAACTCAGAACATCAAGTAACACTCCAATAGCAAACCTTCATCTCATTAAATAATACTTCAGATGAACATGAAAAAAAAAAAAGACCAGCTCTAAGGTCTCAAGCAGCTCAGAACTTGTTATGTTCACATCATCATTATACTTCAAGCACTCCACATAGCAGAACTAGCATTTCTCCTCTGTTTGAGTTACCCAAATGCACACCATAACCATACAAGCAATAAGCCACTTACAAAAAGAAAAAAAAACATTTACAATGAACACGGCAATAAGTTGCTGAGAAATTTGACTGAGAGGAATCCAACCTCAATCTTTGAGGATGTTGACATTTGAAAACCATTTGGGAGAAATAAGTAAGACCAATAACCCTCAGGTAACTCCTTTGTTTACAACTGTAGAAGATTGTTTGTAAATCTTCCAAAGAAATAAGTGCCTTATTGGTGCCAAATTATTGAAGATAGCTATGTTATTCATTGTGTCTTCCAGCTAAAAAACACGCGGAGAACCACATGGTTCTTAGCATAGGTGAACTTTGTTGGCTCAAATAGAATGAACTCACAAGCAGATACTCAGCTGGGTTCTAGAGAAGTCCTCTACTAGATTGAAAGGCATGATAAAAGAACTGCAGGGTTAAGGCCTAAAAGAAGAGCAGAAACAGGCAGTAACTACCAGAGTTCAGATGATTGCAAATCAAGTTAACTTGGTAATGACAAGTACAAAAAGTTTGACAACAGTGACTTGTGTTGAACGTTATCATTAATGGGAATTTGAAGGCGAATGTTTTGTACCAGTTTTTAACATGATTCCAGATATGTGCTGCCTTATCTTTCTGACATGGTAATTTCGCACCAGGTCTGTATCTTGATTTGTTAGGCTCAACAGGATATACTTGATTTTTGTGGTTCGTGTACTTAACTGTATTAGTGGCTGAAGGATTTATGTTTTTTAATCAGGGATCTTCATTTCATCTCTCTAAGCACTGAATATGTTTCCTTCTCTAGCTTTTTTTTTTTTTTTCAAATTTATTTCCAAGTGAAACAAACGACAGTCAGATAGTGTTCCAATAATTTGGTAAGAAACATACTGCTATTCCATCTGTACAGTTGTAAATAGTGTGATACAGAATTCCCCAAGCTGCCTCAACTTGATGAACTGCTTTACCATATCTTCCGCGGGAATAGGACTTCAACCATTCCTACAATAGTGATGAAGTTAAAAAGCAAACCATACAACATTCAATTATCAACAACCATCTCATGTCTGCATCAACTTGTGGATGTTTAGTGATGTTAACTATAGGCCCACTTCCTAACAGCTTAAGGTTTTGAAACTGACGAGGATCAAATGTTGTCTGATGCTACTATACATTCAAAATCACAACTAATACAATCTGGAGGGCATATTGACTCAGAGTAAGAAGAAGGGAAACAAAATTTGAGTTAGTAACAGAAAGGAACTATGTTTAAGCGGTTGGTTTTTTTTTTTTTTTTTTTTTTGGGGGGGGCGCGCGTGGAAGATTGCAGACACATTTTGAAGGATCACATGTCTCTAAAGACATACTGCACCCTTCCATACTTCAAGCACTGAACAGTTCGAACTGGAAGGAAAATAAACAAAAATAACAATTACTGAATAGCAGCTAAAAATCTATTCTTACCAGAACTTGAACTTTTTCACTGCGAAATGCCATTTCAGACATTAACTCATAAACCACTGGATTTTGCTCTATTCCTTCCATGCACATGCCAACACCAACCTGTTGCAGTAAGTTAGTGTGTCAGCCTCTTCTAGCAAAGTCACGAAACTAAGCTAACAAGAGATAGAAGTACCAACACTTCAGTTTCACATCCAAAGTTCTTTTAGGCAGATGTAAGTTCAGTGTATAATCAAGATGGACAACATCATCAGTCAGATGACCTTGAGTAAATATGAACTGCAAGTGAATTGCTCTTCCAAATAAATGATAAGGTTTGAAGCTCAATAAATACTAAACAGTGTCCTGCAGTTTAGGCTTACAAGCATAAATGCTAGGAATATCATTTCAACTTCTGCAACAGTAGAATATGTACACGCAAGACAGTTAACATACCATGGTTGAATTTTCACTCATTCGAGCATCAACTGGACCTGAAGAGATTGAATCCAAAATGCCATACATCTCAATATTTCCACCGAAGTTATGCAACATACACCTGACGCATATTAAAGTTGATCAAGTAGTTTCATATGTACTATAAAATTGAAATCTCAGAGGATTTTAATACGTGAGTCATCACAGAGATGTCCTGAATCTTAAACATCTCTGCAAGAGGTTTAAACAACAGTTAGTATCATAATAGTGCTACTCACCAGACATAAGGAGTACCATAAAACTGAGATGAATATTTCCATATTGGTTTGACATCGGCAAATAGATCAAGAACTATCATTTTCCCAAATGGCACGGAATGTAAAAGTGCCTGCAGATAACAGAAAATTGAAATTTAATTCTCACCTTTGACAGAAGAAAAAAGAAACTAACATGTGGATTGCAGCAAAAATAATGAGCAATTAGCCCAGTCCAAACAAGTACTTAGAAAAGTGAGTTATACCAGAAAGTGGGAAGGGAAAATCAAAGAACTTTTAGCAACAAGAAAATCTCAGAAACTGAAGGAAAATAGCATTATTAGACCCAATTGCGCAGTCATTGTATGCTAAACATGATGCTCTGACATCTTACTCCAGACATATTCTTAACACTTCAACGTAATGCTCTCTTAGAAGAAAGTTGTTCTTCTGTTATTTGCAATAATACCAAAAGCAGCCCCCTTTATCTTGGTGCTGTCACACAAAAGGCCTCTACTACTCCTTATTTCAGGTTTCCTATGTGTGCGTACTTCTTCCTAGTTTCATCCCTTTCAAAAGTGTTATTCAAACACCTCAATGTTCAACAATAATGTTTTGAACTAGTATTCTGTGTAGTGTTCTCTGGTCAAATTTGAAGCGCTAGCAACATTTTCTGGAAGAAGTTAAGCATTAACCTCAGCATTGATTTTAAACAACACAGTACCGCACTTTCCAGTCTTTGACAGTCTCAACTCCCATATGGGGAGGGTGATCGGCATGGTGTTCTGTCAGCGAGTATGCATGAAGTGGCTGCTCTCAAGAATCAAACCTACTTGCACCTCACAGAACAACACGTTTTTAACATTCCACACCTAGATGGCTTACAACAATAGAAAAATGTCACAATAACTGTTTTATTGGCTGACACTTTTCCACTTGCCCAAGTCTTAGTGTGAATAAAGATGACAGAGGGTTAGCCCCTTAATTAGGCATCTGAAAGGCTTTGTAATTTGGATATCGGGACAAGGTAGGACTGGCTTGTAAAAAGAACTCACTTTCACATATCACAACTATCAGATTGCAGTCAACTTATAAATTTATATGTAAGCACTAGCAGGTCGCCCATAAGGGGAGTTTGAAGCAGAAATATCTTCATCCCAACTTAGAAAGAGCATGTTTAGGATCTAACTTATCTTATTTACGTTCATATACCTTCATTTGAGGTGGCTTCCAGAAAGAGGAGTCAGAATAGAAGAGCCAACCCTGCACGTTAAATAGAATCACCAACTAGCTATATTATATGTATAATAGGGAAACAAATTAAAAATAAGTCTCCACAATGCAGTGACATAACAACAAACCAGGGTCTGAATTATAAGACTTCCAGCTGAATATAACCATGTATCATAAACCTATTCTTCCTGATAAATAATGTTATGGAGAGTCTAGGGTTCAGGAAATTAGGGTTGAGATCTTATAAGAGGGAATTGGTGGAAACTGGCTGGAGATTGCCTAGTCAAGAATAACACCTATCTTCTCCAGATCTGCTTCAACACCAGGAGAAGACATAACAAAGCCAGGAAATAGAACACTTTGATGCATGCAAGAACACTTCTTCAAATTGATCTAGAGTTTCCGTTTCTTCTTTCTTAGTTCCAAAAAATCCTACATTGACCTCTAAAATCATGCCAAAACTTATTTCTGCAAATAATGTTGACAGCACGAGAAGGACACACTGAATAAAAACTCATGAATGTCTAATGCAGAATCATACATTTTAGTGTTAGGTAAGGGTGAAATAAAGCTGATGTCGAATAGAAAACCTGAGTATAAAGACTAAATAGGTATAACTTGATAGACACCATTATTTCTTATAACACTTTCATAGGTAGTGGCTTGGTTAAGGGAACACTATTAGAGAGAATTATTCACTTAATCCAATATATTCAGACAAAATGATAGGGAAAGAATGCCATTGACACAATCATGAGTCGTTCAATACTTGCTAAAAGAAAATCACAAGGTCCTCCAAATGTTTGTTGTCAAGTGATTAAATGAGTGAACATGACAGCACTTATGTTGAATAGTCAACATAATCATCAATAATTCAAGCAAAAAGCTTTAATAAGGATTCGGTGGGGGTTTGCGGGTTGGGTGGATGGTTTGGAAACTTGAAGAGCTTACTTGCATTAACCACACAGCGTCCTTGTCTCCTTTGGACATTGCTTCGAAGACAGAAGCGCCAAGAGAGGAGATATATTTTGGATCATTAGTAGGTGGGGTATTTTCATTGAATGTATCACTGCATCAAAGATGGTAACATGTCACTCAATGACCTCTGTTAGCAAGTATGAGATGAAAACACCAAAACACAGAAGGGGAAAGAAACACTCCAATAGCTAATATGCTAGCAAGGTGATTTCTCCCACTTGTTCAGGCCAATATGGAAGAACACTTGTATTTCAACTGATTGATAAAGCACAAGGAAGGCAAGGACACCTTAACCACAGCAAAAACAAATAAGCAAGATTATGATCTAGATAAGAGGCCCATAATGAAATAAAAATAAATTCAATGCAACATAACTTTGAAACCAAAGCTGTCCACAACATTTTAGTGAACTAACATGCAGCCATATTTTTTTTTGATATACTCGCAGTCACATAACTTTGCAGTCACATATACTCACATCAATTTGACTTGTTCAAACCCCATTAAAAAGACAGACATTCAAAAAAATTGTTTTCCTAATCGAACATAGGATATTCATCACTGGCAGAAAATATTGTTCAGCTGGTAGTAGAAATTTTTTTTTAAAAAAATAAAGTTAAGTTTCTCTAAGAATTCACATAGCCCAATAATTCTCACTCTTGGTCATTGTCTGCATCCTTTCCAGACCAGAATCTAGGGAGCGAATGTTCATATATGAGGAGCCATTTTTTTTGTCTTTCTGGAGACTTACTTCAGACTCACAAAAATTCTAAAATAGCACATTTCATAGAAACCGATGATTAATGATCCTTAAATCCAACTTTGGACTTTCAACACTTGCAAGAATTGAAAGTTGGCGATTTTATTGCCTGTTTGTTGTAGATGGTTTAGTACAGCTTTTTGTACTGTTCCGTCACCTTTTTCTTTATTTCAATAAAACTTTCCTTATCAAAACTTGCAAGAAGAATTTGAAACCATCAAGAAAAAGCATTGCCACTGGATGATCGATGTCCAAGAAGTTGCACACTATATAATGAAACAGAGAGAAAATAACCGCACGTGATTCCGCATTTTTCCAATTAGGAATAACAGAGTGATTGCCATTCATTTCAATCCCCTTTAAACCTACTCTGTTGTAAAATTGGTGGAGAGCCGATGAGATTGAAAAAACAACAACACCAGAGAAGTTTTTCACGCACTATATTCACGAAAACATATGAATATATGTAGAGAAATTCTAAAAATAGCACAGAAATTGTGGCTCAAAAAAGTCAGAGCTTCTGTGTAGAAGTTATGAAATAGAACGTTAGGTTCAAATCTTGCATTAGATAAGATATAAATGACAAGTAGCATTTAAAATTCATAGCATCCATAATGGACTTATATAGAAAAAGAAACTCCTGTTTGGTGGTTGAAGGTTTGCTGGTCTGACAAAGTCGGGACAAGTGAAATACTAAAGGCACATCAGATATTACCACCAAGCACACATCAGATATTACAAAACAAAATGTAAATAGAACCTACCAACACAATTTTTCCTTAAGTAGAAAAAGAAACTAACTGCAAAATGGTTGACTGAAAGCATGTCCCATTATGCACCAAACAAGTTAAGAATATTCAATTGGAGTGATGGCAATTACCAGTTGTAAATGTCCGTCACATCACCATATTCTGATGTCATAGCAAACAAGACATGAACCAAGAAAATTAGAGGCTAATCAGAAAGGAAAACAAAAAAAATGGCATTAATGATACAATAAAATATCTGTACCCTAAAGACAGGAAAAGAGAAAAACTTAACTTTAACTTTAACGACCTATGGGAGCGGTAGTCTGTGCTTTGACTTCAAAAGAACTAATCAATACTGCTCTTGAAACTCCTTGTAATCATTCTAAGGCCCAGTTCAACCTAATAAGATTATAATGTGAGGCTTAGCCTTTATAGAACTTATCTTTCATTTCTTCTTTTTTTCCACTCCATGTGAGATTTGGGATATCAAAATCTCCCCCCTTAAATCCTCAACGTCCTCGTCAAGGCCTACCAAGCTCACATTGGTAGTTATTAGGGCTGCTCTGATACCATTTCTAATGACCTAAGAGAGCGTTAGCCACATCTGCCCTTTGATTTCAAAAGGACTAGTCAAGGTGGCTTTTTAAAGCCCATTGGAATCATTATAAGGCTTGGTTCAACCTAGTAAGATCCCAATGTGGGACTTGACCCTCATAGAATTCATTTCTCATTCCTTCTTTTCTCCTACTCCATATGGAATCTGGGGTATCACATTAATCGGTCATAAGACCATAATACCTCGGTCCTCTTGCGGGTTTGCATGACCATTAAGAGGTTATGGAGGATTCCAAAGATTGGAAATCTTTGCAAATTCCTTTGCTGTTCTGGGCAGCAAAAATAAGTGCCTCAGCTTATCATGTGCTGATTGCATACTAAGTTACCAAGAAGACCAGAAATTCAACCAAATTTCAGACTGACTAAAACAGCTTCCATACACCAGAATGCATAGTCAAATAACTAAGTGATGTAGAAAAACGTTGTGAACACAGTGTTAGCTAAGGGTACTGCAATTCCAAGTTGACAATGAAAGGTAAGAACAGCACCTTAAAGGGAAAACAAAGAAAGAGAAAGAGAAAGGTACATATGCATGGTACAACCTTCAACTTGTTGCCGAACGAAAGCCTCCCCAAGTGCAACAAATAAAGGATCAGATGGATCAAGAAGGTAAGCACAACACCAACGAGGATTAGCATTGACTGAACCCCTATGACAAGAAACAGAAAAACTTAACATGCAGAATAGTGAGACTTTTTCTCACAAGGTAAGAGAGACTCCAAATCAGCTGGAAGGCAACCAGAAAACACTGATAGCATTTATCTGATTCATGTAACCTTAGATTGAGTAATTCCGATATTAGAATTCATGGGCCACTACAAATCATACAAAGGTATCCATTGTGGAGACCACAATAATTTGACAATAAGATAACTTTATATCGAAGAACAAGAAGCATGAAATACCAATTGCCAAGTCTGGTTATGTTTGCTGAAGGAAATATTTTCGTCAAAGCTGCTGGAACGTTCCCAGAGAATGATGGCAGCACTGAAACAAAAATGCATTTATTACATCTGATCGGTCATGTCTGTAGATTGAGAAGGACTGACTTCAAAGAAACTTCTTTTCTGATACATGTTTAGAAGAGTCAACTAAAAGATATCTCGCTGGATTCTTGGTCGACCATAAGATGACATTGGACGATATGAGGGAATCCAACCTTACCTGGAGTCATGCCTAGTTCTAGCATCCGAGATAGGATCCGTTTCTGTAGAGCTAACTGTTGATCCAACCAATTTTGAGATAAAGGCCCACCCCACCTGCGATTCAATAACGTTAGCTTCTATCATCTAAAAGCAGATGAAAGAGACAATGAGAAGCGTTATAACATGCCGAATGTCTCCCATAATATGTTGAGATGAACCTCTAGGATTTCTCAAATCAAACTCTCGTGTACACTAAAAGTCCGAACATGTGCAAGTTCGTAAGTACATGTACAGAAACTTACATTCTAAAACTATTTCCAGCAGCTAATAGGATCATCATTCTTTAAGGGACTTGAATTTTTATTTGGCCATGTATCTTCCTCTACTAGTCAATGAATCTCTTTGCCAAGAGGAAAAAAAAAAGAACGTTTTCTTCACTCATCAAGCTTCAACTAGGAAATTTTCTCCTCCTGTATTAGAATTCTCTGTTTGCACTATCACCAGAAACATCAATGCAGCTACTTTTAAAGAATCTAGTGCTTTAGAAATTTTTTGAGAATTTTTGGACAAAACATGCCAGCATCAGTTGCCTCATACGAGGAGCTGCATGCCCAATACCCTTAGGACTGCAGCGTCCAATATATGTGTTGCGTGGAGCACAATTTCTATGTGGCCAACTTATGCATGCCACACATTGACAGGTCTTGGCAGTCAGTCTCCAGCTGGCAGTCCTCTTTTCAAACTTCAAATGGACATGTAATTGTCGATGCTCATAAATGGCACCCAAATGGGTAACAAGTCACAAGTACAAATTGCCATACCCCTCAAAAGGACATTGATGGCAGGCCTGAGAAGTTATTTTTTGACTTTCAAATAAATTAAAGCACGAAAAGTTCAACAACTGAATTTGTTTCGGCTTGCTGGTTTATAAAAATTAAATCTATATCACTTTGCTTCAGCTTCGCCAAATGTATTATGTAATAACAACTTCAACTGCATAAACTAATTATGCATTCATGTTGATTGCCTGTATAAGAGTTCCATTAGCAACAGTTGCTTCAGGTTTTAAGCCAAACAGAGTTATGATACTTGCAGTGTTAGTAAGATACCAGCAGAATTCCAATCCCACTTACAATGAACCACACATTTTTCTCAACTTCCATCTACATACTTTGGAAGTCCTTACGAGACTATTAAAAATAAAGCAAACTCACAGTTGTGAGAATGATTCTTTTTTTTGATAAGTACCATAAGAATGATTCTAGGGAAGGGCATTAAGGTGATTGCCCTAAATGTCTGAAAAGTTATACAGGACTGACTGATGACCTAACATCACCTTCTCGCACACAGTTCACATACTTGAGAGGAAACACTGTAAGACAAACAATACACATCACCTTTACCTACCCATGTAAATTTGCCATACGAGCCCAAGCAAGGAACGCAGGTCCACCAAAGAAGTCGTTCAAATCTTCCTTGCTGATATTAAAACCCTATGGTCAGAAGTGCCAGTCAAAAGATACAAATCAGAAACACAAGTCGAACTAAACACATATGGAAGCGATAAATTCCAATCTACAACTCATAATTTTATTTTTATTCCTAGGCAGCTCATAATATTTGAAAGGGGTATAAACTTACAGATTCATTGTTTACAATAGAGAACCTACTCCTATATCTTGAAAGCTCAAAGATGGTAGGACTGGATCTATAATTCTATGATGCCAATGCAATAATAAAGCATACTATGCAGTATCCATAGGATAAAACTCTTAACAAAACATGAATTGGGTTTGAGTTCTTCAGCATACTGAGAGTATCCTCATAGCATCTTCTACAATGTTGAAAGTTCGACATAGAATGGAAATTCTCCACACTATTAGCTAAAGCCATATGGTTGAGTGATGTAGTACAGCTTTCTTCTCAAAACAAATTTCTGGACTCACCAGATGCTCAAAATATGGACTCATACTTCCATAATAAAGATATGTTTTATGGTAAATGGTTTTATCCAATTTTCTTGGCAGCCTATTTTGACAAAATGTGTCTAAGGCCTAAGGGTTCATCCAACAAATTTTCCTCCTACAAATGCAACATTCAAAATTTTTCAAGCTATAGTTAATGAGGTAACATTTAAGTCTTTTATAGTGGTAATGTTTTATACACACCTGCCACTTCATTAATTCAGTTGTAGCTTTTGTCATAATTGCATAACTCACTTTATGAAAATTTAGCTAATAAGATATATAAATGAATGTCTTCTAGCACACTGAGACTTATAAATGATGCACGCAGAACATAGGGGAGCACGCATAGACATATATGGATGCATTCAACTGTTCACCATGAAAACTTTCTGCCAAATCGCTTCTTGGCCTGTAAATGCCAAAGGCAGGTTAACCCCATGAAGAGCCATCCAATCTATCTCTTTCTCCCATCTTTCCCAATCCCACCAAACATAGGAATCTGAAAAAAGGAACCTCAGAAAACATCAATAAAGATAAAAACATCATCTCATATTACAGAAGAGCAAAAATATGTCGACTTTCTCATATATCAAAATGACATCTCATCTATTTAAAGGTTCTTTTTCCTATCAATGGCAACTTGTATACCAAAATATGGTAGAACAAATGGAAATGGTGATTAGTACTCACAACTAGAAGTAACAACGTTCTGATAGTAGTTCCATGGGACTGGCCTCTGAATCATCACCCCCTCATCTTTGACAAGAGGCAATGATCCTGGCTTGGGGATGGAAGCTATTTGAATACCACCAGTCTTGTCCCACGAAACTTGAGCACCACACCAATACTTTAAGTACCAGTAGAGGCCAGATGCAATTTCAACTGCTGTGGATCCTTTAACCCTGAAGGAGAAATCCAAAGGTAAAAATCACAGAATGCAACTTCTCTTTTTCTCTTCTTCATTTTCTTTTCTCTTTCATTCTTGTTCTTTCTCCCAAAAGTAAAATCTATGGCGGATCTTATGTGTCAACCGCTGTATGTAAAAAAGGAAATAGGTTGGTTGATGACGTTAAGAAGTCCAAATTCAAGGGTCTTTGACTACAAAGAATTCAAAGAATCACTGGCTCAAAATCTTATCTGTAAGCAGATAGAAATCATGCAAAACATTCCTTACGATGAATATTTCCAGATACGGACCCATAAGACTCTTACAAGGAAAAAAAACGAATCTTGTAAAAAATAGACAATGTAAGTAATCAAGTCCAAAAAGATTGTACTTAGCTATGAACTGAAAAAGAAACACCACGCAACCATAAACCTTTAGTTAGAATCAAAATCACCATACTCTATCTGAGGCCCATTCTTGCTCAAGGATTTGTAATTGCTTATCAAGAAGCAACTTTGTCCACCACAAGCATCCTGGTATTCAAATTAGAACTGTCAGTGAAATTGTTAAGATGAAATCAATTAGAAGAATAGAGTCCCATTGAACACAAGCAACACGAAGATATGATGAGATATCGCCAAGGACGAACTTGTAGACAGTCAGGCGTTAGAACATGAAGCAGCCTAAAGAACTGCTTTTGGAAAAAATTGACATCTAAAAGTAAATGAGGAGAAGATAAAATCCTCAGAACTTGGCAGTTGGACGAACTGAGCAATTGTCATAACACTGCCAAGCTCCACACTCCAAATAGACAGAATTCTATCTTGAAAAAATTGGACTTTCCCCTTAATTTGGGTTGTGACAATTCTTTTTGGGAGAAGAAAAGATAAAGATCTCCGAACTAGCCACAAACACTACTGTACAGGAAAGTAATGAATGCATGCGGATGACAAAAGAATATAGGTAAAAAGGGACAGCTTTAACTAACGATGGAATATCTGAAGCTAATCAATTGGACTTTCTATTCTTTTCTTCGCTCCTCCAAGCAGTTACCGGATCAGTTAAACGAAAAACCAGAAAAGTTTGGAACAGCCAGATGCAACAAAGCAACAATCAAACCTTACACGAGCGTCCGACTTCAAAATGAACAAGCAGTTTATGTCAAATTCTCACATGTGCGGAACCAAAACCACGTGAAACAACATTACGTTCCAAATTCATTCATATTCCTATCTATTCCCAACCAACAGAAGAATGACATCATATAAGCATACGTCAACAGGCAAGATACAGCAATCGAAGAACATCCAGATGAAGTAAAGCAGTAACTAAGGAGAAAATAGGGTGAAACACGAGTAAGGAAAAAAATTCTGAAAAAATGACGGTACATCGGAGATAATCTTGAACTCAAAGCTGGACACATAGCCAGGAAGCAATCTCTCCAGGACAGCTTCCGCTGCAGCCTCTTGAACCGAAGGAGATGACCGCTTTGAGTTCAAACGTTTGAGCAAAGCCTGTATAGGATCTTCCGGTTCTGACAAAGCAATTGGTAGCAGTGCCACCGTGAGCATCAAAACGAGGAACAGGGAGTTGAAGTTAGACATGGCTCGTGGAATAACGGGTACAGTTGCAGACTTGCAGAGTTTCATATATAGGTCCACGTTGAAAGGTTGGAAGCAATCATTGAAATCCTAAAATGGGCCTTTTTTTTTTTCCTCAACGGCTCTTTCACTACTACGTGGATATCAATAGAGCTGGAAATCGAGTACATAATCTATTGGGGAAGAAAACTGGATTTTCTGTTTTCTCCATTAACTATTGCATCAAATGAGAAAATTTAGTATAAAAAAATATTTAGTAATATCTATGGTTATTACATGAGATATTCTTCTGAAAATATATTAAGAAGTTGGAATTTCCTTCTTCGAATATCCTTGCTTATTATAACATATAGGAAATTCTTATTTGGCCAAATGTTTTCTAATTTTTTTTTAAGGAGAAGTAAAAAATGTTGTTTTTTTTTTCTTTCAAATTTCTTCTTTTGTTTCCTATTTTGAAATTAGTATATTATGTTCTTCACGGTGTTGGTTGATATTAAAATCTCTTGATTTGATATACATACGGATATAGCCTCATATAGGACTTTTAAGGGTTTGGGTATTATCGGAATTTGACTGCCGCATGCGCAGAATTCGTTCTATTAAGGCAACCCGATGTTATAAAATGTCTATTAAGTCGACCCCGGCTATTTTTTAACGCCGGCAATTCCTGCTTCATAAATGTCTTTATAACATAATTCGATTAGACGGCTGACACGGCACAGGTCAAATGCCACGTGGAGAACCACCCCCACTAAGATAAATCCCAACCCTAAAACCCTAAAACCTCCCTTTGCCTTTCCCTTTGAATTCTGGAGAGCACAAACCCGTCTCCCAAACCTGTTAATTGTCACACTCCACACCGTCAATTCCAGGCACACATTCGGATTGAGGCGTAGCAGCAATGGAGGTGGAAGAAGAGCAGAGAGAAACGACGACCAACAAAGTGATGTGTCTTTTGACGGACCCAGAGGGAACGCCTCTGGGAGCTCCCGTGTACCTTCCCCAAAACGCTGGGCCCCAGCAACTCCAACAAATGGTCAATAAGCTTCTCAACAATGTAAGCTTTTCGCTTTTGGGAATCTTTTGGTGTGCTTTCTTTGGTTGCTGTGAAAGCGCAGGAAACGAAAACTGATCTATCCACGAACACCGATTTTTTCTTTGTCGAAGTGTCAAGCTTGAGGTTTTGTTTTGTTGGTGAGAAATTGCAGCGAAAGGACAAGAAGTTTTGAAATTTACTTGTGGAGAGATTTGTTCTATAGGAGTGAAGTTTCAAGGGAGAAGCTTGCAAAGAAAAACGAAAAAAATTGTCTACCTGCATTTTTTCTTGAATATTTACATTTGCAAAGCATTATATTTGAGTTGGTAAATCTGTTAACGCTTGTTCGCCTTTTTCTTCGAAGAAAATCCAAGCAGATAAGTACAGCGGCAGTTGAATTTTCCAGATATTTTTGAATTATATGAAAAGCATCATTCCCCAATCTGAATCCTATTCCCAGTTTTTGCCAAATAAGCAGCCTCTTTGTATTGATTTGCTGCACTAAAAATTCTTCCACTATGTGCTCAATCGAGCTCCTGTGAAACCCATACGGGCTTAGAGACAATGGGTCTCTGCATTTAAGGGAGTTTAACTGTTTAGCGATTTGCACTGCAGAGCAAATAGATTTCTATTGTGTGTAGCAAGAGATTTGATCAGTTTATTGGTACCAGTGGCCTGAATATGGAAAGATGTGTAAGGGTTGTGTTTGTGCTTCTCTGAATTTAATAACAATGGAAGTCTGTAACCTTTTCTTTTGCAGGAGGAGAAGTTGCCTTATGCCTTCTATGTATCAGATCAGGAGCTTCTCGTGCCGCTTGGAACTTATTTAGAGAAGAATAAGGGTTAGTCAAATGAAAGGATAGTTGAAATTCACATTGTAGCTTCAACTGTTTGATTTTCTTTTCTATTTCCTCTGTCTTTTTTTTTTTTTTTTAATGACGTATCGAAAGGCTTTCTTTTCTATTTATCCGATAATCCTTTTGGGTGGACATATTTGCAGTTTCTGTGGAGAAGGTGCTTTCAATAATTTATCAACCTCAAGCTGTTTTCAGAATTCGCTCAGTTAATCGTTGTTCGGCAACAATTGCTGGTATGAGATTTGGGTTTTGCTTGCATAGTGATATCATATTAGATACAAGTACTAAAACACAACCTCTTTTGCCTTTTCATTGGATTTTCTATCTTTGTGTTAGTTGCTTTGAGATGTTCTACTGTACGGGAAAAAACCACATCTTTTTTTTTTTTTTTTTTCTTATAAAAAAAAGAAGATGTTCTACTGGACAGGTTTTGTGCAGCTTGTTTTCATTGGTCTAGAGACTCTCATTTGGTACTTTTGGTTTTTCATTTCAGTGGTTTAGAGATATATAAGTCGGGAGTATGGTCTTATGGCTCTCATCAATTCCGATTTTAGTTACTATTGTAGAGGACTGCTTTTCATTATTTGCTTCTCTTGAAAACTCAATATTTGAATCGATGCTTTATACTATAAGGCTTATCGGATCTTATCAATTGTTAGAAATTTTCTTTTAGAATTAATCATGAGGTTTAGTTGGTACTCCTTTTCTTGGGTCGCCTTTCCTATTGATGTACTTGAATGATCTCATCAAGAAAGGAGTTTTCAAGTGGTATAGTCAACCCTTTCCTCGCTTTGATGATTGTTTGCATGGTTTTTACCTGCACGCAATTTAATATCATTTAGTTGATTGCCTTGCATCTGTATTACTGGTGCAGGCCACACTGAAGCTGTACTGTCAGTTGCCTTTAGTCCTGACGGGCAGCATTTGGCAAGTGGTTCAGGTGATACCACTGTCCGACTCTGGGACCTTAATACCCAGACTCCTCAGTTCACATGTACAGGTGAGAATCAAAGACTCACATCACATTCTTGGACTGTTAGAGATACTATCAATGTCCAAATACCCTTATGGAAAATAAGCGGAATAAATAATTTGTTTTTTTTATAAGTAAAGTGGAATAAATAAGTGGAAACAAGAAAAGAGAATACAAGGACAACTTTAATATTTATGACTTGCAAAAGCTTTAAACATTCATTTATGGACTTGAGAATGTTGTCAATTGAGTAACATAATGTCCAAAAAGTATATCATGCCCTTGTTTATTTTAGAGGTAGGTCGTGTAAATCTCAGAAATATTGCATTGCCCCCTTGTTGGACTGTTATGCTCACAGTTTAATGCTGCATATTGAGGATAAAACACTTTTGATGTTAAGAGAATAGGGAGTAAGGCTGAAATGGCTTGTCTTTCGTTTAATAGATTGTAGGGATACAAAATCACTCAATTTAGTTCCTAAGGTGGATTGCTACTTGTCATGCCCCTTCTTTCATCTAGTTGTATTAGTGGTGAGCCTTTTTGTCATATCCAGGACACAGGAATTGGGTTCTCTGTATTGCGTGGTCACCTGATGGTAAGCATCTTGTAAGTGGGAGCAAGGCTGGAGAACTTCAATGCTGGGATCCACAAACAGGAAAGCCATCCGGCAATCCACTTATGGTGACTTCTTTTACTTGGATAATTTATCATTTTTTTTTGCAGATGGATGGTTAATTGTTAAACCGGTTTGCTTTGAATCATGTGGAGAGCAAACTCTCCTATCTGGGAAGATTTATATTCGCTTGGTCAGATTGGCTTTTGACAGTACTCAACCAATCTATGAACTCACCACACGTAAACTACCAGTGAACTCTGGTATCTCAATTTATTCATCTCAAATCTGTCATCCTGAGCAGGTAGCTTCCTAAGGCAAAGGCGATCATGAATTTGTCCTTCAAAGTCATTATTTGACTGTTCACTTCTTTGACAGCCCTCGAAGGTCTAACTCTTGTACCCTGTCCTTGATTGGGCATAGCTCCAAGAAGAATCACCTTAACAGTTTCTCTAGGTCTGATAGTGGTTGATGAGGTCCACAGGTCCAAAAGCATTACTGGAGCTTATTGGGAACAAACAAAGAGGAGAGTACGAGTAGATGAAAAAATATGGGAACCTAAAGTAGGTTGTAGCTTATTGGCCTGGACTTCGTGATATAGCCCTATGTTCTTAGCAAGGCAACTTGCTTAGTTAACAACTGGTAGTTCTGACAGCATGCAGTCTGTAGTCGAAGAAGACATGGCCTGGCATAAGGACTCATTAATTAACCTAAATTTGCCTCAAAGCAAAAGATATGGTAGCCTGAATTTTCCAAAACTAATTTCAGTAATAGTCTTTTTGATACTTCTGGAAATTCTGGAAACTCCGGTGCATAGCTAGTTGGCTGTGTCAGATGACTTTGCAAAAATCTGCACCATGGCGATAAAGTCTCATCTTCTGTGTTGCCTATTCGCCATTTCTTCCTCCAGCCCATGCCTCAGATTACAGTCCTGATCCATATCCAGATATGGACTTACTAGAGCTATTCCGCGTCCTAGAATTATGGTCTCCAAAAATGGGTCACAAATGGTCAAACCACTATGCATATCTTGGGAGTTGTTATGTTTGGTGGCTTTTTTGCTAATTCTTCTCCCTGTTCTACTGTGCTAGTTGGAATTGAAATTGACGAACTAAGGAAAAGCAGGGGGAAGTCTTAGATGGGGGGAGATCTTTTGATTGTAGTAAATGTAGATGCGTTTCTTTCTAGTTCCACTAGCTAGGACCAAATTCGCACATCTGTTGAATACTTTGCCTCTTATGGTCAGAAACTTAGGTTGTAACTTGATCAAGAGCGAGTATGTGGATGTTGCGTCCACGAAATATGGATCATTCAGGACTGGTGGTATATGGGTCCTTTATGTAGAGATTAGCCTTCTAAAGCTTCAGCAAGATTCTAAATCATTCCTCTTTCTTTGAAAGACCTTACATATCTGTCTTTGACTTCCTTGGATAGATTGTGGTTGTTTGCAGCATGTAATCATTGATGCTAGCGCCTTTGGGTTTTTTTTTTTTTTTTTTTTTTTTTTTTAATGGGCCTAAGCATAGTTTTTTGAATTGATGGGCTTACAATCACATACTCCGCTGACATTAATACTTGGAATATCTATTCCTAGGGTCACAAAAAATGGATTACTGGGATATCTTGGGAACCAGTCCACCTGAATGCTCCATGTCGGCGATTTGTAAGTGCTAGTAAAGATGGCGATGCACGCATATGGGACATTTCATTAAAGAAATGTGTTATTTGTCTTAGTGGCCATACACTTGCAGTAACTTGTGTAAAATGGGGTGGCGATGGAGTTATTTATACAGGGTAATTATTCGTCTTAAGTGAATCTAGTTTTAGTGTGCTTTACTGGACTAATAAGCCCTGTCCAAGCTTTTAGTATTCTCTGGTTTTGTAACTATATCTTCATCTCAACCATTGCAGCTCCCAAGACTGTACTATCAAAGTTTGGGAAACTACACAAGGAAAGCTAATCAAGGAATTGAAGGTAACTAGATAATTGTCTTAGAGCCATGTTTCGTATAGTTCTGTTCCTTCATTGCTTAGGAATACAAAATACAATGGTTGATGTAATTTGTCTCTTTTCTTTGCTTTCTCCTTTTTCCTTTAACTTCTCTTTGTATGCATGGTATTTAATTTAGGGTCATGGGCATTGGATCAACTCTCTTGCATTAAGCACAGAATATGTTCTTCGCACTGGGGCTTTTGACCATACAGGCAAGAAATACTCATCTCCTGAGGAAATGAAGAGGGTAACTGTCTATTTCATGCTTTATTCACTTCCCATTTGTGCTTTAGTCACTGCACGTTAATTCATGAAATCTGTTTGATGCCTTGGTTGATGCAACAACTTGAGGAATGTGACCTCCTGTGTGAGCTCTGGTTTGATTTTTCCCACTATGTTGCTGCTTTGGTATCATGCAGCTTTTCTTTTTTGTCACTTTCATTGTTTTTTTTTTTCAACTTCCTTTTGGGAAAACTGGAGGTGCAGTTTTTATTCTGTTTTACTTTATTGGATTCTTCGGTCATGTTTTCTTTTTGGGATACCTATTAATTTTTGGCCTTAAAAGTTGTCAAATCATTAAGTGAGTGTATGCACCCACTCTCTTCCCACCCACCCTCCTGCCTCAGGTATTGCTATGTTCTCTTAAGTTGGCAATTGTTTGTTGTTGCAACCATTATTTATTCTCACGTTAGACTGGGGTTTCATGCACTAATTCTTTCTGCTTTTCTCCATCTTGCCTTCAGGTGAAACTAATTCCTTTTTTTCATGGTGCTCATGAATATAGGTTGCTTTGGAAAGGTACAACAAAATGAAAGGCAATGGCCCGGAAAGATTGGTTTCTGGATCTGATGATTTTACGATGTTCCTTTGGGAACCTTTTGTCAGCAAACACCCAAAAACGCGCATGACAGGTCATCAACAGGTAGATATCCTAGTGTAATGTGATTATCTGTCATCGATTGCAGGAAGTAATATTTTGTAATGTGATTATCCATCTTGGATTGCATTCGTTTCCTTCCCTTAACTGACAAGAAATCATGATTGCTACAAAAAACAATTGCCAATTGCCAAATTGAGCTTATTCCTTTAACGCCGGTTTTGTTGTTTTTTTTTTTGGGGGGGGGCGGGGGGGGAATGTCATGATTTGAATATGGAAGAAAACAAAGAGATGTCTCTTTCAACTCTCTTGTCCTTTCCTGCTACTTATCTTTTAGTTCATTCTAGCCTGTTCTGAAAATTGAAATCAATGTTAAGTTGCACATAGGAGATTGTACTGTTACCTCTTTTTGTTTTTTCAATAAAGTTCTTCTTACTTATAAAAAAAAAAAAAAGTTGCACATAGGCTTAAATGATTACCTGAAGCAGATGAATTTCATCTTCCTTTTTGTTTCTCATCTGTAACCAAAGTAATTTAATTTGTCCGCATCTTGCCTGGTTTATTCCCCCCATCACCTGTACCCTCTTTTTTGTGTAGGGTTGCCCCGGGCGTGGGGGGGGGACGGGGACGCTACTACTAGGGTACCCTAGTTATTGTGGGAGTTCGTTCTACAGGGACCTTTACGTTTATATGCTTTTCGATGTATAGAAGTTTATCATATCCCATTGCACAAATCTTGTTCTTCAATTATAAAAACTGAAGTTTGACTTGTTCTCTCTAACAGCTTGTAAATCATGTTTATTTTTCACCTGATGGGCAATGGGTGGCAAGTGCTTCATTTGATAAGTCTGTCAAGTTATGGAACGGTGCTACAGGGCAATTCATTGCTGCTTTTCGGGGCCATGTTGGGCCCGTTTATCAGATCAGGTTTTTACAGTTCTCTTTCCATGGCTTATGTATTTCAATTCATATATCTTTCAGCTAATTTTATGTTGCTTGTTGCTCTACAGCTGGTCTGCAGACAGTAGGCTTCTTTTGAGTGGTAGCAAGGACTCCACACTGAAGGTAACTAGTAAAAACTATCACCTTTTCATCTGGAACTACAGTTAATGAAATGAATAAGAGCCTTTGCTTCTTCTGACGGTATTAGACCCAAAATTTGCATATTAGGCATTAAAGACTAAGGAGATCTAATTGGGATTATTTATTGTCCAGGAGATGATGCCATGAAATTTTATGTAGTGCCATTTCTTCACCATTAAAAGCTCTTTGGCTCAAAATGGAATATACTCATGGCAGATGCTATGGCCCACTATATTTAATTTTGTTTCTAGCTTGTGATTGATTTTGTAACCGTGAACATCCGTCCCCCTCTGGTGCTCCCCATTCTGAACCTAAACCCACCTTGTAGAATATTAGGCTCTGACATCGTCATCTTGCAACCTTCAAGGTGATATGTTAAGCATTGTAGTCTGTACTGTGTCAGTAACCTTTGGAATTTGATGGGGATTGTGTCAATGTAAATGTGTTACCAAATAGCATGTATATCTAGATGTCTTGTTGTTTTTTATGTGGCCTCAGTGGTGGAAGTGCTCAATTTTTTCCAAGGATGGGATTGAAATTTGTTAAATTGTCTAGGTTTGGGATATCCGGACACGGAAGTTGAAACAAGATCTTCCAGGCCATGCAGATGAGGTATGTTATGTTTCCAAAAATATATTTTGTTTTGGTTTGGTTTGTTTTGTTTGACATTTTGATAACTGATTTTGAAAAGGTTTATGCGGTTGATTGGAGTCCAGATGGAGAAAAGGTAGCCTCTGGTGGTAAAGATAGAGTATTGAAGTTATGGATGGGTTAGTTTAACCGAAGTCAAATGCATGATGGAAATTTGTGAACAACATACTTATATCCATCGAGAAAAAATTGGCTATACTCTCAGGTCAAGTATCTGCTGAGTCATCAGCACTACTGAGAAAACAAGAAAGGTAACAAGGCTGGCTAATTGGAGAAAAGCTCCTTTGCTGCACCTGCATTGCCTTTTTCACTCTGGCTGTTCGGCAGAGACGGTACTTTGGACCACAAGCGCTCTGTTGTGCTGCCTCTGAGGAGGAAGCGTGTAGAAGCTGATACACTTTGCCTGGGTCTCCTTGTAATGGTTCAAAAGCTGATATACTTTGTCTGGGTGTGATATTGAGGTTTAGCACTTTCTTAGTTGAGAATCTCCTAAGCTGAGATTTTCCTCGTGTAATGGAGATTGGGGTGGCTTAGAGCATTACTTCTCTTCTCTTCTCTTACTGACAGTGGGATTATCTGCTTTGGAAAAGAAAACTATCATGATTTTATTTCGGAAGCAATAATATATGCCTGTAATTTACTGCTCGTTCTGCTCCTTGATTTTTCTATTTTCTTCATGGACTTGTGTAAACGCCATCACTAGCTATTGATCACGCGAGTTGCCAATAAACCGTGTTCTCTGTTGGTTGTAGGCCTAATGCCTTTTCCTTTGTTTTGTTTGCAAGTGACCCAAAGCCAGATTAAGAAGTCCCATTCTTTAAAACATATTGGAATGCTTATTGGAAGAAATTACCAGGACATTGAAACGGTTTTAGGGGACCCTTGTCTAAGCTGATCTTGCTTTGTTGGTAACAAATCCAATTAACATACCAAGAGCAAGTAAGAATTGTTTAGCAGATTTTGGAGTAGGGAGTTTAATGGGCTATTGCGCATGTTACTAGAGGTTGGGAATTCTGTAAGAGAGATTTTGCGAGACACATCCAACCCATTGAAGTTATGAAAGATCCTGACCAATGGGAGGTCAGCAATTAGGGAAGAACAAGTTGGATAGACAGTTTCCCTTATTAAAGAAACTTCCTACATTGGCAGAACAAGTTGGATAGACAGTTTCCCTTATTAAAGAAACTTCCTACATTGGCAAAGCGTAGAGCAAATAAAGTGCAAATGATGGGAATGACGACCATAAACAAATTGTACTACTCATTTGCATGACTTCCCTTTTAACAAACAACATAATTCAGAAAATGAGGAAGCCCTTCTCCTTCAAGCTTTCAACAGTGTCCCTAAGACTCACTTCCAGAGGACTGAAGTTAATGCCCAAACTTCTGGCTCTGTCTTCGGATACCTTGAAGACTGGCAATGAAGGCTTGTCATCGTCAAATCTGCAAAAATTTGAAATACATATAAGATCCTTCTTTGCTGTTGCGTTTTTGGTGTACAAATACATCCCAATTGTTAGTTAGGTTAAAAAAACAATTGGGATGTTTTGCATTCACAAGTAGTAGTCTTCAAATGAAAGGAGGAAAAACAAAACTTGCTCATGCAGAGATTCTCCCACTAAAATAAGAAAATTTCCTCCATTCCTATTTCCGAGTTCTCAGGGCAGGATCTCAAACCTCACTTGGCTTTCATTGTCTCTCCTCATTAGGCACAAGGCACCTCACAGGTTCTGGACAGAATACTTGAAACCTCAACTGCAATGTCGTAGAATTGTAGGTCTTTGTCTTCCCATACAGTTTGAAACTCTTAACAGGTTTGAATGCACAACCACGTGAGAGAGCTTTCATGACTAATATAACAATATTACTAGCTCCTACATCTAAGCCCCTGCATGATTTTCTAACTATAAACTATAGAGGCAGTTTTATCTTTCAACTATTCGTTGTAACGGTGCTGCTACCAAGACCAACTTCCCAGCTTACCTTTCCCTTGCCCTAGCAACTTAATCTGGCCAAACAAATGATTTAGAATTATTATTTATATGATATGAAAGAAAATGGTGGAGGAATTGAATGTTTAAGAATGTTCGACGTAACATAACTATCCCCAAAGAAACGACAATTGATACCATAACATATTACATAACCTGGCATACTCAATAGTAATACGTACATAATGAATTTACTTGCCACTGACTTTGAACCAATAAAGGACTCTTTAAGTAATGAACTTACTTTTCAGGAAGATACAAATTTGGGCAAATTTTTTGCAGTATCTTGAAAGCCTCAGAATAGTGTACAACGCTTCCAACTACACAATATCTGCCACTTGCAGTAGGAGTCTCAAATGCCAGGATGTGTGCGTCGACAACATCTCTAATATCGACAAATGCATAAATTCCATCAGGAAATATTTCAGTTCCTACAGAGAGAGAGAGAGAGAGAGAGTGAGCAGTAGAAGGAGAGGAAGAAGAAGGGAAAAAATTAACTAATAGCATCACAAGTACTATATGCATGGTAGTGACTGGAATGAGAATAAATTTCTACAGGCAACTAATCCTGAACATGGAATTTTATTGTGATCACTCTTACCATTTGACCAACCGAATATGCCTTAAAAGCATTTTCAAGATGGCTCACCTTATATGGTAGGTACACCCTGCTATCAGCAGAAGCTAATTACTGTTGTTACGTTGCACAAGATGAATATCTGGCACAAAGAATATTTCTGGGCAGTGAATGATGGGATGGGACATTTGTTATCCGTGGAATAAAAGGTTGACCCTCAGCCTTCATGTTTCATGTGGAATTGGAGGGGTTTGCACTTTGCAGATTAAGACCAGGAACTTTCACATTCAAAGTTTTCAGGAAAACAATGCAGTAAAACCTTTTGTGAAAAGAGAAGGGAACTGGGAAATCCTAAAGAAAATAACTGCTGATAATAATAGAAGATCTGGAAAACACAGAAAACAATTACCCATCACCAAAGAAACAAAGAGATACTCCAATATTGGATCCATGGCAGTGGTGTCCAGTAAAGAGTTCTAGCACATACAATTTAGTGGAACAGGTCATGTTCACTAATTGTCAGGATCCACTGAACCAGTTCTAACCTTTTCTTATGCCACCTCAATTAGTAAGACACTTGAAGCAGAAAAATTGAGAAGAAAATGATTACTTTTTAGTATCTTTAAATCTTTCATGCCAGTTGCACACTATTTTTCTTCCTAAAGTTGATATTTCTAATTCTGTACGAATTAACGAAATCCACATAATGCTCTTTAGTTGCAAAAGGATACCTTTCACGAGCTTCAGAAAGGCTTCAACACTGTTTGCTGGAGCTGGCTGTATAAGTGGGCCAATGCACAAGCCTGGACATATTGTTACCAAGTCAATGCCACGGTCTTCAGAGAATTTCCAAGCAGACTCCTCACTAAGGTTTTTGAGAGAGCATACCAATTCTGAAAGGAAAAGAAAAGACCCCAAAACCATGAAATGGGTACTCTTGGTTCAAGGAATTAAATGACCTAAATACAAAATCATCAACACGTATCTGATTTCATTAAGATAAGAATAGAAGCTCTAATCCAACCCTGATGTATTTTCCAGAGAATCATGAAACTGGAATTAATAGTCTGTCCAATGAATTACAAGTCGCCACTAGGTTAAAAATCACAAGAAAAAAAAACGAAAAGAGCTTAAAATTTGATATAGACACCACTAGATTAAAAATCACAAAGACATAAACCACAAATATGAATATACATTTATTTCCTCACACACAAGCAGACACAAAGACATAAACCACAAATTAAATTTCGAGATCTTCTACCGTTGAATATGGAAAATAAACCGGATCTTTGATTGGAAAATCCGGATCTTGATTTCAACTGAATATAAGAGTGTAAATAAAGAAAAACTTGATAAAGTGATGTGAGAAACTAAAGAATGTCTTGTATATGCACCTTCAGCTCTTCACATCTAACTGTATCCGAAAACCATGTCTCATCAATAACCACATCAGGTGTCAGAGGTTTCCCGTTGAACATAACTGAAGCCATAGAAGCTGTTATAACCACTCTCTTGATAGAAGGAACTTTTGCACATGACCTAAGAACGTTAAGAGTTCCCTTCACTGCTGGATCAATTATTTCTGACTGAACCATAAGACAAAATGCAGAACGAGCACCATAAGACAAAATGCAGAACTGGCACCATAAGAATAAATTTATAAATGCAAGCTTTGAAAAGGATATTAATGCTCGCAGAAATAGAATACATGTTTTTTCAGCAATTTTATTGTGTACTAATCTTGTTCTTGCATCACATGGTAACTTCTCTGATGTCTTATCATGTTATGTACAATTTCTGCGTAGACATACAAGCATTTACTTTCGTAACTTTCAACCTATAAGCATTACATGCAACAATTGTTGGTTCTGGCTATGTTGAACAACTGCAGATTACAATGTGGTAAGAAAAAAACATCCTCTTCCTTTAAGCTGCAATGAAAATTATAAAATAGTTGACCTTTTAAAAGCCATAACATATGTATGTTTTCTAGGAGTATATATTTCCTCCGGGACATGGATGCAGTTCATTGCCAATGTTAATGCTTCTTCTTTTACAACTTCCTACGTTAGCCTGTATTGAAAAGCTTTTCTCGTTGATTTCCCACTTACTGGATTAAGGCGTCATAAGTCTCTTCATAGTCAAGTGTAAATTCTTGATTTTTGCTAATTCATTGCTTCGATACTATGGCCTAGGATTGATTCTTTTGGCCGAGGCACAATCGCAAAGCAAGAATCACAGGTCGCTGAAGCAAGGGAGCTGGCATATGGTGCTTTTAAGTTTTTTTCTTAAAAAAAAATTAAAAAAAAGCAATAATTCGGCGTATTGGAGGCAAAAAGCAGGAATGTCTTGTTGCTTATACTATGCATTAGGGAGTAACATAATATCTCGGACGAACCTGTGGGTTACTGGCTACGAAAAAAACAGGGGATGCTGTATGAAAAACACCTTGGCATCCTTCAACAATGGGATCAAAGCATCCTTCTTCCAGCAAATCTGCTTTGAATAACTGAAGTCTTTCCTTAGCTCCATCAAGTGCAAGTAAATGCTCTGTTTTCTTTGGATCATCTGTGGAATATATATGCAAAAAATTCCATCTATAATGCGAACTGCTAAGTTAGTAATATCAAGCATAGCACCAAAAATACATGAGAATTAAAGAAACAAAAAAAAGAGGGGCAAACTTCAAATCCAATACAAGGGTGAGCAATTACCAGGTACATCAACTGTTACATAATGTATAAGATGGAACTATGCTAAGATGACTGAACTATCAATCTCAAGATGACAGGTCAAAGATTCACCAGATAAATTTTGTAAGAGGTAACATGTTTACGCCCCCTACTGCTCGTATTTGTGTGCACAAATTCACTTCGAATAACATGATAAGCAACTTACAGGATAAAAAGGGATATCGTAAAAACTGGATGAAGGAATGACAAGCCTCCTAGGGTACCATTTTCCATGGTTAATATACGCAGACAATTTGTTTCTAGAAGTAAAGAGGGTTGGTTCTTTAACGATAATTTGTAGGAAAGTGCATATTGAATAGGTTTTTACATTTTTGTTTTCAATTTGTAGGGGGTCCGTTTAAGCCTCACCCACCCATCCTTTCCTACTTAAATTCAGTTAGTAGAATAAACGAAAACTCATAGTGCTAAAAGACACAGGTGAGTTTTTACATTTTGTTGTTACTAAGCAGGATCACAATTACGAAATAGCCTTATAGCCTTGTTTTCTCCTCTTTCTTTCCCGAACCTCGTTCACCACATTCACTCTCTAATAACAGAGGTCTGGTGCTTTTAACAGTTTGGTTGTGTTCCTTGCACACCCCAGAAACAAACGGTACTTATATTTTCTACTTTTTTTCCTGCTAGACAGGGTTTACTTGTCAAAACCATATGAATACAAAGCTCCTCTCAAAAGCCAAGAACCTTAACAGTAAAAGAAATGACAAGAAAACGTCATAAGTTGGAATTAAAAAGTAGCTGAAGCAAGACTTATCAAACCCGGATTCAAATTACGCCAAGACATGGTCACGAACTGTGGCTTTAACATTCCAAAAGAAAAAAAGTGACACAAATAGAGGAGGGGAGAGTGGAGAAAGCTGACTTGGGTCACGAACTGTGGCTTTGACAGTATACCCACGTCGGAGCAGGAGGTTCACCAGCCATGATGCTACGTAACCTGAACCTCCAGTCACGCACACCACCTTCTCTGTTCCACTCATCCTCTCTCTTTCTCCAGTCATGCACACCACCTTCTCCTTCTCTGCTCCACTCATCCTAATAGGCTCAGATTGTGTTCAAAACCAAGCAATTTGATCGAAGATGATATTTGCTATGAACCTCCTCTATTCTTTGTAGAAATAGTGTAAGATCTGTAAGGTTTTCTGTTAAGATCTATGGGTTTTTCGAGGAAGCCAGGCCAAGTTGGCAAGAAGTTGCGAAGTTTACGTGCGTAAAAGTGAAAATTGAGGACTATGGTGAGTATTTTAAACTCTAAGTACGTAACAAAACCTCAATACAAACTTTTCCTAACACTCCTAGAGGGAAATTACACATAAGAAACGGACATATCTACAGACTACTACGTCCACTATCATCACATTCACCCACTACCTCCACTCCTATTCTACCGAACAGGACATTCACAGAAAACAATTTCAACGTTATTTGCAAAATCAACTGAAACAAATACTTGACTATTTCAAAGCAACTAATGAAGCCCATATCCAATCAACTTAACTCCAACTCACTGCCATTCAGCACAACCCGTAGCAATATTGTTCCAACGAGCATAAGCAATTTTATGGGTTAAATACTCCGCACGTCTCTGGTTAAAACTTTTTCTAGAAAGGTCTTGCTTGACTTTGTCCTGCCGCGGCGAACTTTTTCGCGTCGTTAAACTTTTTCGAATACATTCACGATCGCCCCATAATATATTAGATAGGAAAACATATACCGTCTACAAGGATTGGTGGCGCCGCCAACTTTTTTTTTTTTTATTCAAGCTGAACATATAGGTAAGTGCCTCAAAAGGATAGGAAACATATACCGTAGCTAGACACAGCAAAAATAAAAACAAACGCCAAACTAAGGGGGATCAGACCCCTCAAACACCCAAGGAAGACGCTGGAAGTGCCCACAAAACTCGGGAAAGCATCCCTCTCTACCATAGGAAGCAGCCCATTGAGCAGGAGAATGTGCAGCCACATACGCATTCCTAGGAGAAAAGGAACATCTAAACCTTGGAGACTCTGCAAACAGAGCTCTAATCTTGGAAATAATGGGTTCAATCACCCGGGGGCAATCTGCCAAATCTCTGACAACGGCGTCCACAACAACTGAAGAATCCCCTTCAAAGAGAACATCAGACCAAAGTGCACGACAAGCCACCTGAACACCCAACAACATCGCCTCTGCTTCACCCACCGGAGGATCAACAGTAGAAAGTTTCTTGGTTTCTGTATGAATGATGGTACCCAAAAAGTCCCAGCAAACACACGCAGCCATAGCAAAGGAAGGTCTAATCGCCACATCAACATTGATCTTAATACTCCCTCGCGGTGGAGGGAGCCAGCCAATAGCTCGACATTGGGAATTAGCTCTCCTAGCAACCACATGTTGCTGAGTAATGCGTCTGAGCTTATCCAACAATGCAGGGATCTCAGAAGGGGGCTTGCCATGAACAATACGGTTGCGTTCAAACCAAATAACATTCAACGCATTAGCTGCGCATAAAGTTGGAAATGGTGCCTCTCTTCCACAGGAATATCAATAAGAGCAGGATCAATATTAACAGAGATCCAATGGACAATAGGATAAGGAAACAAAACGATCAATCGTTAATGGCCATGGAGCTTCTCGCCGAAGAACGTAGTTCACCTTACATTCAAGAAATAGATGATTCATAGATTCCAGATGAGTGGCACAGAAAGGGCAGACACTAGTCTCCAAAACAACTTGGTGGAGGGCTAGGTCAACACGTGAACGAGTTAGCAAAATATTTCACGCTATCTTCCATAACAATAATTTCAAGCGGGCATGAAGTTTGAGTTTCCATAGCAATTTCCACTTGTGCATGGGCAGTGGATCCGGGCTTCATCAGAGGGATGTAACAAGGCAACTTAACTGTTTTTTTTTGGACTTCGCAAACAGAACCCAGTCATAGCCAATGGCATGCCGCTACGTGGCCTGTCCCTTCCTCTCTCCCAGCCGAAGCCACGCAACCACAAAAAATTTGCAGCGTCACTGTCCACGTCAACTATTCAATCGAAACGGCACCCACAGGTTGCACACCTCCTTCCCTTATATTCCCAGCTCCACCTCTCTGCATACCATTACTTCACAGCTTGTGCGCACCTATCTCTTTCTATTTTAAGGCCTTGACTTTTGTGTTTGTGGTCATGGTTGCCTGCTCAATCCTATGGCTTCTGAACCTCAGAGATTTCTTCAATGTCTTGAGAGGCTGGTGAGGAACCCTGACCTCTCTCTGTTCACATTAATATTGGGCTTTGGCACCTAGAGAAGTAGTAGCGGAATCAGGACTCAAGTTGAGGAAGATAAATTTTTAAGGTGAAATGACAAATTTTTTTTCTTCTATTTAATGCAAAAAATATCTTAGAATTAAAATATCAATATAATTTCGTTCATGCAATGTCAAATGTTTGCTTGCAATGATGGAACAGGAATTTATCTTTAGGGGGCAAAATAATATTATGATGCTTATTTTTATTTTTATATTATATGCTTTACTATACGTACTTAAAATGAAAAATTTTGTATAAATACAATTAGATCATGAAAATATTCTCCACAGGTTCTCAAATAAATATAATGTAGTAATACCAAAAAGCTTAAAAATATTAAAAGAGGAGAAAACATTCATATTCTCTATTTTAAAAATAAATATATTTTTAACTTCCAGCTATTCAAAAGTTAGAGTTTTAAGAAAAATTCTACTCAGATTTTTTTTAGTCATTATCAAATGTGTTTTTAAATTTGTCCAAACTAGAATGATATTTATTGTTAAATATTCAAGGAAAAATCAAATTCCTAAAAGGCAACATTTTGAAAATTTTGGGGGGCAAGAATATATTTTGTCAAAAAATAGCATATGGGCAAAGGGGAGGGGATAATTTTCAAAATCTTAGGGGGCGGTGGCTCCCCTTGCCACCCCCCTCCCTCAGCCACCGTGGAGAAGTAGGGATGTCTTTGAGCATTGATTGATTAGGCAATTGTCTAAGACCCCAACTCTTTATTTTACTTAATATTTAATAAGCCCTTATTTTAACTTAACAAAAGAAAACACAAGTCTCCAAAATTTTATAGGTCCCACTAACTCATAGGTGATACGAGAATTTGAGATTAAGTTGAATACTATATACCAAATGCAAGTATTATTTAAGGGGCGTTGATTAGCGAGTCAAATACAAAACTTTGGTTACATCTCAAAACGCAAGAGACAATAATTATCTTAGAACTGCCTGATCTAACATCCCAAATCAACTAATCATATTTCAAGCGCTTCAAGCTTGCATAAAGATTGGAAGATTGGCCTTCCATTCCGCAGATTCAATACCAGGAATATATAAGGCAGGATCAATGGATTAACAGAGATCCAATTCATCACAATAGGGCATAAGGAAACTGTTTTTTTTTGGACTTCGTTAATGGCCAGAACCTTCTCATAGCCAATGGCGTAGTTCACTACTTACATTCAAGAAATAGATGATTCATAGATTCCAGATGAGTGGCAATTTGCATCACTTTCCACGTAGTCTCCAAAACAACTTGGTGGAACGGCTAGGTCAACACGTGAACGAGTATATCAAAATATTTCACCACCTCTTCATATAACACTAATCACAGCTTGGCATGAGCACCTTTATCTTTTCTATAGCAATTTGCCACTTGTTGCATTGCAGTGGATCCGGGCTTCATCAGAGCTAGCAATCTAATCGCCACAGGCGGTTAGCTCGACACTCTCAGCAGTTGCTTTTCTGAGCTTAAACAATGCAGGGATCTTTGCCATGAACAATACGGTTGCGTTCAAACCAAATAACATTCAACGCATTAGCTGCGCATAAAGTTGGAAATGGTGCCCTCTTCTACAGGAATATCAATAAGAGCAGGATCAATGAGATCCAATGGACAATAGGATAAGAAACAAAACGATCAATCTTAATGGCCATGGAGCTTCTCGCCGAAGAACGTAGTTCACCTTACATTCAAGAAATAGATGATTCATAGATTCCAGATGAGTGGCACAGAAAGGGCAGACACTAGTCTCCAAAACAACTTGGTGGAGGGCTAGGTCAACACGTGAACGAGTTAGCAAAATATTTCACGCTATCTTCCATAACAATAATTTCAAGCGGGCATGAAGTTTGAGTTTCCATAGCAATTTCCACTTGTGCATGGGCAGTGGATCCGGGCTTCATCAGAGGGATGTAACAAGGCAACTTAACTGTTTTTTTTTGGACTTCGCAAACAGAACCCAGTCATAGCCAATGGCATGCCGCTACGTGGCCTGTCCCTTCCTCTCTCCCAGCCGAAGCCACGCAACCACAAAAAATTTGCAGCGTCACTGTCCACGTCAACTATTCAATCGAAACGGCACCCACAGGTTGCACACCTCCTTCCCTTATATTCCCAGCTCCACCTCTCTGCATACCATTACTTCACAGCTTGTGCGCACCTATCTCTTTCTATTTTAAGGCCTTGACTTTTGTGTTTGTGGTCATGGTTGCCTGCTCAATCCTATGGCTTCTGAACCTCAGAGATTTCTTCAATGTCTTGAGAGGCTGGTGAGGAACCCTGACCTCTCTCTGTTCACACCCTTAATATTGGGTTTCGGCACCTAGAGAAGTAGTAGCGGAATCAGGACTCAAGTTGAGGAAGATAAATTTTTAAGGTGAAATGACAAATTTTTTTTCTTCTATTTAATGCAAAAAATATCTTAGAATTAAAATATCAATATAATTTCGTTCATGCAATGTCAAATGTTTGCTTGCAATGATGGAACTAGGAATTTATCTTTAGGGGGCCAAAATAATATTATGATGCTTATTTTTATTTTTATATTATATGCTTTACTATACGTACTTAAAATACGAAAAAGTTTTGTATAAATACAATTTAGATCATGAAAAATATTCTCAAAAGTTAAGAATATATAGCACAGGTTTATATTAGTTAAAAATTGAGTATGCTAGAGATAATACAAATAAATATAATGTAGGGATAATACAAAAGTAGATATAAATAAATACAAAAAGCTTAAAAATATTAAAAGAGGAGAAAACATTCATATTCTCTATTTTTAAAAATAAATATATTTTTTTAAATTCAGAAAATTGTACTATTCAAAAGTTAGAGTTTTAAGAAAAATTCTAGAATTTTGGAAATTTAAGTTGAATCTCAGATTTTTTTTAGTCTTATATATCAAATGTGTTTTTAAATTTTGTCCAAACTAAAGTGATAGTTTATTGTTAAATATTCAAGGACAAAATGTATATTTCAAATTCCTAAAAGGCTAAAAAATAGTTTGAGGGGACATTTTTGAAAATTTTGGGGGGGCCAAGAATATATTTTGTCAAAAAATAGCATATGGGCAAAGGGGAGGGGATAATTTTCAAAATCTTAGGGGGCGGTGGCTCCCCTTGCCACCCCCCTCCCTCAGCCACCGTGGAGAAGTAGGGATGTCTTTGAGCATTGATTGATTAGGCAATTGTCTAAGACCCCAACTCTTTATTTTACTTAATATTTAATAAGCCCTTATTTTAACTTAACAAAAGAAAACACAAGTCTCCAAAATTTTATAGGCTCCCACTAACTCATAGGTGATACTGAGAATTTGAGATTAAGTTGAATACTATATACCAAATGCAAGTATTATTTATAGAATATTATTAATAATACCGGTAACGGTTGTTTTTGTAGACGGAAAATTTTCAAAACTAAAATTAAAAAAAATATTAAATAGATTAGCTATAATATCAATTAAAAATGATTTATTGTCAAATCTTGAATACAAAACTTTGATAATAAATTTACATCTCAAAACGCAAGAGACAATAATTATCTTAGAGACTGCCTGACGAGAAGAGTCTACCCACAAGAACAAGGACTCCCAAATCAAGTATCTACTACCCGAGGCGACAAAATCATCCCCATCAACCCCTTTACCCAAGTTATGGTGGTGATTGATAGCGCTTCAAGCTTGGATTCCCTGCTGCGCACAACCAGGTAGCAGGTACAAGATGCCTGTTGAAGAACATAGAAGAGGTGGCCAAGAAGGGAGACGAGGAAGTTCCATTCCGCAGATAAATCACCACAGAAAGAGATCAAATATTAGAACCTCGTAGAACATCTCAAGGCGATATCACGACTAAAAGCACACGGCATACCTAGCCTCCATGAAACACCAACCTTCAGTCCGTCATGCAATGTCGGTTTCACAACCAATTCAACATTATTTCCCAAGAATGTAATCAGAGCAGAGAAAAAGTTCAATATGACTTGCTGCAAGAAAGAAATGTCAAGCACATTTGTTTTGATCATGTGTTCCAAAAGTGATGCTTCAGACCGAATGAATTTCAGCAAGCACAAAAAAACCAGCCTGTCTAATGTGTACCATGTTTCCTTGAAAGGGTTGGAAAAACAAGAACAAATTGCAGATGCATGCGTCGGCATTCATCACCAATTATATCAGATAATTCATTGATGTTTATGTTCTTGATTGCGGCATAAAGCTTGAGGACTGTCTCCAGAGCCCGGTGATCTTCCCCTCCTGATCCTGAGCGTTTTGCATCAACTGGCACTAGAGCTAAGCTTGTGCGCCTGGTTGAGATGCTGCTATATATACACCGAAGGTTGGTCTGAAGTCGGAGACCGAATATCACCAAGAACATAACCGTTCTTTGGTGGTTTTCTTCGAGTAGGGGTTAGTGAATCGCTTGCTTGAGAGATGGATGGAAAGGAATGCGAAATTAGTCGATTGCTGTAGAGAAAAGACCAAGGTCATGCCTACGTCGAGAGAGAATGAAGATGAGTTGGGACCTCATTAGTACTTTCAAGGTAAACGAATGTCTTGAAGAAGCTACATAAAAACGGAAAAGTTAGGCAAACGAATCAAACAAACTGGGGCATGCATGCATCGGCCGACGGCAGGAAGCTAAGGATCTTTTTCTTAAATCTCGTGGAAACCAATTGCACGTGGCCACTTAGGAAAAAAAAAATTGCATGTGGCGGAGCTGAGCTGAGCGAAAACTTTTGCAGGGCCGCAAACTGTTGGTCAGTTTTTGCGTCTCCTTATTCCCCTCAGTCTCGGCCATGTAAGTTTTTAATTGGCAAATGTGTTGGCGTGGCATCGGCAGCTGGGAGAGAGAAAAAGGACAGCTCACGTGACGGCGTGTCCAGAGGTGGAACCAGCGGGGCCCGCCACGGCTGGCTATGCAAATGGTTCATTTTTACTATTATTATTATTATTATTATTTGTGTTGAAGTTTGGGCAGAAGAATATGTGCTGTTAGGAATCTTTAACTTTGTCTATTCACATTCTTATAAAATCAAAGTTCATTAGTGTTTAATTTACTTGCTTATAGAATAACTATTGATGAGAAAAATATAAGGAGTCTCTTATTGAGCTCCTAATATAGTATATAAAGACCTACTAAACTTCAAAAAATCACAAATGAGGAGTTTACAATTTTAGTTAATTTTGGTAGAGAGTTCTTGAAATGGGAGACGTTGAATTGAAACTAGATTTTAAAGTGGGAGATAAATCAATTTATATAAACTCGTAGAATTTAATTGCCACATTTCAGTTTTCAGCAATTAATATGACACGTGTATTTTAATATAATTTATTTTTAATATTTTTAATCTTAATTTTTAATATTTTAATTTTAAGACATTTTTTACATTATATAGTAATTTTTTTTTTTAATCATTTTTCTTAAGAATTTGCCCCTTTAAAATTCATGGTTTCCCCATTGGGCATGCCATTGGCCATGAAGTGGCTTCTATTTGCCACATTGAAAAAAAACAATTTGTTAACTGTCGGACCGTTGTAGGTCAAAGTGAACCTTAAGAACCTTTCCGAGAAAACGTCGAACCATAGAAATTGGCAGAGTATTTAAGACTAATTTTTTTGCCATTATTATTTTTGAATCCCAATTTAATTCTCATGAGTTGTGTAACCTTAAGTAAAATTTAGCCCAATCAGAAGACTCAAGGTTCATCTTCAGCAGTTTCAAGTCACTTACCGGGTAAAAATTCTTAATTAATTTTATAAATATAATTTGTTTTTAAGAAATATATATCGTTGTAAAATCTGAAGAAGTGCAGTTTTGGATGATGTGCATAAAAGTTATCCTCCATAAATTGGCATTTATTCACTAGATCTCCAGACGTGATTTTCTTTCACCATAGGAAAGACAATGAGAGAAGGCTTTGCCATTGCCTGGATTCCAATCACACCTTCGAAGGAGCCCAAGTTGAGTCCTCCACATATTGCTCACTCTATAGAATCAGCCCATAACGAGTCCTCAAAGCAGATCATTTAAATTAATAACTAAAAGATACAAAAGAGAGAAAAAAAATTGAAATAAAATCTCTAAGAAGAAAATATATAAAAAATAGAGTGAGTTTATTGATTTCATTGGTATTATATTTCTGATATTCACAGAATATATATATATATATATATATATGGAAGACGATGAATTTACTTATTGATATATATTTCACTGTAAAATGAAGCATGAGATACGTCCGTCAAAACTGAAAGCAAGGAGAACACCAAGTGTCCCAAGTAATCCAATCCAAGTTCAGAGAATACCATGGACAATGAGCGTTCAAGAATGGTCAACCATTGGCGGAGTACATGCATGCCTAAAAAAAAAAAGAGTGCTTTTGCGAGACACATCCAACACATTGAAGTTCTGAAAGAACCGACAAATGGGAGATGAGCAATTTGGGAAGAACAAGTTGGATAGACAGTTTCCCTTATTAAAGAAACTTCCAACATTAGCAAAACCTAGAGCAAAATAAAGTGCAAATGATGGGAAGGACGACCATAAACAAATTGTACTACTCATTCCCATGACTTCCCTTTAACAAACCGCATAATTCAGAAAATTAGGAAGCCCTTCTCCTTCAAGCTTTCAACAGTGTCCCTAAGACTCACTTCCAGAGGAATGAAGTTAATGCCCAAACTTCTGGCTCTGTCTTGGGATACCTTGTAGACTGGCAATGAAGGCTTGTCATCTTCAAATCTGCAAAAATTTGAAATACATATAAGATCCTTATTTGATGTTGCGTTTTGGTGCACGAATACATCCCAATTGTTTTTTGGGTTAAAAAAACAATTGGGATGTTTTGCATTCACAAGTAGTCTTCAAATGAAAGGAGGAAAAACAAAACGTGCTCATGCAGAGATCCTCCCACTCAAATAAGAAAATTTCCTCCTTTCCTATTTCTGAGTTATCAGGGAAGGATCTCAAACCTCGCTTGGCTTTCATTCTCTCTCCTCATTAGGCACAAGGACCTCACAGGTTCTGGACAGAATACTTGAAACCTCAACTGCAATATCGTAGAATTGTAGGTCTTTGTTTTCCCATACAGTTTTGAAACTCTTACAGTTTTGAATGCACAACCACGTGAGAGAGAGCTTTCATGACTAATATAACAATATTAATAGCTCCTAAATCTAAGCCCCTGCATGATTTTCTTACTATAAACTACAGAGGCAGTTTTATCTTTCAAATATTCCTTGTAACCGTGCCGCTACCAGACCAACTTCCCAGCTTACCTTTCCCTTGCCCTAGCAACTTAATCTAGTCAAATAAATGATTTAGAATTATTATTTATATGATATGAAAGAAAATGGTGGAGGAATTGAATGTTTAAGAATGTTCGACGAAACATAACTATCCCCGAAGAAACGAAAATTGATACCATAACAAAGTACATAACCTGGCATACTCAATAGTAATACGCACATAATGAATTTACTTGCCACTGACTATGAACCAATGAAGGACTCTTAAGTAGTGAACTTACTTTTCAGGAAGATGCAAATTTGGGCAAATTTTTTGCAGTATCTTGAAAGCCTCAGAATAGTGTACAACTCTTCCAACTACACAATATCTGCCACTAGCAGTAGGAGTCTCAAATGCCAGGATATGTGCATCGACAACATCTCTAATATCGACAAATACATAAATTCCATCAGGAAAGATTTCAGTTCCTGCACAGAGAGAGAGAGAGAGAGAGTGAGCAGTAGAAGGAGAAAGAAGAAGGGAAAAAGTTAACTAATAGCATCACAAGTACTATATGAAAGGTAGTGACTGGAATGAGAATAAATTTCTACAGGCAACTACACTTGAACATGGAATTTTATTGTGATCACTCTTACCATTTGACCAACGGAATAAGGCTTAAAAGCATTTTCATGATGGCTCACCTTATATGGCAGGTACACCCTGCTATCAGCAGAAGCTAATTACTGTTGTTACCTTGTACAAGATGAATATCTGGCACAAAGAATATTTCTGGGCAGTGAATGATGGGATAGGACATTTGTTATCCGTGGAATACATGTTGACCCTCAGCCTTTATGCTTCATGTGGAATTGCAGGGTTTAAACTTTGCAGATTAAGACCAGAAACTTTCACATTCAAAGTTAACAGGAAAACAATGCAGTAAAACCTTCTGTGAAAAGAAAAGGGAACTGGGAAATCCTAAAGAAAATAACTGCTGATCATAATAGAAGATCTGGAAAACACAGAAAACAATTACCCATCACCAAAGAAACAAAGAGATACTCCAATATTGGATCCATGGCAGTAGTGTCCAGTAAAGAGTTCTAGCACATACAATTTAGTGGAACAGGTCATATTCACTAATTATCAGGATCCACTGAACCAGTTCTAACCTTTTCTTATGCCGCCTCAATTAGTAAGACATTTGAAGCAGAAAACTCGGGAAGAATATGATTACTTTTTTGTATCTTTAAATCTCTCATACCAGTTGCACACTATTTTCTTCCTAAAGTTGATATTTATAATTCTGTACGAATAAATGAAATCCACATAATGCTCTTTAGTTGCAAAAGGATACCTTTCACGAGCTTCAGAAAGGCTTCGATACTGAAAGTTGGAGCTGGCTGTATAAGTGGGCCAATGCACAAGCCTGGACATATTGTTACCAAGTCAATGCCATGGTCTTCAGAGAATTTCCAAGCAGACTCCTCAGCTAAGGTTTTTGAGAGTGGATACCAATTCTGAAAGGAAAAGAAAAGACCCCAAAACCTTGAAATGGATACTCTTTTCTTGGTTGAAGGAATTAAATGGCCTAAATACAAAATCATCAATATGTGTTTGATTTCATTAAGATAAAAATAGAAGCTCTAATCCAACCCTGATGTATTTTCCAGAGAATCATGAAATGGAATTAATAGTTTTGTCCAATGAATTACAAGTCGCCACTAGGTTAAAAATCACAAGAAAAAAAGCACAAAGAGCTTAAAATTTGATATTGACACCACTGGGTTAAAAATCACAAAGACATAATCCACAAATATATTTCCTGAGCTAATATACATTTATTTCCTCACACACAAGCAAATCTTAACATAGACACAAAGACATAAACCACAAATATAAATTTCGAGAGATTAAATATTCTACCGTTGATTGGAAAATCCGGATCTTGATTTCAACTGAATATAAAGTGTAAATAAAGAAAAACTTGATAAAGTGATTTGAGAAACTAAAGAATGTCTTGTATATGCACCTTCAGCTCTTCACATCTAACTGTATCCGAAAACCACGTCTCATCAAGAACCACCTCAGGGGTCAGAGGTTTCCCGTTGAACATAACTGAAGCCATAGAAGCAGTTATAATCACTCTCTTGACAGAAGGAGCTTTTGCACATGACCTAAGAACGTTAAGAGTTCCCTTCACTGCTGGATCAATTAGTTCTGACTGAACCATAAGACAAAATGCAGAACTAGCACCATAAGAATAAATTTATAAATGCAAGCTTTGAAAAGGATATTATGCTCGCAGAAATAGAATACATGTTTTTTCAGCAATTTTTTGTGTACTAATCTTGTTCTTGCATCACATGGTAACTTCTCTGATGTCTTATGTACAATTTCTGCGTAGACATTCAAGCATTTACTTTCGTAACTTTCAACCTAGAAGCATTACATGCAACAATTGTTGGTTCCGGCTATGTTGAACAACTGCAGATTACAATGTGGTAAGAATAAAACATCCTCTTCCTTTAAGCTGCAATGAAAATTATAAAATATTTAGACCTTTTAAAAGCCATAACATATGTATGTTTCCTAGGAGTATATGTTTCCTCCGGGACATGGTTGCAGTTCGTTGCCAATGTTAATGATTCTCCTTTTACAACTTCCTACGTTAGCCTGTATTGAAAAGCTTTTCTCGTTGATTTCCCACTTACTGGATTAAGGCGTCATAAGTCTCTTCATAGTCAAGTGTAAATTCTGATTTTTGCTAATTCATTGCTTTGATACTATGGCCTAGGATTGATTCTTTTGGCCGAGGCACAATCGCAAAGCAAGAATCACAGTTCGCTGAAGCAAGGGAGCTGGCATATGGTGCTTTTATGTTTTTTTTTTTTTTTTTAAAAATAATTAAAAATAAAGCAATAATTCGGCATATTGGAGGCAAAAAGCAGGAATGTCTTGTTGCTTATACTATGCATTAGGCAGTAAACATAATATCATGGACGAACCTGTGGGTTACTGGGTTACTAAAAAAACAGGGGATGCTGTATGAAAAACACCTTGGCATCCTTCAACAATGGGATCAAAGCATCCTTCTTCCAGCAAATCTGCTTTGAATAACTGAAGTCTTTCCTTAGCTCCATCAAGTGCAAGTAAATGCTCTGTTTTCTTTGGATCATCTGTGGAATATATATGCAAAAAATTCCATCTATAATGCTTACTGCTAAGTTAGTAATATCAAGCACAGCACCAAAAATACATGGGAATTAAAGAAACAAAAAAAAAGAGGAGCAACTACCAACTTCAAATCCAATACAAGGGTGAGCAATTACCAGGTACATCAACTTTTACATAATGTGTAACTATGCTAAGATGACGGAACTGTCAATCTTAAGATGACAGGTCAAAGATTCACCAGATAAATTTTGTAAGAGGTAACATGTTTACGCCCCCTACTGCGCTTGTTTGTGTGCGCACAAATTCACTTCGAATAACATGATAAGCAACTTACAGGATAAAAAGGGATATCGTAAAAACTGGATGAAGGAATGACAAGCCTCCTAGGGTACCATTTTCCATGGTTAATATACGCAGACAATTTGTTACTAGAAGTAAAGAGGGTTGGTGCTTTAACGATAATTTGTAGGAAAGTGCATATTGAATAGGTTTTTACTTTTTTGTTTTCAATTTGTAGGGGGTCCGTTTATAGCCTCACCCACCCATCCTTTCCTACTAAATTCAATTAGTAGAATAAACGAAAACTCATAGTGCTAAAAGACACAGGTGAGTTTTTACATTTTGTTGTTACTAAGCAAGATCACAATTACGAAATAGACTTATAGCCTCGTTTTCTCCTCTTTCTTTCCCGAACCTCGCTCACCACATTCACTCTCTAATAACAGAGGTCTGGTGCTTTTAACAGTTTGGTTGTGTTCCTTGCACACCCCAAGCAGCAAACGGTATTTATATTTTCTACGTTTTTTTCCTGCTAGACAGGGTTTACTTGTCAACACCATATGAATACGAAGCTCCTCGCAAAAGCCAAGAACCTTAATAGTAAAAGAAATGACAAGAAAACGTCTTCAATTGGAATTAAAAAGTAGCTGAAGCATGACTTATCAAACCCGGATTCAAATTAGACCATGGCATGGTCACGAACTGTGGCTTTAACATTCCAAAAGAAAAAAGAAAAAAAGTGACACAAATAGAGGAGGGGAGAGGGGAGAAAGCTGACTTGGGTCACGAACTGTGGCTTTGACAGTATACCCACGTCGGAGCAGGAGGTTCACCAGCCATGATGCTACGTAACCTGAACCTCCAGTCACGCACACCACCTTCTCTGTTCCACTCATCCTCTCACTCTCTCCAGTCATGCACACTACCTTCTCTGCTCCACTCATCCTGATAGGCTCAGATTGTGTTTAAAACCTAACAATTTGATCGAAGATGAAAGACTCGGCACGTGTCTCTGGTTAAAACTTCTTTTAGAAAGGTCCTTTCTTGACTTTGTCCTGCCGCGGTTAATGCGCGTTCAGAACTGTTTCGAATACAACCGTCGTTAATGAGGCCCGCCAACTTGACTGTTTTTTTTCGACTTCGCAAACAGTATCCAGTCATAGCCAATGGAATGCCGCTACCTGCCCTGTCCCACCCTCTCTCCCAGCCGAAGCCACGCAACCACAAAAAATTTGCAGCGTCACTCTTCACGTCAACTATTCAATCGAAACGGCACCCACGGGTTGCACACCTCCTTCCCTTATATTCCCAGCTCCACCTCTCTGCATTTCATTACTTCACAGCTTGTGCACACCTATCTCTTTCTCTCTTTTAATGCTTTGACTTTTGTGTTTGTGGTCGTGGTTGCCTGCTCAATCCTATGGCTTCTGAACCTGAGTTGTCAGATGTTTCTTCAATGTTTTGAGAGGCTGGTGAGGAGCCCTGACCTCTCTCTGTTCACACTCTTAATATTGGGCTTCTCCACCCGGAGAAGAAGGACATATTTTAGCATTGGCAGATTAGGTGGTTGTGATAATCTAATTAGGGCTGTTCAAATTCAGTAGCGACGCCGGTTATGGTAATAACTTTTATCGCTACTAGATTGGCCAGTGTTTAAATATTGGCCACTGCTATTATTACTGTTAAGTATGGTAATTGGCTTTTAGCGGTGACGGTTTTAGGGGTAGCAATTTCTAATTACCGACATTTATATTTGGCTATTTTTTGAGTCTTTTATGCACTTAGCTCAATTATATTATTATTATTATTATTTGCTCTATTCAGCCCATAGCCATATTAATAAAATCTAAACTACTGACATCCAAAATCAATAAAATTTGAGAATATATTAAAAGATAGCATGAGAAATCTAAAGCAATAAAATCCATAATCAATATAGTTAGAGAACATCTTAAAAGATCAACATTTATATTTATTTGAATATTAATACTTAACACCGTCAAATATTGTATGGAAATACTCAATTGCTAAATCTCTAGACTTCATCATCCATTATCCTTCCAAATAGGCCGTTTTATGGTTGTAGAGTGTTTCTTAAGTATTAAAACTTCTTTCAATAAGATTTGATAAAATGAAAGTGTTAGGATTTATATTTTCTTAGCTTACATGTTAAAGAAATAAAACACATGGCTATTATTTATGACATAAGATTGTTCAAACACGATAGCAATATCAGTTATGCCAATAACCACCATAGCTACTAGATGGGTCGATTCTCAAATAATGGTCATCGCTATCACTATCGTTACGTGCAGGAACCAAGTTTTTGGTACCGGTGGTAGGAGAATCGAAAAATTTTAGTACCACTGAACAGTCCTATCCCCAACTTTTTATTTTACTTAATATTTAATAGTCCCTTAACTTAACAAAAAAAAAAGTGTCTCTAAAACTTCCTCATAGGCTCCCGCTAATTCACACATGCTATTGAGAATTTAAGATTAAGTTGAGTATTGTAAAGTTTTACTTTAAGTTTTTGTTTTTGTTCAAATTAATACAAGTATTATTTATAGAATATTATTAACAATACCGGTAACTGTTGCTTCTAGAAAAAGAAATTTTTCAAAACTAACCTATAAAATCATAGTTAAGATCTATTATGACCCAAGAAAGATTAAATAGAGTAGTTATATTTTCAATTGAAAATGATATATTAACAAATCTTGAATATATAATTTTGATAAATAATTTTGCAGTAAGAGACTCCACTTATCTTAAAGACGGCCTGACGAGAAGAGATTCCCAAGACAAGGGACTCCCAAATCAAGTATCTACGTACCCCATGCGACCAAATCATCCCCATCAACCCCTTTACCCAAGTTATGGTGGTGATTGATAGCGCTTCAAGCTTGGATTCCCTGCTGCAAACAACCAGGTAGCAGGTACATGATGCCTGTTGAAGAAGCTAGAAGAGGTGGCCAAGGGAGACTAGGAAGTTCCATTCTGCAGATAAATCACCACAGAAAGAGATCTAGAACATCTCAAGGCTATATCACTACTAAGAGCACACGGCATACCTAGCCTCCATGAAACACCAACCTTCAGTCCGTCATGCAATGTCGGTTTCACAACCAATTCAACATTATTTCTCAAAGAATATAACCAGAGCAGAGAAAAAGTTCAACATGACTTGCTGCAAGAAAGAAATGTCAAGCACATTTGTTTTGATCATGTGTTCCAAAAGTGATGCAAGCACGAAAAAACTAGCCTATCTAATGTGTACCATGTTTCCTTGAAAGGGTTGGAAAAAGAAGAACAAATTGCAGATGCATGCATCGGCATTCATCACCAATTATATCAGATAATTCATTGATGTTTTTGTTCTTGATTGCGGCATAAAGCTTGAGGACTGTCTCCAGCAGTGGTGGAAGGATTGCTCCGGATTATATTTTTAAATTTTTTATTTTTTGTTTTTTCAATTAGTCGGCATGGGCTCGAACCCATCAAGCTTAGGCCAATTACAGCCCTATACGTGTTTCAGTTATGTGGTCTGGGCCCGATATCTATTGGGTCCCGCCTTTTTTATTTTTTTTATAAACAGAGAGTGTTTCACCTCTACTATAAAAAAAATAAAAATAAAACGGAGTTGAAATGCAGAAACGGTGCGTTTCACCCTCGTTTTAAAAAAAGCCTCCCCCCTCTGGCTCCATCTTTCTTCCTCTCTCTCTCTCTCTCTCTCTCTCACAGTTTAATTTCTCAGAATCTCAACCGAGTCCCGTGACCTTGCTCAGCCACGGCGCCGCCCGTTGCAGCGTTGCCCACAACCCCCATCGCCGACCGCCGCGCCAGGTACGTATACTGGCCAGTTATTTTCACTCTCTCTTCTGTTATAACTTATCTTCTCAGAATCTCACTTCTCTGATCTCTCTCTCTTTCACTGTTTCTTAGCCACCCACCGCAGGTTGCTAGCCACTTCTCTCTCTCTTTCACTGGTGAACATGTTTGAACATATTTTATGAAATTGTGATTTGAGAGTTGAAGATTTTGTGACATTAGGGATTTGGGATTCAATGGAATTGCCGAATTGTGTAATTGATAGCATATGGTTAATAGAATTTCTTTAGTCTCGTGGATACCTTTCTAGAGCCTTGAATGATGCTTGTGTCCCCTGTGGGAGGAACCGTATTCCATAAATTTGCTTGCTTCAAATATTTTTCCTTGAGCGTTGTAGGCTGCGGAACAGGTCTAGTCAGCGAAGCTCATAAGCTTTTCGATGAAATGCCAAAGCCAAATATTGTTAGCTATAACTCATTGATATCTGGTTTAACCCATCATGGGTTTCACAAAGAATCTATTGGTTTCTTTCTGCAAATGCAAAAGGATCATGATGGGCAATGGCTAACCTTGGATGAGTTCACGCTAGTCAGCATGGTTTGCGCTTGTGCCTGCTTAATTGGGTGCTTTAGCATTGTTGACTTGTAGCCCACCTGGACCTAGGTGACTAGCTTTTAGCCCACAAATCGATGACTTGCTTTTTAGAGATAAGTTGTACCTTTTTTCAAGTGTCTGTCGAGGACTGTCAAGTTTCTTGACGTAGGATTTATGTATTAGAGATGATTCATGGATAATGTATTATAGATGAAATTGTGTTTAATTCTGTATATTGTTGTTGCGTTATGAAAGAAAATAATTTTCGACATTATAATTTTAAGATAATTTTTTATATTATGGAAAAGAAAATTTTTTTTTGTTATTTCGCCTTTAAAGTTTGATCGTCATAGATTTTAATTCTGGTTCCACCGTTGGTCTCCAGAGCCCGGTGAGCTTCCTCTCCTGATCCTGAGCGTTTTGCATCAACTGGCACTAGAGCTAAGCTTGTGAGCCTGGTAAAGAAGCTGCAATACACCGAAGGTTGGTCTGAAGTCGGAGACTGAATATTTACCAAGAACATAACCGTTCTATGGTGGTTTTCTTCGAGCAGCTAGGGTTAGTGAATCGCTTGCTTGAGAGATGGATGGAAGAGAATGCGAAATTAGTCGATTTCTGTAGAAAAAAGACCAAGGTCATGCCTACGTCGAGAGAGAACGAAGATTAGTCGGGACCTCATTAGTATTTTCAAGGTGAACGATTGTCGTAAAGAAACTACCTAAAAACGGTTAGACACAAAACGAATTATAAAGAAACTGGGTATGAGCAATTAGGGAAGAACAAGTTGGAAGACAGCTTCCCTTATTAAAGAAACTTCCAGCATTAGCAAAACCTAGAGCAAAATAAAGTGCAAATGATGGGAAGGACGACGAAAACTTTCATTTGCATGACTTCCCTTCAGTTTTTGAGTCTCCCTATTCCCCTCAGGTCTCGGCCATGTAAGTTCTTAATTGAGGTGGCTGACGCGGCAAATTTTTTGTTGGCTGGCATCGGCGGCTGGGAGAGAGAAAAAGGACATGCCACGTGGTGGTGTGCCTTGGCCATGAAGTGGCTTGTTTGTCACTTCAAAAATAATAAATAAATACATATAAGATCCTTATTTGATGTTGCGTTTTTTGTGTACGAATAAATCCCAATTGTTTTTTGGGTGAAAAAAACAATTGGGATGTTTTGCATTCACAAGTAGTCTTCAAATGAAAGGAGGAAAAACAAAACGTGCTCATGCAGAGATCCTCCCACTCAAATAAGAAAATTTACCTTTCCTATTTCTGAGTTATCAGGGAGGATCTCAAAACTCGCTTGGCTTTCATTCTCTCTCCTCATTAGGCACAAGGACCTCACAGGTTATAACAGAATACTTGAAACCTCAACGGTAAAATCGTAGAATTGTAGTTTCGGATTGTGGATAGAAGTTATCCACCACAGTTGAATTATTCACTAGATTCGGATGTGATTGCACTAAAAGACGGTGAGAGATGGCTTTTCCAATGCCTGGATTCCAATCACAGCTTCGAGGCCCAAGTTGATCCTTATATTTTTCTGTATGTAATCAGCCCATAACGAGTCCTCAACTTCATTTTTTAAAGCCCTAGCAACTTAGTTTAGTCAGACATAAAATTTAAATTAATAATACATATCCAAAAGAAGAGACAAGAAATTGAATGTTAAATCTTAAGAAGAAAATATATAAAAAATAGAGTGAATTGATTTGAATTGGTAACATATTTCTGAACACAAATATATATATAATAATATATACATAATGAATTTACTAATTGACCATGACACTGAAAATGAACCAAAGAATTACGTAATGAACTTACTTTTCAGGAAGATGCAAACTTGGGCAAATTTTCAGTATCTTGAAAGCCTCAGAATAGTGTACAACTCTTCCAACTACACAATATCTGCCACTAGCAGTAGGAGTCTCAAATGCCAGGATATGTGCATCGACAACATCTCTAATATCGACAAATACATAAATTCCATTCTGCGAAAAGAAAAGGGAACTGAGAAATCCTGGAAAGAAAATAACAACTGCTGATCATAATAGAAGGATCTGGAATATGGCAGGTACACCCTGCTATCAGCAAAGCTAATTACACCTTGTACAATATGAATATCTGGCACAAAGAATATTTCAGTGAATGATGGGATGGACATTTGTTATCCGTGGAATACAGTTGACCCTCAGCCTTTATGTTTCATGTGGAATTGGAGGGTTTACACTTTGTTGATTAAGACCAGTAACTTTCACATTCAAAGTTAACAGGAAAACAATGCGGTAAAACCTTCTGCGAAAAAAAAGGGAACTGGTCCTAAAGAAAATAACTGCTGATCATAATAGAGGATCTGGAAAACACAGAAAACAATTACCATCACCAAAGAAACAAAGAGATACTCCAATACTGGATCCATGGCAGTAGTGTCCAGTAAAGAGTTCTAGCACATACAATTTAGTGGAACAGGTCATATTCACTAATTATCAGGATCCACTGAACCAGTTCTAACCTTTTCTTATGCCGCCTCAATTAGTAAGACATTTGAAGCAGAAAACTCGGGAAGAATATGATTACTTTTTGTATCTTTAAATCTCTCATACCAGTTGCACACTATTTTTCTTCCTAAAGTTTATATTTATAATTCTGTACGAATTAACGAAATCCACATAATGCTCTTTAGTTGCAAAAGGATACCTTTCACGAGCTTCAGAAAGGCTTCAATACTGAAAGTTGGAGCTGGCTGTATAAGTGGGCCAATGCAAAAGCCTGGACATATTGTTACCAAGTCAATGCCATGGTCTTCAGAGAATTTCCAAGCAGACTCCTCAGCTAAGGTTTTTGAGAGTGCATACCAATTCTGAAAGGAAAAGAAAAGACCCCAAAACCATGAAATGTGTACTCTTTTCTTGGTTGAAGGAATTAAATGACCTAAATACAAAATCATCAACATGTGTCTGATTTCATTAAGATAAGAATATAAGCTCTAATCCAACCCTGATGTATTTTCCAGAGAATCATGAAACTGGAATTAATAGTCTTGTCCAATGAATTACAAGTCGCCACTAGGTTAAAAATCACAAGAAAAAAAAAAGCAAAAAGAGCTTAAAATTTGATATGGACACCACAAGATTAAAAATCACAAAGACATAACCACAAATATGTTTCCTGAGCTAATATACATTTATTTACTCACACACAAGCAAATTCTTAACATAGACACAAAGACATAAACCACAAATATAAATTTCGAGAGATTATATTCTACCGTTGCTTGGAAAATCCGGATCTTGATTTCAACTGAATATAAAGTGTAAATAAAGAAAAACTTGATAAAGTGATGTGAGAAACTAAAGAATGTGTCCTATACTCACCTTCAGCTCTTCACATCTAACTGTATCTGAAAACCAAGTCTCATCAAGAACCACCTCAGGGGTCAGAGGTTTCCTGTGGCACATAACTGAAGATATAGAAGCTGTTATAACCACTCTCTTGACAGAAGGAGCTTTTGCACATGACCTAAGAACGTTAAGAGTTCCCTTCACTGCTGGATCAATTAGTTCTGACTGAACCATAAGACAAAATGCAGAACTAGCACCATAAGAATAAATTTATAAATGCAAGCTTTGAAAAGGATATTAATGCTCGCAGAAATAGAATACATGCTTTTTTAGCAATTTTTTTGTGTACTAATCTTGTTCTTGCATCACATGGTAACTTCTCTGATGTCTTATGTACAATTTCTGCGTAGACATTCAAGCATTTACTTTCGTAACTTTCAACCTAGAAGCATTACATGCAACAATTGTTTGTTCCGACTATGTTGAACAACTGCAGATTACAATGTGGTAAGAATAAAACATCCTCTTCCTTTAAGCTGCAATGAAAATTATAAAATATTTAGACCTTTTAAAAGCCATAACATATGTATGTTTCCTAGGAGTATATGTTTCCTCCGTGACATGGTTGCAGTTCGTTGCCAATGTTAATGATTCTCCTTTTACAACTTCCTACGTTAGCCCGGTATTGAAAAGCTTTTCTCGTTGATTTCCCACTTACAGGATTAAGGCGTCATAAGTCTCTTCATAGTCAAGTGTAAATTCTTGATTTTTGCTAATTTATTGCTTCGATACTATGGCCTAGGATTGATTATTTTGGCCAAGGCACAATCGCAAAGCAAGAATCACAGGTCGCTGAAGCACGGGAGCTGGCATATGGTGCTTTTAAGTTTTTTTTTTTAAAAAAAAAAATCAATAATTCGGTGTATTGGAGGCAAAAAACAGGAATGTCTTGTTGCTTATAGTATGCATTAGGCAGTAAACAAAATATCATGGACGAACCTGTGGGTTACTGGTTACGAAAAAAACAGGGGATGCTGTATGAAAAACACCTTGGCATCCTTCAACAATGGGATCAAAGCAACCTTCTTCCAGCAAATCTGCTTTGAATAACTGAAGTCTTTCCTTAGCTCCATCAAGTGCAAGTAAATGCTCTGTTTTCTTTGGATCATCTGTGGAATATATATGCAAAAAATTCCATCTATAATGCTAACTGCTAAGTTAGTTATATCAAGCACAGCACCAAAAATACATGGGAATTAAAGAAACAAATAAAAGAGGAGCAACTACCCACTTCAAATCCAGTACAAGGGTGAGCAATTACCAGGTACATCAACGGTTACATAATTTATATGGAAGATGACAGAACTGTCAATCTTAAGATGACAGGTCAAAGATTCACCAGATAAATTTTGTAAGAGGTAACATGTTTACGCCCCCTACTGCGCTTATTTGTGTCACAAATTCACTTCGAATAACATGATAAGCAACTTACAGGATAAAAAGGGATATCGTAAAAACTGGATGAAGGAATGACAAGCCTCCTAGGGTACCATTTTCCATGGTTAATATACGCAGACAATTTGTTACTAGAAGGAAAGAGGGTTGGTGCTTTAACGATAATTTGTAGGAAAGTGCATATTGAATAGGTTTTTACTTTTTTGTTTTCAATTTGTAGGGGGTCCGTTTATAGCCTCACCCACCCATCCTTTCCTACTTAAATTCAATTAGTAGAATAAACGAAAACTCATAGTGCTAAAAGACACAGGTGAGTTTTTACATTTTGTTGTTACTAAGCAAGATCAAAATTACGAAATAGACTTATAGCCTCGTTTTCTCCTCTTTCTTTCCCCAACCTCGTTCACCACATTCACTCTCTAATAACAGGGGTCTGGTGCTTTTAACAGTTTGGTTGTGTTCCTTGCACACCCCTAGCAACAAACGGTGTTTATATTTTCCACGTTTTTTCCTGCTAGACAGGGTTTACTTGTCAAAACCATATGAATACAAAGCTCCTCTCAAAAGCCAAGAACCTTAATGGTAAAAGAAATGACAAGAAAACGTCTTAAATTGAAACTAAAAAGTAGCTGAAGCATGACTTATCAAACCCGGATTCAAATTACGCTAAGACATGGTCACGAACTGTGGCTTTAACATTCCAAGAGAAAAAAGAAAAAAAGGTGACACAAATAGAGGAGGGGAGAGAGGACAAAGCTGACTTGGGTCACGAACTGTGGCTTTGACAGTATACCCACGTCGGAGCAGGAGGTTCACCAGCCATGATGCTACGTAACCTGAACCTCCAGTCACGCACACCACCTTCTGTGTTCCACTCATCCTGTCATTCTCTCCAGTCCCGCACACCACCTTCTCTGCTCCACTCATCCTAATAGGCTCAGATTGTGTTTAGAACCAAACAATCGAACGACTCATCCTAATAGGCTCAGATTGTGTTTAGAACCGAATGACGAACCTCCGTGGTTAAAACATTTTCTAGAAAGGTCCTTGCTCGACTTTCTCCTGCCGCGGTGAATGCGGTTAACAACTTTTTCGAATACAACCGTTGTTAATGAGGCCCGCCAACTTTTTTTTTTCCGACTTCGCAAACAGAACCCAGTCATAGCTAATGGGCATGCGGCTACGTGGAACCGCATTAACTGTGTATCGTGAAAATTAGCGCATTAACTGTGGAACCGCATTAACTGGGTAATGCAAGCTGACAGCAGTGCTGATTGAATCATTGAGGGAGAGGTGGAAACAATGAAGACCTTGATTTGCCAGCATCCTAGTTGGAAGTTGATATGGACACCTCGCACTGGAAATGAATAGCTCATCGAATAGCCCGGTGGGGGCAGCAGAGTGATCAACAAGAAGGAGATATTTGTATTGATGATGTGCCGAATCATGTAACGCTTTTGTGACGATCCTGCCTTTAATGGCAGTGTTTGTTAATAAAGATTTCATATTAAATATTAAAAAAAAAAAAGAAGGTGTACCGTGAACGCAGGACCGTTGTAGGTCAAAGTGAACCTTTATGAAAAAAGGTTGAACCATAGAAGCCTAATTTTATTGCCATTATTATTTTTGAATCCCAATTTAATTCCCATGAGTTGTGTAAACTTAAGTAAAATTTAGCCCAATCTGAAGACTCAAGGTTCATCTTCAGCAGTTTCAAGTACTTACCGGGTAAAACTTCTTAATTAATTATATATAATTTGTTTTTAAGAAATATATATCGTTGTAAAATCTGAAGAAGTGCAGTTTCGGATGATGTGGATAAAAGTTATCCTCCACAAATTGGCATTATTCACTAGATCTCCAGATGTGATTTTATTTCGCTATAGGAAGACAATGAGAGGTGCCTTTCTTTTGCCTAGATTCCAATCACACCTTCGAAGGAGCCCAAGTTGAGTCCTCCACATATTACTTACTGTATAGAATCAGCCCATAACGAGTCCTCAAAGCAGATTTTTTCAAGCTAATTCGCATGAGTCAGTCAGTCCAATGAATATTTAAATGAATAACTAAAAGAGAAAAAAGAGAGACAAAAAATTGAAATAAAATCTCTAAGAAAATAAATAGATGAGTCATGAATATATATATATATTATATATAAAAAATGAATATACTTATTGAATATATTTCACTGTAAATGAAGCATAAGATACGTCCGTCAAAGCTGAAAGGAAGAAGAACAGCAGGTGTCTCAAGTGATCCATCAAAGTCAGAGAATGCCATTGGACAAAGAGCTTTCAAGCAAACCATGGCGGAGTACATGCATGCCTAAAAGATGTTTTGCGAGACACATTCATTGAAGTTATAAAAGAGCTGACAAATGGGAAATGAGTAATTAGGGAAGAACAAGTTGGATAGACAGTTTCCCTTATTAAAGAAACTTCCAACATTAGCAAAACATAGAGCAAATAAAGTGCAAATGATGGGAATGACGACCATAAACAAATTGTACAACTCATTTCCATGACTTCCCGTTTAACAAACCGCATAATTCAGAAAATGAGGAAGCCCTTCTCCTTCAAGCTTTCAACAGTGTCCCTAAGACTCACTTCCAGAGGAATGAAGTTAATGCCCAAACTTCTGGCTCTGTCTTGGGATACCTTGTAGACTGGCAATGAAGGCTTGTCATCTTCAAATCTGCAAAAATTTGAAATACATATAAGATCCTTATTTGATATTGCGTTTTTGGTGTACGAATACAT
>CM025849.1:1034677-1118372 GCA_003952965.2 Morella rubra
GTGCTAAAAGACACAGGTGAGTTTTTACATTTTGTTGTTACTAAGCAAGATCAAAATTACGAAATAGACTTATAGCCTCGTTTTCTCCTCTTTCTTTCCCGAACCTCGTTCACCACATTCACTCTCTAATAACAGGGGTCTGGTGCTTTTAACAGTTTGGTTGTGTTCCTTGCACACCCCTAGCAACAAACGGTGTTTATATTTTCCACGTTTTTTCCTGCTAGACAGGGTTTACTTGTCAAAACCATATGAATACAAAGCTCCTCTCAAAAGCCAAGAACCTTAATGGTAAAAGAAATGACAAGAAAACGTCTTAAATTGAAACTAAAAAGTAGCTGAAGCATGACTTATCAAACCCGGATTCAAATTACGCTAAGACATGGTCACGAACTGTGGCTTTAACATTCCAAGAGAAAAAAGAAAAAAAGGTGACACAAATAGAGGAGGGGAGAGGGAGAAAGCTGACTTGGGTCACGAACTGTGGCTTTGACAGTATACCCACGTCGGAGCAGGAGGTTCACCAGCCATGATGCTACGTAACCTGAACCTCCAGTCACGCACACCACCTTCTGTGTTCCACTCATCCTGTCATTCTCTCCAGTCCCGCACACCACCTTCTCTGCTCCACTCATCCTAATAGGCTCAGATTGTGTTTAGAACCAAACAATTTGAACGAAGATGATATTATTCGAACGAGTATAAGTAATTTTATGGGTTAAATACTCCGTACGTATCTCTGGTTAAAACATTTTCTAGAAAGGTCCTTGCTCGACTTTCTCCTGCCGCGGTGAATGCGGTTAACAACTTTTTCGAATACAACCGTTGTTAATGAGGCCCGCCAACTTTTTTTTTTCCGACTTCGCAAGCAGAACCCAGTCATAGCTAATGGGCATGCGGCTACGTGGAACCGCATTAACTGTGTATCGTGAAAATTAGCGCATTAACTGTGGAACCGCATTAACTGGGTAATGCAAGCTGACAGCAGTGCTGATTGAATCATTGAGGGAGAGGTGGAAACAATGAAGACCTTGATTTGCCAGCATCCTAGTTGGAAGTTGATATGGACACCTCGCACTGGAAATGAACTAGCTCATCGAATAGCCCGGTGGGGGCAGCAGAGTGATCAACAAGAAGGAGATATTTGTATTGATGATGTGCCGAATCATGTAACGCTTTTGTGACGATCCTGCCTTTAATGGCAGTGTTTGTTAATAAAGATTTCATATTAAATATTAAAAAAAAAAAAAAAGAAGGTGTACCGTGAACGCAGGACCGTTGTAGGTCAAAGTGAACCTTTATGAAAAAAGGTTGAACCATAGAAGCCTAATTTTATTGCCATTATTATTTTTGAATCCCAATTTAATTCCCATGAGTTGTGTAAACTTAAGTAAAATTTAGCCCAATCTGAAGACTCAAGGTTCATCTTCAGCAGTTTCAAGTACTTACCGGGTAAAACTTCTTAATTAATTATATATAATTTGTTTTTAAGAAATATATATCGTTGTAAAATCTGAAGAAGTGCAGTTTCGGATGATGTGGATAAAAGTTATCCTCCACAAATTGGCATTATTCACTAGATCTCCAGATGTGATTTTATTTCACTATAGGAAGACATATGATTGATTTTCTTTCCTAGATTCCAATCAGACAATAATTCGAAATGGAGCCCAAAATTAAATAAAATAAAGTTCTTGATCTGTTCAGATGAGAACTCAACCAGTAACGAGTCCTCAAATGCAGATGAAGCAATTAGCAAGAACAAGTTGGATAGACAGTTTCCCTTATTAAAGAAAACTTCCAACATTAGCAAAATAGAGCAAATAAAGTGCAAATGAGGGAAGGACGATAAACAAATAACATATTTATGACAAATAATTAGTACAACTCATTTCCATGACTTAATGAAACCGCCCAGAATGAGAAGTCTCGGGCTAAAGAATACAAAGGCCAAGAACCTGCAAGGTGAAGTAGCTTGACTCATCAAATTACAAACATGGTCACGAACTGTGGCAAATTCCAAGAGAATGACCCAAAGCTGACTTGCTGTGGCTTTGACAGTATAACGTCGGATTCAAGCCATGATGCTATAACCTTCCAGTCACGCACACCACCTTCTGTGTTCCACTCATCCTGTCATTCTCTCCAGTCCCGCACACCACCTTCTCTGCTCCACTCATCCTAATAGGCTCAGATTGTGTTTAGAACCAAACAATTTGAACGAAGATGATATTATTCGAACGAGTATAAGTAATTTTATGGGTTAAATACTCCGTACGTATCTCTGGTTAAAACATTTTCTAGAAAGGTCCTTGCTCGACTTTCTCCTGCCGCGGTGAATGCGGTTAACAACTTTTTCGAATACAACCGTTGTTAATGAGGCCCGCCAACTTTTTTTTTTCCGACTTCGCAAGCAGAACCCAGTCATAGCTAATGGGCATGCGGCTACGTGGAACCGCATTAACTGTGTATCGTGAAAATTAGCGCATTAACTGTGGAACCGCATTAACTGGGTAATGCAAGCTGACAGCAGTTGATTGAATCATTGAGGGAGAGGTGGAAACAATGAAGACCTTGATTTGCCAGCATCCTAGTTGGAAGTTGATATGGACACCTCGCACTGGAAATGAACTAGCTCATCGAATAGCCCGGTGGGGGCAGCAGAGTGATCAACAAGAAGGAGATATTTGTATTGATGATGTGCCGAATCATGTAAGCTTTTGTGACGATCCTGCCTTTAATGGCAGTGTTTGTTAATAAAGATTTCATATTAAATATTAAAAAAAAAAAGAAGGTGTACCGTGAACGCAGGACCGTTGTAGGTCAAAGTGAACCTTTATGAAAAAAGGTTGAACCATAGAAGCCTAATTTTATTGCCATTATTATTTTTGAATCCCAATTTAATTCCCATGAGTTGTGTAAACTTAAGTAAAATTTAGCCCAATCTGAAGACTCAAGGTTCATCTTCAGCAGTTTCAAGTACTTACCGGGTAAAACTTCTTAATTAATTATATATAATTTGTTTTTAAGAAATATATACGTTGTAAAATCTGAAGAAATGCAGTTTCGGATGATGTGGATAAAAGTTATCCTCCACAAATTGGCATTATTCACTAGATCTCCAGATGTGATTTTATTTCGCTATAGGAAGACAATGAGAGGTGCCTTTCTTTTGCCTAGATTCCAATCACACCTTCGAAGGAGCCCAAGTTGAGTCCTCCACATATTACTTACTGTATAGAATCAGCCCATAACGAGTCCTCAAAGCAGATTTTTTCAAGCTAATTCATATGCAAAGATCTCTGAGTTTCAGTCAGACAATGAAAATTTAAATGAATAACTAAAAGAGAAAAAAGAGAGACAAAAAATTGAAATAAAATCTCTAAGAAGAAAATAAATAAATAAATAGAGTGAGTTTATTGATTTGATTGGTATTATATTTCTGATATTCACAGAATATATATATATATATAAAGATGAATATACTTATTGATATATATTTCACTGTAAAATGAAGCATAAGAGACGTCCGTCAAAGCTGAAAGGAAGAAGAACAGCAGGTGTCTCAAGTGATCCAATCAAAGTTCAGAGAATGCCATGGACAAAGAGCTTTCAAGGATGGTCAACCATTGGCGGAGTACATGCATGCCTAAAAAAAAAAGAGAGTTTTTGCGAGACACATCTAACCCATTGAAGTTATGAAAGAACCTGACCAATGGGAGATGAGCAATTAGGGAAGAACAAGTTGGATAGACAGTTTCCCTTATTAAAGAAACTTCCAACATTAGCAAAACATAGAGCAAATAAAGTGCAAATGATGGGAAGGACGACCATAAACAAATTGTACAACTCATTTCCATGACTTCCCGTTTAACAAACCGCATAATTCAGAAAATGAGGAAGCCCTTCTCCTTCAAGCTTTCAACAGTGTCCCTAAGACTCACTTCCAGAGGAATGAAGTTAATGCCCAAACTTCTGGCTCTGTCTTGGGATACCTTGTAGACTGGCAATGAAGGCTTGTCATCTTCAAATCTGCAAAAATTTGAAATACATATAAGATCCTTATTTGATATTGCGTTTTTGGTGTACGAATACATCCCAATTGTTTTTTGGGTTAAAAAAACAATTGGGATGTTTTGCATTCACAAGTAGTCTTCAAATGAAAGGAGGAAAAACAAAACGTGCTCATGCAGAGATCCTCCCACTCAAATAAGAAAATTTCCTCCTTTACTATTTCTGAGTTATCAGGGAAGGATCTCAAACCTCGCTTGGCTTTCATTCTCTCTCCTCATTAGGCACAAGGACCTCACAGGTTCTGGACAAAATAGTTGAAACCTCAACTGCAATATCGTAGAATTGTAGGTCTTTGTTTTCCCATACAGTTTGAAACTCTTACAGTTTTGAATGCACAACCACGTGAGAGAGCCTTCATGACTAACATAACAATATTGCTAGCTACTAAATGTAAGCCCCTGCATGATTTTCTTACTATAAACTATAGAGGCAGTTTTATCTTTCAATTATTCCTTGTAACTGTGCCGCTCCAAGACCAAATTCCCAGATTACCTTGCCCTTGTCCTAGCAACTTAGGTGGTGTTTAAGTGCCAAAATTTTGGGTCTGATTAAAAAATTATAAAATAATCTATCTCTCTCATCAAATTATTCTTTTTTATTATAATATTAATTCAAATCTTATCTCTCTTCACTTTTTCACAAACTCCCATAACCCAAAATTTCAACCATCCCAAAATTTTTAAAATCAAACACTACCTTAACCTAGTCAAATAAATGATTTAGAATTATTATTTATATGATACGAAAGAAAACGATGGGAGGAATTGAATGTTTAAGAATGTTTGACGTAACATAACTATCCCTGAAGAAACGACAATTGATACCAAAACATACATAACCTGGCATACTCAATAGTAATATGTACATAATGAATTTAGTTGCCACTGACTATGAACCAATAAAGGACTCTCAAGTAATGAACTTACTTTTCAGGAAGATGCAAACTTGGGCAAATTTTCTGCAGTATCTTGAAAGCCTCAGAATAGTGTACAACTCTTCCAACTACACAATATCTGCCACTAGCAGCAGGAGTCTCAAATGCCTGGATATGTGCGTCGACAACATTTCTAATATCGACAAATCTATAAATTCCATCAGGAAATGTTTGAGTTCCTGCACACAGAGAGAGAGAGAGTCAGCAGTAGAAGGATATGAAGCAGAAGGGAAAAAGTTCACTAATAGCGTCACAAGTACTATATGAAAGGCAGTGACTGGAATGAGAATAAATTTCTACAGCAACTACACTTGAACATGGAATTTCATTTTGATCACTCTGACCATTTGACCAACGGAATATGCCTTGAAAGCATTTTCAAGATGGTTCACCTTATATGGCAGGTATACCCTGCTTTCAGCAGAAGCTAATTACTGTTGTTACCTTGTACAAGATGAATATCTGGCACAAAGAATATCTTTGGGCAGTGAATGATGGGATGGGACATTTGTTGTCCGTGGAATACAGGTTGATCCTCAGCCTTTATGTTTCATGTGGAATTAGAGGGGTTTGCACTTTGCAGATTAAGACCAGGAACTTTCACATTCAAAGTTTTCAGGAAAACAATGCAGTAAAACCTTTTGTGAAAAGAGAAGGGAACTGGGAAATCCTAAAGAAAATAACTGCATAATAGAAGATCTGGAAAACACAGAAAACAATTACCCATCACCAAAGAAACAAAGAGATACTCCACCATTGGATCCATGCTGGTAGTGTCCAGTAAAGAGTTCTAGCACATACAATTTAGTGGAACAGGTCATGTTCACTAATTGTCAGAATCCACTGAACCAGTTCTAACCTTTTTTTATGTCACCTCAATTAGTAAGACACTTGAAGCAGAAAAATTGAGAAGAATATGATTACTTTTTGTATCTTTAAATCTCTCATACCAGTTGCACGCTATTTTTCTTCCTAAAGTTGATATTTATAATTCTGTACGAATAAACGAATTCCACAAAATGCTGTTTAGTTGCAAAAGGATACCTTTCACGAGGTTTAGAAAGCCTTCAATACTGGAAGTTGGAGCTGGCTGTAAAAGTGGGCCAATGACGAAGCCTGGACATATTGCCACCAAGTCAATGCCATGGTCTTCAGAGAATTTCCAAGCAGACTCCTCAGCTAAGGTTTTTGAGATTGCATACCAATTCTGAAAGAAAAGAAAGGACCCCAAAACCTTGAAATGGGTGCTCTTTTTTGGTTGAAGGAATTAAATGACCTAAATACAAAATCGTCAACATGAGTCTGATTTCATTATGATAAGAATAGAAGCTCTGATCCAACCCTGATGTATTTTCCAGAGAATCATGAAACTGGAATTAATAATCTTGTCCAACAAAATAAAGTCAACACTAGGTTAAAAATCATAAGAAAAAAAAGTAAAAAGAGCTTAAAATTTGATATGGATATATAACTGAGAAAGCAAGGTAACAGCAGAGACCACCTTGACTGGAGAAAAAACCTGACATACATTGTGCTGCTCTTCTCCAATGTTTCCCGAGCTAATATACATTTATTTAATCACAAACAAGCAAATTCTTAACATAGACACAAAAACATAAACCACAAATATAAATTTCAAGAGATTAAATATTCTACCGTTGATTGGAAAATCCGGATCTTGATTTCAACTGAATATAAGAGTGTAAATAAAGAAAAACTTGATAAAGTGATGTGAGAAACTACAGAATGTCTCGTATATGCACCTTCAGCTCTTCACATCTAACTGTATCAGAAAACCACGTCTCATCAATAACCACATCAGGGGTCAGAGGTTTCCCGTTGAACATAACTGAAGCCACAGAAGCTGTTATAACCACTCTCTTGATAGAAGGAACTTTTGCACATGACCTAAGAACGTTAAGAGTTCCCTTCACTGCTGGATCAATTAGTTCTGACTGAAACATAAGACAAAATGCAGAACTAGCACCATAAGAATAAATTTATGAATGCATGCTGTGAAAAGGATAATAATGCTCGCAGAAATAGAATACATGTTTTTTCAGCTATTTTATAGTGTACTAATCTTGTTCTTGCATCACATGGTAACTTCACTGATATCTTATGTGCAATTTCTGCGTAGACATTCAAGCATTTACTTTCATAACTTTCAACCTAGAAGCATTACATGCAACAATTGTTGGTTCCGGCAATGTTGAACAACTGCAGATTACAATGTGGTAAGAATAAAACATCCTCTTCCTTTAAGCTGCATTAAAATAATTAGATCTTTTAAAAGCCTTAACATATATATGTTTCCTAGGAGTATATATTTCCTCCAGGACATGGATGCAGTTCATTGCCAATGTTAATGATTCTCCTTTTACAACTTCCTAGGTTAGCCTGTATTGAAAAGCTTTTCTCTTTGATTTGCCACTTACTGGATTAAGGAGTCATAATTCTCTTCATAGTCAAGTGTAAATTCTTGATTTTTTCTATCCAATTTTATCCCATTTATTGCTTCAATCCAAGACACAATCTCAAAGCAAGAATCACAGGTCGCTGAAGCAAGGGAGCTGGCATATGGTGCTTTTAAGGTTTTTTTTTTAAATAATTAAAAAAAAAGCAATAATTCAGCATATTAGAGGCAAAAAGCAGGAATGTCTTGTTGCTTATACCTTGCATTAGACAGTAAGCATAATATCATGGACGAACCTGTGGGTTACTGGCCGCCAAAAAAACAGGGGATGCTGTATGAAAAACACCTTGGCATCCTTCAACAACGAGATCAAAGCATCCTTCTTCCAGCAAATCTGCTTTGAATAACTGAAGTCTTTCCTTCGCTCCATCAAGTGCAAGTAAATGCTCTGTTTTCTTTGGATCATCTGTGGAATATATATGCAAAAAATTCCATCTATAATGCTAACTGCTAAGTTAGTAATATCAAGCACAGCACCAAAAATATATGAGATTTAAAGAAAAAAAGAGAGGAGCAACTCCCCACTTCAAATCCAATACAAGGGTGAACAATTACCAGGTACATCAACTTTTACATAATGTGTAAGATGGACTATGCTATGATGAACGGAACTGTCATTCTTAAGATGGCAGGTCAGAGATTCACCAGATAAATTTTGTAAGAGGTAACATGTTTATGCCCCTACTGCGTGTATTTGGGTGCACAAATTCACTATGAATAACATGATAAGCAGCTTACAGGATAAAAAGGGATATCGTAAAAATTGGATGAAGGAATGATAACCCTCCTAGGGTACCATTTCCATGGTTAATATACGCAGACAATTTGTTACTAGAAAATTGTATATCGAGTTGGTTTTTACTTCTTATTTTTTCAATTTGTAGGGGGGCCGTTTATAGCCTCACCCACCCATCCTTTCCTAAAATTCAATTAGTAGAATAAAGGAAAACGCATGGTGCTAAAAGACACAGGTGAGTTTACATTTTGTGGTAACTAAGCAGGATCACAATTACGAAATAGCCTTATAGCCTCGTTTTCTCCTCTTTCTTTCCCGAACCTCGGTCACCACATTCACTATCTAAAGTTTAAATTGAACAAATAACAGAGGTCCGGTGCTTTTAACAGTTTGGTTGCGTTCCTTGCACACCCCTAGCAACAAACAGTATTTATATTTTCTACGTTTTTTCCTGCTAGACAGGGTTTACTTGTCAAAACCATATGAATACAAAGCTCATCTCAAAATCCAAGAACCTTAATAGTAAAAGAAATGACAAGAAAACGTCTTAAATTGGAATTGAAAAGTGGCTGAAGGAAGACTTATCAAACCCGGATTCAAATTACGCCAAGACCTAAGCCCGGGCTATGCAGGCAACCGCCTATCCGACTCGCCGCCCCGTATCCGACCCGATCGGGTCAGATACTCTCCAGCAGATGTGGCCATAACAGTCATAACTATTAACCACTGGTTTCCAAATATTAGCCGCTGTCACTGCCGGTAAAAAAACCGGTCAAATACTTGTTTTAGCGGCTAGGCATTTATATTGGACTAAGTTTTTTTAATTTTTTGTGCATTGACCTTTTTTTTTTTTTTTTTTTTTACTATTGAGGCCTATTTTAGGTTATGTTAGTGCAAATTTAATTGTAATGTCCTCTAGAACATTTCGAAAATGAAATATGTATGAAAAATCTAAAATTAATAACACTAGAGAATATATATATTAAAAGATAGTATAAAAAATCTAAAACAATAAAAAAGCGCAGTTTTACATTGAAAAAAAAATCTGGGAAAAATTTGGGTTTTCGATATCTGCCCTTCCCCATTTTACTGTAACCGGTATAGTCGGATGCCGAAATTCCGATTCCCATGAACAGTTTAGTGGGGCTCCTGCAAAGCCCCAATTCTGTTATATTTTTAAGTTACCGAGGCCCCTTGACTGTTTTTTCATATATTTGGTCTTTAATTGGCTAAAAGTCTTTCGTTTCTCATCTTTTTTTTTTCTGTCAAATTGGCCGGTCTTTGAGTTTCTCATCATTTTGTTGTTTATTTTCTTATATGCACACATTCTTGAATAAATTTGTTAGCCGTGATCTGATTTGCTAAAATAAAAAATCTTAGTTCTCTTTTTGGCACACACTAAGCTCAAAAGGAGTTCAGCATAGTTTTATGATTATTCTTGAATATGGCATTTTGTGAAGTAATTTCATTATAGAGTCTACAAAATATATTGGTACTATAATCACTCTGTCAGATCTTGGTAGTGGAGGCCTTAGTAACTTCAGTTGGTCTATTATGCAAATCACCTGAGATTTAGAAATTTTGAATTATAAACTTTCCGAGTCACACCTAAGCCATCCAAGTCCTGAAATTAGGATCTTATCATATGGAAGATGAGCAATTTGGATAAAACAAGTTTGATTGGCATTTTTTATCAACAAAACACTTATGTTACTGAGATATTATAAGAGATATTTTAGGAAATCTATTTTTAAAAATTTTATCCTTGTATACATGTATCTATAAATAGAGAAACACTTTAGGGGGAAGAGGCATTGAGACCAATTGACATGGTATCAAAGCCTCCATTATGATTTCGTCTCTTTGTAGTTTTAATCATTGTGTGCGATTTTCATCGCAACAAAAATCGAGTGATTCTCAGTAAAGGAGGTTATGTTCTTAGTTAACAAATTGATACTTCTTGATCCTCCAGCATCAATTTAAGGAGATATTACTGAGATATTTTACCGAGATATTTTAAGAGATCTATTTTTAAAATTTTATTCTTGTATACATGTATCTATAGAAGCACTCTACAGGGAAGAGGCATTGAGACCAATTGACAACTTCAGCCCCCTGTGAATCCGTAAATCCGAGGCAGCAACAAAAGACCATCTTATACCATAACACTTATATTTATTTCTTATCAAAACGATTAACAAGCTGATGAGCTACAGAAATTATATCCACTTATTTCCATGAATTCCCTTATAACAACAGGATTCAGACAGTAAGGACGCCCTTCTCCTTGAAGCTTTCAATAGTGTCCTTAAGACTCACTTCCATATACCCAAACTTTTGGCTTTGTCTTGGGATACCTTGTAAAGTGGCAGCAAAGGTTCGTATGCTTCGTATCTGCAAAAAATTGGAAAGACAATGTCACTTTTTCTGAGTCTTTTTATGTATAAGAACAATTGGAGAGGATGCTAAAAGCAAATTCGTAACGAAAACTGAACAGTTTGTCAGATACAGCATCTATGCCTCCAGAGTCATACCAAACAACCCCCCCCCCCCCCCCCCCCCCCCCGCCACCACCCATCTATTTTATCTCTGCATTTATAAGGGGAGTAGAAGTTCAAAAAATGCAACTATATTTGTCTGTCCTTGCATATCCTGAAAAATGTAAGTATACTGTCAACTCTATGATTAGTTAGATTGCATCCATCGAAACTTGCTGCATCTGACAGAGCCTAAAGACCAAGCATTGACAAGGGCGTCAACACTGGCACCACCATTTATTTACCTAGCTCTAGCTGCCCGGTATCCCCTCCATCATCAAGTTCAAGACAATCTTCCACTCTCAATTCTAGTCCTTTAGGACACCACTGACGCAACAATACTAAGACGACTTTGTGGGGAGGTTGGCAAGGTGATTATGACTAGAGGGAGAGGAACACAGTCACATGGGCATCAACACCAGAACAAGAAAGTCCAATAGCTAAGCTGAGGTTCGCCATGCTCTTCTAGTATAGTCAAAGTAATGACTTAATCTTATCATTGGCTAATTTGAAAGAAATACAATATACCGAAAATTTTGACTATCAAAACTGTTGGATATTGAATAACCATCTTAGGAATCAAAGAGAACGAAGCAATACGATGGAACAAGACCTGGCCTGTTAAGTAAAGCATCTACATTGAATTTAGTTGCTTATAGCTATGGAACCAATAAAGTCATTCAGAACCATTTAAGGTAAATAACTCACTTTTCAGGTAGGCACAAACTCGGGTAGAGGTTGTGCAAAATTTTGAAAGCCTCAGAATAGAGCGTAACACTTTCAACTAAACAATATCTGCCTTTAGCAGTCGGAGCCTCAAATGCCTGTAAATGAGCAAGGGCAACATCTCTAACATCAACAAAACAATGAACTCCATCAGGAAATGTTTGAGTCCCTGCACCCCAAAAAAGAAAAGAAAGGTTAACCATAACTTCACAGGAATCTTCTGGAAGTTCTGGCTGGACGGAGAGTGAATCCTACAGACAAAACAGTTAAAAATGCAATGATCTCTCACGCATTTGTTGATGGGATAGGCCTGAAAATCATTGTTGCAATAGTTCACCTTGGATAGCAGGTACAACATGCTTTTCAGCAGAAGTTATTATACAATGTCCTATTAAAAATGTTGATTTTTTGGTATAAGAGCATATTCCTAAGCAGCACGTGTTGATATGAAATATTTATTGGGGTTTGCAGTTTGTAGATCAAGGTCATTGTTTGCAACCTTCTTCAAGCGAACTCTAAGGTCATAAAGAAACTTCCAAAATCCATTTTCAGAGTATCCTCAAAAATATCTAATATCTGGAAACTACAGGAATAGGTCTACAAGCACTTTTTTTTTTTTAATCAAAATGCCTGTATAAAAAAAAAAAAGTACACTATGGTGGTTCAGCCCCTGCATACAACCGGGTTAAATCAGAATAATGCTCAAAAGTACGGGGGTTGCCTCCTAAGAGAAACTCAGCGGCAGCCCAACGAGCCAATTGGTGCACTGCCATATTAGCACTACTTCAAGCACTTATCGTGCTGTGACTTAGCCAATTATTACTTTCTCCTGTCAGTAATCAGATAAGACACTTGAGGCAGCAAAATAGACAAAAATAAATAAAGAACAAGAGAAAGAAAAGAAACCGTCACTTTTATATATATATATTAATAATGTTTTGTATTAGTTGCAATATATACGTCTTTCTAAAGTGGGGATGAAGCATGGCTTTGAATATATAGGATTTTCTACATGTAAACACAATACGAATGATCTTCTTCAGTTGCAAAAGAGTACCATTCATGACCTTCAGAAACACGTCAATGCTAGAAGTAGGAGTCGACTGTATTAGTGGACCAATAACAAACCCTGGATGTATTGTTACCAAGTCAATGCCACATTCAGCAGCACATTTCCAAGCAGCCTCCTCGGCTAATGTTTTTGAGAGTTGATACCAAAGCTGAAAAAAAAAGGAAAAAAAGCTTAAATTAGAGCTCCATTCTTTGTGCGAGAGGAACTAATTGCAATACAGGTCTGATCTGACCAAGAGAAGCAGGTAATTAGCCTATTCAATTTACATTTTGTCAACTCCAGACGGGCTTGAAAGTTCAGTTTATATCTGATATACACTGGATTAGGTCTGCAATTCTTCACCCGAATTGCAGGGTACAATTTGGAGAGAATAGACATACTATGTGGACACTACACCATCTAATGTTGTTCATGTAAAATTTCGGGCAGAATGGGTCCTACAATAAAGTCCATCTATTGTGTCTATCTCTCTCTAAATTGTATGAGAAAATTACAGAGGATCCTGATCCCTGATATACTACACCTCATAGCCAGGTCCAACGGCCCAATTGTAAAACATTTAGCAAAGTATGATAACAAGAAAAGTAAAAAGAGCCCGAGAAAGCACATTCTACAATGCTTCCACAGAAATATATGTGTACATATATGCATGAAGATCCACGCCCAGAAACAGAAGTATTAATTCAAGAGAGCATATATGTTACGCTTCCAATAACATCATCAGTAAACTGCAAGAAGAGCTATTGAGAAAAATGGAGTTAGCTATAAAATTCACCTTGTACTCTTCACAAGAACTGGATCTGAAAACCAAGTCTCGTCAACAACCACATCAGGAGTCAGAGATCTTCTGTTGCGTATAACTGAAGCCATAGAAGATGTTATGATCACTCTCTTGATGGTGGCTACTTTTGCACATGATCTAAGCAGGTTAACTGTTCCCTTCACTGCTGGATCAATCAATTCTGACTGAATTATAGGAAAAGATGTGGTAGTAGAGCATAAGAATTCCTTTATGAAACTAACCTATCAAAACAACAATAGTGTTCGACAAAATTGAATAATTTTTAGTCTAAAGATTTATCAAGTTCTTTGATGTTTTATCTGCAGGATGTCTAGAAACAATATAGCATTGACTTAACTCTAAACCTACGACCACAGATTTCAACAGTTATTGGTTGCACCACTGCTAAAAGAAATACCATTTCCGATGACACATTTAAGCATCAAGGTTTTTAAGCTACATTGACGAACAAATATCGATTTCTGTGAAACCATTGATATGCATATCCTTCCTAGGAGTAGAGATATAATCAAGAGAACAGAGAAAGTGCATTGCAACAGTTATGATCACCAAAAAGATGCAGAAACCCCCTCTCCAATTTTTTTTTTTTTGGGAGGTGGGGGGCAAGGGGGAAATTTCCTCTCTATTTCCCGATAAAGGCTTGACAACATTCTCTCCGACGTCCAGTTGAAGTGCTTGAATTTGTTATCTAGTTTTAAGCGTGCACTTCATTGCTTTTATGTGTCCCTTCTTTTTTTCCTATTTTCTGAGCATCTTAATGCATCCCATATCCATTAGGCTTAATATTTTTGGCGAAGACACCTGCTCAAAGCAAAAATTACATGTTGATAAACAATAATATCATAGGATGAACCTGTGGGTCACTGACTGCATGAACAACAGGTGATGCTGTATGAAAAACACCTTGACATCCATCAACTAAAGAATCCAAAGATCCTTCTTCCAGTAAAATTGCTTTGACCAACTTAAGTCTTTCTTTAGCTCCATCGAGTGCAAGTAAATGCTCTGTTTTCTTTGGATCGTCTGTAAAATACAGTTTACCCATGAAACCCTGGTCAATATACAGCTCATGTAAAATGCAAAAGGAAAATTAATCATAGCAATAAACATATCACCTAGAATTTAGTATATTGGCATTACAGAGTAGGTTAAGGGCCTAATGCTTGCTATTTCGCCAAAAAGATTATCCGAGTGAAAAAGTGTAAACCTAACGTTTTTACTGGGATCTCAACTAGTTCGTTCTTCGGAATACATTTCACAATCGAAACCAAAGCATAGTTAGATGCAAAAAAAATGTCTTGAGACTCTAATACCGGAAAAGAGAGGAAAACGAAGGACTAGCTGTGATACAGAGTGGACAGAGAGAACTGACTTGGGTCGCGAACCGCGGCTTTGACAGTATACCCACTTTGAAGCAAGAGCTTCACCAGCCATGACGCTATATACCCGGAGGCTCCAGTTACACATACCACCTGCTCCGCTCCGCTACTCATTCTCTCTCTCTCTCTCTCACTGAAAATCCTCGTGACCTTCTGCACTTTTGTGATATATCCTCATTAGTCCCGTCCAAATTCCAATGGTCGAAGTCCCTAATCAAAGTTCTCTCTTTTTACTTTATGTTTTGATCAATTTATTTGTTACTTATTTATTCTTTACTTTCCTTTATTTTATTTTTTTATTATTTACTTGTTTGAGAGAGGCCAAAGAGATTCTTCTGAAACTGTTCGTATTCCATCGTTTCGAAGAGAATTCAACATATTGTGAACATGAACAATATATCGTCTTCTTTTTGCGAGGAAGAAGAAGCAGAGTAAAGCAGCGAATCTGGACGACGAATTGGCATCATCTTAAACGCCAACAGTCGAGCATAAAGTTCTCCATGATGTGATTTTCTTTCACTGTAGGAAGACAATGAGAGATGGCTTTCTATTGCCTGGATTCCAATCCCAGCTTCGAAGGAGTCCAAGTTGAGTCCTCGACAAATTTCTTCTCTATAGAATCATCTCATAACAAGTTTTAAGGAGATTTTTCAAACTAATTCGTATGTAAAGATCTCTGAATTTTAGTCGGATCACGAAAATTTAAATGAATAACTAAAAAAATACAAAAGAATAAGACAAAAAATTGAAATAGAATTATCTATAAAGAAAATAAAAAATAGAAGAAACAAAAGCACAAAACAAAATATTAGAAAAACAAATTAAAAGAGAAAAAAATTGAAGAACATGAAAGAGGTAAAACTAAAATAAATCCTAAAATATTTAAGTACAAGTAATAAATTTTTTTGAAATAATAGCATTAAAATTAGGCTTAAGTGCAATCTCAAGTCAAATATATCCTGAGTAAGAAAAGTTATTTTCATTCTATAAATTTCTCGTTAAATTCATGTCTTCTATCCGTGAAAATTATCATACAAGTTAAACCACACATGTTAAATTAGGCCGCGTTTACGTTAAGTCATTGCCTAAACAAATGGGTCCACTTAGACAAAAATTATTAAAAAAAAAAACAAAAATTAAAAAATAAAATAGAATCAAGTACGGCATCCCCTCTCCTCCCTAGCTCATTTTCCCCCAAATTCCTTTCTCCCCCTGCGAGCTCTTGTCGTCGCCCCCCCGCGACAGAGCCAAACCCATCATGTTAAATGAGTTTTCCTTTTCGTCAAATAGTCTTGGCTTTTACTTACAAGATCCAATAGGGTCTACATATTTGACCTCAATCCTAAATCCGAGGAGGCAATCTGATTGAAACATGGTATTTTTGAATTTTTATTAATTTCTAACGGACTATTTGAAATATGGAATATCCATTGACATAAAACTCTGCTCACCAGAGCAGAGTTATCACAGTTGACAATCTGGGTTGGCACATCGCCAATCCTTGCATCACCTTCAATAACATAATCCAGACCCTATTTTGCTAGATTGTGTGCCAGATAGTTACCTTTGGCTATGCAGCAGGGGAAACTTTGGCTCTATCGCGGTGGGGGAGACGACTAGGGCTTGCGCAGGGGAAGAGAAAGAATTTGGGGAAAAATTCGCTATTGGGGGAGAGGGGAATACGGCGCCGTTCACCTCTGACTCTATTTTCGTTGTTTTAATTTTTGTCTACGTGGACTCATTTGATGACTGGGCAATGACTGTGCAGGCAATGGTGGGTCTAAAGTAATACGCGGCCTAATTTGGTTAGTGCATATTTATATGGCTTACACTTGCCACATTACCGGATTCAATTAATTTTCTTAATTTGAGATTAACAGAAGGACATAAATTTAACGAAAAGTTTGCCGCAAGGACTTGAAAACAACATTTCTTACTTCAATAACATATTTACAATATTCTTATACTACAGGATCTATGGTGCATTTAAGTCTTAAAATTACCAATTATAGAGTTTATCTGTTCTTTCAATTCGAAATACTCATTGATGGCTTGCTTTTGGGCTTTTTTTAGAATTAAAGGAGGTTACAACGTGGAGTCTCTTGTGGTCCAGACGCATCTACCCCGATGCTCATTTCTGACCAAGACCAGCGGTGAACGGCCAGCGCTATGCTTGCATGTGAATCTTTCGCGCCCAATTTGTTTCGCCTTCAACTTGGCTGTTTTGGACTTTTCGGAGGACACGTCCCATCTCGTAGTCCTTAGCATCTCCCAACAGCCTTCTCAGTCCCAGTCCCGCATACAATTTGTCAGCGCGTGGTGATCCACGCACACGACATTTTTGCACTTTCCCCTGTTCATTAGCTCATATTGGCGCCCCTATTGCCTCCCAACATTTTGTCTAACAAAATCAGCCAATTTTTCTCATTTGGTTTCGGTCGCTATTGTTTTGCACAGCCTGAAGCTGTCAACTCTTCTCCTCCCCTTTGTGCACCCGATTCAAGCAAGAAGAATTCTCGAGGGATCGGTGTTGGGGTTTAGTCCCACATCGGTTGTGGAAGGTTGGTGGTCAGTTTATAAGTGTGAGGGAAAACCTCACCTCTTGAGCTAGCTTTTGGGTTGAGAAGGCCCAAGAACACCCAATCAGAGCCAGGTTGCCAAGAAGTTGTTTGGAACAATTTGAGTTATGGAAGCAAATGTGAGTAGAATGGTTAACCTAAATGGTTCAAATTATCACATATGGAAGGGAAAAATGGAAGATCTTCTTTATGTAAAAGATTATTATCTATCGGTGTTTGCTACTGAAAAACCGGCTAACAAGTCCATGCAGAATGGACTTTGTTACATAGACAGGTGTGTGGGTATATCAGGCAGTGGGTAGATGACAATGTTTTGATATATTAGTGGGGAAACTAGAAGTTTAAGATAATAAATGATAAATTATATTTTACAGAGACTCCCTTAATTGAAAAAGGCAATTAATTATTGAACAGGTTATCCATTACTTGTGGGAACAGAACTTCTTTGTCCAACTCTCCAGATCCCAATGGATATGACCAAGATTTGTCTGTTAATGAGAAGAAAATCACAGGTCCTTTCACAGTCAGAAGTTTTTACATCCAAGAACAGAGATAAATGTCCAACAGGTTCTCTAATGTCTATCCATCATATAAAAAGTTGACCGAGACTGACATACTACCACCACTCCTGCAGACTTCCTCGATTATGAGACCAGTTGTGTGATCCATTCAATTAAATCCTATTAGCATTGGAGATGTGTATCTGGAGACGAATAATGGCACAAGATTGGTTCTCAGAAATGTGAAACATATTCCTGACATTCGTTTGAACTTGATTTCTGCAGGTCAACTTGATGATGATGGGTATTGCAGCACTTTCAATGATAGCCAGTGGAAGCTTACTAAGGGTGCTATGGTTGTGGCTCGAGGTAAGAAGCTCTCTGCGTTGTACATTATGCAGGCAAAGATCTTCAACGACCTTGTTAATGCGATGGAAGTAGGTGGTACAGTAGAACTATGGCACAAGAGGCTTGCTCACATGAGTGAGAAATGATTAGCCGTACTGGGAAAGAAAAGTCTACTATCAGGGTTGAAAAGTACACATCTGAAAAGGTGCAGTCATTGTTTGTCAGGGAAGCAGAACAAAGTCTCCTTCAAGAATTCCTCTCATTTGAGAAAGACAAAGATACTGGATTTGGTGCATTTAGATGTATGTGGGCCTATGAAGACGAAAACACTTGGTGACTCGAGCTATTTTGTAACCTTCATAGATGATCATTCAAGAAAGTTATGGGTATATTTCTTGAAGACAAAAGATCAAGTGTTAGCTGTGTTCAAACAATTTCAAGCCCTAGTTGAGAGACAGACTGGGAAAAAACTGAAGTGCATATGTACAAATAACGGGGGAGAGTATTCTGGTCCTTTTGATGAGTATTGCAGACAACAGGGAATTCGGCATCAAAAGACTACTCTCCTCAGAATGGCATAGGATAAACAGAACTTTGGTTAAAAGAGTGAGATGTTTGCTTTCACAAGCAAATTTGTCAAGATCCTTTTGGGGTGAGGCGTTGAGCACAGTTGTTCATGTGTTGAATCTTACACCTTGTGTTCCTCTACAGTTTGATGTACCAGACCGAGTTTGGACAGGTAAAGATGTTTCCTACGATCATTTACGTGTATTTGGGTGTCTAGCATTTGTGCATATTCCCAAAGATGAAAGGTCCAAACTTGATGTGAAGACACGACAGTGCATATTCCTTGGGTACGGTCAAGATGAGTTTGGATACAGATTTTATGATCCAGTTGAGAAGAAAGTTTTGAGAAGCAGAGATGCCGTGTTCGTAGAAGATCAGACAATTCAGGATATTCAGAAAGCAGAGAAATCTATGTCTCAGAATGATGATATTTTGATTGACATGGATATAGTTCCATTGAAGAATTTGCCAACTCAGGTTGATAATGATATTCAGCATAACCACCATGGTACAAGTGAGGTGGGTGTTCCCTTACAAGTTCAAGCAGATGTTCAGACTGATGAGCAGTTAACAGTGCTAGAGATTCCACCAGAGGTTCCATCCAGGAGGTCTACCAGAGACCGACATCCTTCCACTAGATATTCTGCAGAACAGTATGTGTTATTGACTGACGGGGAGAGCCCGAGTGTTTTGCAGAAGTTATGGAAGATGAACATAAGACAGACTGGGTTGAGGCCATGCAAGAAGAGATGCAGTCACTATACGATAACCACACCTTTGAGTTGGTGAAACTACCTAAAGTAAAAGAGCTTTGAAGAACAAGTGGATTTACATGGTGAAGCAAAGTGAGTTCACTTCACGGCCACGGTACAAGGCTAGATTGGTTGTCAAAGGTTTTGATCAGAGAAGAGGTATTGACTTTGATGAGATCTTCTCTCCAGTTGTAAAGATATCATCAATTCGTACTATTCTTAGCCTAACAGCTACTCTTGACTTAGAAGTTGAGCAGATGGATGTGAAAACTGCCTTCCTTCAGGGTGATTTGGAGGAAGAGATTTATATGGAGCAACCAGAGGGTTTCAGAGTAAAACGTAAAGAGGATTACGTTTGCAAGCTGAAGAAAAGTCTATATGGACTGAAGCAAGCACCGAGACAGTGGTATAAGAAGTTTGAGTCTGTTATGGTAGAGCAAGGCTACAAGAAGACAACTTTTGATCACTGTGTATTTGTTCAAAAATTCGCTGATGATGATTTTATCATTTTACTGCTTTATGTGGATGACATGTTGATTGTTGGCAGGAATGCTTTAAGGATTGACAAACTGAAGAAGCAGTTGGATAAGTCCTTTGCCATGAAAGACTTGGGACCAGCGAAGAAAATTCTTGGCATAAGAATCAGTCGTGACAGGAATGCTAAGAAGTTGTATTTGTCACAAGAGGAGTACATTGAGAAAGTGCTTCAGAGGTTTAATATGGACAATGCTAAAGTGGTTAGTTCTCCTATTGCTACCCACTTCAGATTGAGCACCGAGCAATGTTCTTCTACAGATGAAGAAAAGGAAGACATGGCAAGAGTTCCTTACGCCTCAGCAGTAGGAAGTTTGATGTATGCAATGGTTTGCACAAGACCAGATATAGCCCATGCAGTGGGTGTAGTTAGCCGATTCATGTCAAATCCAGGAAGGGAGCATTGGAATGCAGTTAAGTGGATCATGAGGCATCTTCGAGGCACTTCCAGTGTGAGACTTGGTTTTGGAATTGGACAACCATTACTAGTTGGCTACACAGATGCAGACATGGCAGGAGATGTGGATACTCGAAAGTCTACTTCGGGTTATCTAATTACTTTTGCAGGTGGGGCTGTTGCTTGGCAATCAAGACTTCAAAAGTGTATTGCACTTTCTACGACAGAGGCAGAACTAATTGCAGCAACAGAAGCTGCTAAAGAGTTGCTATGGACAAAGAAGTTCATTGAGAGAACTTGGTTTCAAGCAAGAAAGGTATGTGTTGTTTTGTGATAATCAGAGTGCTATTCATCTTGCTAAGAATTCCAATTTCCATGCAAAATCGAAGCATATTGATATTCGATAACATTGGATCAAAGATGTGTTGAATGATAAATTACTAGAACTTAAGAAAGTTCACACTGATGATAATGGTTCTAATATGTTGACAAAAGCACTACCAAGGCAGAAGCTTGAAGATTGTTGTTTCATCGCCGGGATGATGATTTCCTCCACATAGTTTGTTGGGTTTATTCCTTCTATGTGAAGGAAGCCCAATGGGGGTCTTTAATAGGCCCAAAGCCCATTAGGATTTTAACTTATAACCATAAGAAGAATTCTTTTTATGTTGTACGGATTAAAAGAAGAGAAAGAAAAGAAAGAGGCAGGTTTTCTCTTTCACGCCCAAGTTTCATCAAAGGCTAGATCCTGCTTCGTCTGTGGTCCGATCGAGCTGAAATTTGGAGGAGACGTTCACGACACAAGGGGCTATCATCTGAACGGTGAAGATCAGATTTTGAGCTCGATAACAGTTGTTCGTATACGTGAACAGTAACCTCGGATTGTTGGTATTTCTCTTCTTTGTTTTTCCGTTGTATTTGCTAAGATTGATATCATCTTGAAGATATGAGTTGTAGCCTCTAGTTTGACTAGAGAAGACTTTGTGTACCCATTATTTGGTTTATAGTGGAGATTTGACTGGACTAGGTCCCGTGGTTTTTCTTCCTCACACCGGGGAAGTTTTCCACGTAAAAATTGCTTGTGTTGTTCTACTTGGTGTGATTGATTATTTTTCAGTACGTATAATTGTTGAGATTACGCTCTATTTGCTTTCATCTAGAGAGAAGATTTATTCTGCTGTTTGTTTGTCGATATTTCTCTCAACAGTCGGATAGTCACCTTAACTGCCTTTCCTCCAATGGAAACCGCCACTCCCATGTATAGCGATTGTTTATTGTGTCCCAACCCTCGTGGTCGATTTATGGTTGTATTATGTTCCAGCCCTTGAAGTAGTTTTGTGTTTGTTTCATGCCCAGCCCTTTGTGGTCTGTTTGTATTGTCCCCCGACTCTTGAGGTTGGCTTGTGTTTGCATGCTATCACAACCCTTGTGGCCAACTTGTGGTTGTTCATGGCTCCAGCACTTGTGGCTAGATTGGCTTTTCATATTTGGCATATTATAGGGCTTTCGAGTATGTTTAGATTTTTTCGCTGGACTTTGAGCATTTTATGGCTTGTATGAATTGTTTTTTTCTCGAATATTAATATATAAGTTACATTGGCCTAGGAAAAAAAAAAAGACTACCGATACAACTCTTAGGTTTGGTTAGAGTACGACTGTAGGCAGCTTACATTAAAATGCTTGTGAATTTCAATTAAAGCTTTAAATTAATGTCTTTTGTGTATAAGTATATAATCCCTGTTGGATGTCACTGCAATTGTATAAAACTATTAACTAATTAAGGTTGAGTGCAACGACCACTCTCTTCGAGAGACATCCGATCTTTAGCTCTTCTTCCTTTCTGTGTCACTGCCCTCTCTTCTCTTCTCTTTCGCCGCCTTCACCCTCTTCTTCTCTTTTTTCCTTCTTTCTCTATACTTCTCCTGTTGTACGTCTCCTGTTCTTGGTAGCCTTGGGAGTTCCGTATGGATTCCCTCGACAAGGACTTAGATCGTATTATCAGTAGAACCCAACAGATGTCTTGGGATGATCTCAGCAGTCATCTTTAGGTGGACCAGGATAAAGCCATCCGTAAATCGCAACTTACTCTTATTGGCTACTTGATATCCAAACGCAATCAATACAAACCTGCGGTTATTGCTGCCATTCGTGCTGCCTGGTTCTTTGCAACGGATTTTGAACGGAATGATTTAAGACTCAATACAACATCAACCAAACTTAAAGGAGAGTGAATAGGTTCTGCAACTTTTTCTTCCTAACTGTTTAAAATTTTACTAGAATATTCTGCACAGGCTACACAAGAACTGATCAGAAATTTTTCATCACACGTTAACACAGTATACTTAACAAGAACTGATCAGAATTTTTCAACACACGTTAATAGCAATATAATTAATCAAGCGGAATGTGAATCAAGTAATTTCGAATCTATATCCAAGATTCTTTAAAACCAAAAACACCTGAACATTCAACTTGTTGTTCACGATTATCAACACTTAATCAAGAACAATATTTAACAAATCAATCACCACAAAAGACACCAATCTTTTGGTAATGAAGAGAAAATCTCTTGAAAACAAATTCCAAGAGAAAAAAACTCTCGGGCCCGTAGGCCAGGTAACAATTTCACTAGCTTTTCAAACTCAAAATACAAGGTGATTCATAGACTCAAGAATACCAAAAATCCTAGTCTAACACTCTTGATTTCTTACCCGAAGTACGACATCCGGATCTGCTCCATAGCAGTGATTGAGCACGTCTCATCCATTCAAAAAGCTAACTATCTTTACCTAGCTGTTCATACCTTGCCGTCCTCCATTGCGAACTCACAACAACAGCAAACGCACGAACTTGGCACTTGGACCTTCAAGATTTCAGCAACCTCTGAAAATCTTGAATCTCTTTTGAGGAAATAACAATGGTGATCAAATATAGAACTAAGAATCCTAAAGAGAGGGGTTTAATCTTCAAGGCTCCATCTCAGTTCATACACACGAAGGCTCAGAAAAGGGCAGAAAGTTTCAAGAGAGAGTTTCACGTTGAAAGCACGATTTTTCTGGATTTTTCTAAGCTTTTTTTTCGTAATAGAATAAAGGGGTTATAAGCTAAGGGTGACTCACGGTTAAAGTGGAAGGTTCGAGGCTTTTTGGGTCTTTCATTATATCATCAATTTAGTTAGAAACGGACTAACCAAATTCTGTTGCTGCAGTGCCCCAAATCGCGCTTCTGTCTAACTTGCGTCTGACTTCTAGCTAACTTGATATTTCTGAGGAAAAACTTAGTTTTTACTACTATCTTCAATTCTTTATAAAAATTTCGAAATACCTTGAATATCTCAAGAAATAAACTAAATTACATATGAAGTTTACGAAACTAAAATATTCTCTAACAGATTTGAAGATTAATGAGGTGGGACCGAATAAATTCTCATTCACTTTTTCTGACCCTGCTCATGTAACCCGTATTCTATCTGAGTGCTGAAGTTGGCAGTTTAGAGGTCGAAGGGGGTTAAGTCCTATTGCTTTTTTAATAGTAGAACAATATCAAAATCATCAACTTATAAAATAAATATTGTATGCCAAACAGAACTTTAGGAGCGAATAACTTTTGAGAGGCAAGTGCAGACTGCAAAACTGTCTAACCTCAAACAGAAACAAAGTATATTAGAATTAAAAGGGGAACTGACTTAGGTAGCTAACAGTGGCTTTGTCGTAGCTAGAAAGAACTTCGCAGACCATGAAGCTATATGTAATTAACACCCCGGACACAATCTTACCTGTATACTTCACTGGCTTCGTCATTCTTCTTGTCTGGGAAAGGATCTGTGATTAAAGTTTTTACTTTATGGTGAGAAATAAAGTTTGTGTTGAGAAGTAAATGTGCATGGCGGTTATGTCAACCGAAAGTAAATGTGTTTATTCCCTAGCGTAAGCGTACAGGCCGGCGGGTTCAAGAGTAGGTAGCTGCTTAAGCTCCCTATCCCCAAGGGGCGGCTCTAACTCGGCTGCCTAAGGTCTCTAATTTAAAATTTACTTTAATAGGCTTATTAAATGAATTTTAATGTTAAAGACTCAAATATTTATATATAGTTCCGCCATCCAGCCTGGAGCGGTGCCACAATCACACCACCGCTTCCTCGGCGTCGGAGCTTCTCTTTGAAGGCTTGATAATTAATTTACGACCTTCGCTACATTATTAATAATAGCTAAAATTAACAATTCTTTTTTATTCAATATTCACTAATACAATTTTTCCTTGAATTGAAGCCTAGCCGCAATGATTTAAAGCATTTTCATTTCAACAAATATATATATAGTACATCAAGCTCTTTGGTGAATTGAAAGTATGTTTGTCAATGATGTTTAGGGGTGGGATTTTTATCCGCGGGTATTCGGAATTCTGGTACTGGCACCGGTTCCGAGCTCCGGCCACCGTATACCGGCCGGAACTGGGGCCGGAACCGTATAGGTATTTAGAAATACCAGTACCGGAGCCGGTACCGGTAATTCAGCCGGTACTGGGCGGAATGCCAGTACCGATTTTTTTATTTTTTATTTTTAAAAAAAATACAAAACGCACAGCTTTGGACTTGGCCAAAACTGTGCATTTTGGCCTAGTCCAAAACGTGCGTTTTGCTTTAGACCAAAGCTGTGCGTTTTAAACGCACGTTTTGGTCTAGGGTTTTTAAAACCCACGCTCCCCTCCTCCCCTGCCCCTCATCCCATTTCTCTCCTCTCAGTCTCAGATCTGCCTCTCTAGTCTCTCCGTCTCTCGTTTCTCCTCCGCTCCCGGCCCTCCGACCTCCCTTCCCCTCTCACGGCTGACGAAACTCTCAAGCGCTGTCTCTCTGTCTCTCTGACTCTCGAGCTCTCTCTCACAAACTCACAGTATCACTCAACTCTCTCTCTTGGATCGCCGCCGTCTCCACTCGCCTTCGAGTTTGAAGGCGCCGGCCTCGAATCACACTTATAAACTCTCTCTCTCTCTCTCTCTCTTCACGGATCACACTCGCTGACTCACAGACTCTCTCTCATGGATCACACTGACTCATAGATTCATTGCTTTTTTTTTTTTTTTGTTCAATTTCATTTTCGTATCATTATTCATTATAATTTATCAGTTGTTCAATAACCATTTCTTCATTTTATTATCTGTTAATACGAAAAAAATTTCTTTGCAGGTTATTACAAAAGTTGTGCCGTGTGGTTACTGGTTAGTGCACTGCCATTGAGGTAAATTCACTAATTTTTCACTTATTTAGTAGTTCATTAGTTAATTTAAATTTTAGAGTGTATATTAGAACCTAGGTTGTGAAACTGAGGAGGATGGGCTTAAATAATTTGAGGCTTTTGGTTGTTACTTGTTAGTTGTTTGTTGTTTGTAAATTGTTAGTTGTTTGTTTGCTGTAGCCTGTAGGTAATTTGTGAGTTGTTAGTTTGTTTGTAACTAGGAGATTATCTTTCCACTGTATTAGGAGATTAGGAGATTATCTTTCCACTGTATGTTTTCTGCAATGCTTTACTATTACTGAAGCAATGTATGTATGAGAGAACTTTAAATTGGCTAATTAGGAAGTTAAACCATTCGAGATTGTATATTGACCTTGGTAATATTGTATGATATCTCTTTAGTATTATTGATTTGGTATGTAATATGTATGGACTTTTTAGCATCTTTTATTAGAGTATGGGTATTTAATAGATTTTTTTTTCAAAACTTTTTGTTTTCTCAGATGGATCCCTTTACTTCTTCTTCTACTCCTTCGGTTGACTCACTGACACCACGTCTCCAAGTAGGAGTCGATGCTTCCTCCCCTATTATTGGTGAGGAGCCGGCTCCTCAACTTGGGGGGATAGTGTTGATGTGTCAGCACCACCTCTCCCAAAGAGGAGGAAGATTTCTCAACCTTCTCCCATGTGGGATCACTTCACAAGGATTGAAAAAATAACTGATCCAGAAAAGCCAATGGCAAAATGTAACTATTGTAATCACCTGGTTGGGGTTCACCACACCCGTCAAGGGACCTCCGGTATGAGGTCTCACTTGAAGGGTTGTTTAGCATATCAACGGAAGCAAAGTAAGTTGGACTTCTCTCAATCGAAGTTCACTCACGATGCTTCTTCAAAACTGGCGAAGGGGGATGTCGTGGGGGAGATGAAGATAGATACGTATAATGAGAAAAAGGTTAGGAGGCCATCGCTCGATTCATAATCATCGATGAGTTGCCATTTAGGGTGGTGAGCAAGGATGGGTTCAAAGATATGATTCATGAACTTGAGCCCCGATTTAGGATGCCCTCTCGATACACAGTGATGAAGGATTGTATGGGTCTTTATCTTGATGAGAAGAATAAGTTAAGGAATATCATTTTAGGAACGCGACCTAGGATTTGTTATACAACCGACACGTGGACTTCGGTTCAGAATATGAACTATATGTCTGTGACTGGCCATTTTATTTATTCGAATTTTGTGTTGCACAAAAGGATTCTTGGATTTCGTAGAGTCATGGATCACAGAGGGATTACAATTGCGACAGAATTGGAGGAATGTGGGCATGAGTGGGGGATTGATAAGGTTCTTGCAATCACAGTGGATAATGCATCATCTAATAATGTTGCAATAGATCATTTTAAAAGGAGACAAGTGGCACTTGCTCTAGGTTTCATGCATTACACACATGAGTGCACATATCTATCTTAAACTTGATTGTGCAAGACGGTTTGAAAGAATGGGATGATTCGGTGGTTAGGGTTAGAAATTGTGTGAAGTATGTTAAGTCATCCCCTCAACGGTTGGATTATTTTAGAAGTTGTGTGAGGAAGAGGTCGCTTCCTACCGATGGATTTTTGCAACTTGATGTACCTACGAGATGGAATTCGACGTATATTATGTTAGAGTCTGCAATGAAGTATGAAGATGTTTTTAATGATATGTTGGCTTTCGATGAAAGGTTGGGTTTTTTTGGATTTCTTAACTGATGACGGGCATGGGAAGAAGGGGTTGGGGCCTCCAACTAAAGAGGATTGGGTGCGTGTGAAGCATTTTATAAACTTCTTGAAGTTGTTTTATAATGTCACGCTGAGGATATCTGCTTCGAAGACTGTTACTGCAAACCTATTTTGTACACAATTGGCTTTGATTCACAACCAATTGAAGGAGTTTGCTCGAAGTGAGGATGATTCGTTGGTGGATATGGCGAGGAGGATGCAATGAAGTACGATAAATATTGGGGTAATTTGAAAGATGTGAATAGACTACTGTTTGTGGCAGCAGCACTTGATCCCCAATTAAAGTTGGGTTGGTTGCGTTTTTGGTTCTCTAAGACATTGGGCAAGGAGGAGGGTCGAGCGATGACTGATTTGGTTAGAGGTACATTGGAACAATTGTTTATGGAGTACAATATTGTTTATGGTAATGATAATACTTCAAGGCGTCAACGGACAGCAAGTGAAGCTGGTGGTTCTAGTTCTACTGCAAGTGGTACAGAAGAACGCATGTGGAACAAATATATGTCTTTCATGGAGGAGGACGATGTTATAGAAACCACATCTGAAGTGGATAGATATCTGATGGAGCCTCCTCAACCTAGGGTTGAGGATTTTGATATTCTGGCTTGGTCGGCGGTTTACGATGATATAAGTAAAATAAAAAATAATTTTTTAAACTCTCTTCCTTCCACCCAATAATTTCCAATCATAACTATTTTAAAATTTTCAATACCTACGCAATCATAGTCTAAAATTTTAACAATTTTTTACAAACTCTAATAATTTCAAAATTCACATTATTTTCAAAATTTTGATACTAATTTTATTGCCATTATTAATTTTGAATCCCAATTTAATTCTCATGAGCTGTGTAACCTTTAAGTTATATATATATATGTCATGGTAAAATCTGAAGAAGTGCAGTTTCGGATGATGTGGATAAAAGTTATCCTCCACAAATTGGCATTATTCACTAGATCTTCTGATGTGATTTTCTTTCACTATAGGAAGAAAATATGATTTTCTTTCAAGGATGGTCAACCATTGGTGGTGTACATGCATGCCTATTAAAAAAAAAAGTGTTTCTGCGAGACACATCCAACACATTGAAGTTCTGAAAGAACCTGACAAATGGGAGATGAGTAATTAGGGAAGAACAAGTCGGATAGACAGCTTCCCTTATCAAAGAAACTTCCAGCATTAACAAAACCTAGAGCAAAATAAAGTGCAAATGATGGGAAGGACGGGCATAAACAAATTGAACTACTCATTTGCATGACTTCCCTTTTAAAAGCATAATTCAGAAAATGAGGAAGCCCTTCTCCTTCAAGCTTTCAACAGTGTTCCCAAGACTCACTTCCAGAGGAATGAAGTTAATGCCCAAACTTCTGGCTCTGTCTCGGGATACCTTGTAGGCTGGCAATGAAGGCTTGTCATCTTCAATCTGCAAAAATTTGAAATACATATAAGATCCTTATTTGATGTTGCGTTTTTTGTGTACGAATAAATCCCAATTATTTTTTGGGTGAAAAAAACAATTGGGATGTTTTGCATTCACAGGTAGTCTTCAAATGAAAGGAGGAATGCTCATGCAGAGATCCTCCCACTCAAATAAGAAAATTTCCTCCTTTCCTATTTCTGAGTTATCAGGGAAGGATCTCAAACCTCGCTTGGCTTTCATTCTCTCTCCTCATTAGGCACAAGGTGTCAAGGACCTCACAGGTTCTGGACAGAATACTTGAAACCTCAACAGCAATATCGTAGAATTGTAGGTCTTTGTTTTCCCATATAGTTTTGAAACTCTTACAGTTTTGAATGCACAACCACGTGAAAAAGCCTTCGTGACTAATGTAACAATATTAATAGCTCCTAAATCTAAACCCCTGCATGATTTTCTTACTATAAACTATAGAGGCAACAAAGGACTCTTATGTAATGAACTTACTTTTCAAGAAGATGCAAACTTGGGCAAATTTTCTGCAGTATCTTGTAAGCCTCAGAATAGTGTACAACTCTTCCAACTACACAATATCTGCCACTAGCAGTAGGAGTCTCAAATGCCAGGATATGTGCATCGACAACATCTCTAATATCGACAAATACATAAATTCCATCAGGAAATATTTCAGTTCCTGCACAGAGAGAGAGAGAGAGAGAGGGAGAGGAAGAAGAAGGGAAAAAATTAACTAATAGCATCACAAGTACTATATGAGAGGTAGTCACTGGAATGAGAATAAATTTCTACAGGCAACTACACTTGAACATGAATTTTATTGTGATCACTCTTACCATTTGATCAACGGAATATGCCTTAAAAGCATTTTCAAGATGGCTCACCTTATATGGCAGGTACACCCAGCTATCAACAGAAGCTAATTACTGTTGTTACCTTGTACAAGATGAATATCTAGCACAAGGAATATTTCTGGGCAGTGAATGATGGGATAGGACATTTTTTATTCGTGGAATACATGTTGACCCTCAACCTTTATGTTTCATGTGGAATTGGAGGGTTTACACTTTGCAGATTAAGACCAGTAACTTTCATATTCAAAGTTAACAGGAAAACAATGCGGTAAAACCTTCTGTGAAAAGAAAAGGGAACTGGGAAATCCTAAAGAAAATAATTGCTGATCATAATAGAGGATCTGGAAAACACAGAAAACAATTACCCATCACCAAGAAACAAAGAGATACTCCAATACTGGATCCATGGCAGTAGTGTCCAAAAGAGTTCTAGCACATACAATTTAGTGGAACAGGTCATATTCACTAATTATCAGGATCCACTGAACCAGTTCTAACCTTTTCTTATGCCGCCTCAATTAGTAAGACATTTGAAGCAGAAAACTCGGGAAGAATATGATTACTTTTTGTATCTTTAAATCTCTCATACCAGTTGCACACTATTTTTCTTCCTAAAGTTTATATTTATAATTCTGTACGAATTAACGAAATCCACATAATGCTCTTTAATGGCAAAAGGATACCTTTCACGAGCTTCAGAAAGGCTTCAATACTGAAAGTTGGAGCTGGCTGTATAAGTGGGCCAATGCAAAAGCCTGGACATATTGTTACCAAGTCAATGCCATGGTCTTCAGAGAATTTCCAAGCAGACTCCTCAGCTAAGGTTTTTGAGAGTGCATACCAATTCTGAAAGGAAAAGAAAAGACCCCAAAACCATGAAATGTGTACTCTTTTCTTGGTTGAAGGAATTAAATGACCTAAATACAAAATCATCAACATGTGTCTGATTTCATTAAGATAAGAATATAAGCTCTAATCCAACCCTGATGTATTTTCCAGAGAATCATGAAACTGGAATTAATAGTCTTGTCCAATGAATTACAAGTCGCCACTAGGTTAAAAATCACAAGAAAAAAAAAAAAAACAAAAAGAGCTTAAAATTTGATATGGACACCACAAGATTAAAAATCACAAAGACATAACCACAAATTTGTTTCCTGAGCTAATATACATTTATTTACTCACACACAGCAAATTCTTAACATAGACACAAGACATAAACCACAAATATAAATTTCGAGAGATTATATTCTACCGTTGCTTGGAAAATCCGGATCTTGATTTCAACTGAATATAAAGTGTAAATAAAGAAAAACTTGATAAAGTGATGTGAGAAACTAAAGAATGTGTCCTATACTCACCTTCAGCTCTTCACATCTAACTGTATCTGAAAACCAAGTCTCATCAAGAACCACCTCAGGGGTCAGAGGTTTCCTGTGGCACATAACTGAAGATATTGAAGCTGTTATAACCACTCTCTTGACAGAAGGAGCTTTTGCACATGACCTAAGAACGTTAAGAGTTCCCTTCACTGCTGGATCAATTAGTTCTGACTGAACCATAAGACAAAATGCAGAACTAGCACCACAAGAATAAATTTATAAATGCAAACTTTGAAAAGGATATTAATGCTCGCAGAAATAGAATACATGCTTTTTTAGCAATTTTTTTGTGTACTAATCTTGTTCTTGCATCACATGGTAACTTCTCTGATGTCTTATGTACAATTTCTGCGTAGACATTCAAGCATTTACTTTCGTAACTTTCAACCTAGAAGCATTACATGCAACAATTGTTTGTTCTGGCTATGTTGAACAACTGCAGATTACAATGTGGTAAGAATAAAACATCCTCTTCCTTTAACCTGCAATGAAAATTATAAAATATTTAGACCTTTTAAAAGCCATAACATATGCATGTTTCCTAGGAGTATATGTTTCCTCCGTGACATGGTTGCAGTTCGTTGCCAATGTTAATGATTCTCCTTTTACAACTTCCTACGTTAGCCGGTATTGAAAAGCTTTTCTCGTTGATTTCCCACTTACAGGATTAAGGCGTCATAAGTCTCTTCATAGTCAAGTGTAAATTCTTGATTTTTGCTAATTTATTGCTTCGATACTATGGCCTAGGATTGATTCTTTTGGCCAAGGCACAATCGCAAAGCAAGAATCACAGGTCGCTGAAGCACGGGAGCTGGCATATGGTGCTTTTTAAGTTTTTTTTTTAAAAAAAAAAAAAATCAATAATTCGGTGTATTGGAGGCAAAAAACAGGAATGTCTTGTTGCTTATAGTATGCATTAGGCAGTAAACAAAATATCATGGACGAACCTGTGGGTTACTGGTTACGAAAAAAACAGGGGATGCAATATGAAAAACACCTTGGCATCCTTCAACAATGGGATCAAAGCAACCTTCTTCCAGCAAATCTGCTTTGAATAACTGAAGTCTTTCCTTAGCTCCATCAAGTGCAAGTAAATGCTCTGTTTTCTTTGGATCATCAGTGGAATATATATGCAAAAAATTCCATCTATAATGCTAACTGCTAAGTTAGTAATATCAAGCACAGCACCAAAAATACATGGGAATTAAAGAAACAAATAAAAGAGGAGCAACTACCCACTTCAAATCCAGTACAAGGGTGAGCAATTACCAGGTACATCAACGGTTACATAATGTATAAGATGGAACTATGCTAAGATGACAGAACTGTCAATCTTAAGATGACAGGTCAAAGATTCACCAGATAAATTTTGTAAGAGATAACATGTTTACGCCCCCTACTGCGCTTATTTGTGTCACAAATTCACTTCGAATAACATGATAAGCAACTTACAGGATAAAAAGGGATATCGTAAGAACTGGATGAAGGAATGACAAGCCTCCTAGGGTACCATTTTCCATGGTTAATATACGCAGACAATTTAATGTTACTAGAAGGAAAGAGGGTTGGTGCTTTAACGATAATTTGTAGGAAAGTGCATATTGAATAGGTTTTTACTTTTTTGTTTTCAATTTGTAGGGGGTCCGTTTATAGCCTCACCCGCCCATCCTTTCCTACTTAAATTCAATTAGTAGAATAAACGAAAACTCATAGTGCTAAAAGACACAGGTGAGTTTTTACATTTTGTTGTTACTAAGCAAGATCACAATTACGAAATAGACTTATAGCCTCGTTTTCTCCTCTTTCTTTCCCCAACCTCGTTCACCACATTCACTCTCTAATAACAGGAGTCTCGTGCTTTTAACAGTTTGGTTGTGTTCCTTGCACACCCCTAGCAACAAACGGTGTTTATATTTTCCACGTTTTTTCCTGCTAGACAGGGTTTACTTGTCAAAACCATATGAATACAAAGCTCCTCTCAAAAGCCAAGAACCTTAACAGTAAAAGAAATGACAAGAAAACGCCATAAGTTGAAATTAAAACGTAGCTGAAGCAAGACTTAGCAAACCCGGATTCAAATTACGCCAAGACATGGTCACGAACTGTGGCTTTAACATTCCAAAAGAAAAAAAGTGACACAAATAGAGGAGGGGAGAGTGGAGAAAGCTGACTTGGGTCACGAACTGTGGCTTTGACAGTATACCCACGTCGGAGCAGGAGGTTCACCAGCCATGATGCTACGTAACCTGAACCTCCAGTCACGCACACCACCTTCTCTGTTTCACTCATCCTCTCTCTTTCTCCAGTCATGCACACCACCTTCTCCTTCTCTGCTCCACTCATCCTAATAGGCTCAGATTGTGTTTAAAACCAAGCAATTTGATCGAAGATGATATTTGCTATGTACCTCTATTCTTTGTAGAAATAGTGTAAGATCTGTAAGGTTTTCTGTTAAGAACTATGGCTTCTTCGAGGAAGCCAGGCCTCCAATAAACAATATGATTTGTGTTAACTTTTCAGCTAACTCTCTCATTTATCAGACTATAAATAAAGGAAATTACACATAAGAAACGGGCATATCTACAGACTACTACGTCCACTATCATTCACATTCACCCACTACCTCCACTCCTATTCTACCGAACACGACATTCACAGGAAAACAATTCCAACGTTATTTGCAAGAAACAAATACTTGACTATTTCAAAGCAACTAATGAAGCCCATATCCAATCAACTTAACTCCAGCTCACTGCCATTCAGCACAACCCGTAGCAATATTGTTCCAACGAGCACAAGTTATTTTATGGGTTAAATACTCCGCACGTATCTCTGGTTAAAATTTTTTCTAGAAAGGTCTTGCTTGACTTTGTCCTGCCGCGGTGAATGCGGTTAACTTTTTCGAATACACCCGTCGTTAATGAGGCCCGCCAACTTTTTTTTTTAATCAAGCTGAGCTATAATATATTAGATAGGAAAACATATACCGTAGCTACAAGGATAAAACACAGCAAAAATAAAAAGAAACGCCAAACTAAGGGGATCAGACCCCTCAAACACCCAAGGAAGACGCTGGAAGTGCCCACAAAACTCGGGAAAGCATCCCTCTTTACCAGAGGAAGCAGCCCATTGGGCAAGAGAATGTGCAGCCACATTCGCACTCCTAGGAGAAAAGGAACATCTAAACCTAGGAGACTCTGCAAACAGAGCTTTAATCTCAGAAATAATGGGTTCAATCACCCAGGGGCAATCTGCCAAATCTCTGCCAACGGCGTCCACAACAACTGAAGAATCCCCTTCAAAGAGAACATCAGACCAAAGTGCAAGACAAGCCACCTGAACTCCTGAACACCCAACAACATCGCCTCTGCTTCACCCACCAGAGGATCAACAGTAGAAAGCTTCTTGGTTTCTGTATGAATGATGGTACCCACAAAGTCACAGCAAACACAGGCAGCCATAGCAAAGGAAGGTCTAATCGCCACATCAACATTGATCTTAATACTCCCTCACGGTGGAGGAAGCCAGCCAATAGCTCGATACTGGGAATTAGCTCTCCAAGCAACCACATGTTGCTGAGTAATGCGTCTGAGCTTATCCAACAATGCAGGGATCTCAGAAGGGGGCTTGCCATGAACAATACGGTTGCGTTCAAACCAAACAACATCCAACGCATTAGCTGCATAAAGTTGGAAATGGTGCCTCTCTTCCACAGGAATATCAATAAGAGCAGGATCAATAATAACAGAGATCCAATGGACAATAGGATGAGGAACAAAACGATCAATCATTAATGGCCATGGAGCTTCTCGCCAAAGAACGTAGCTCACCTTACATTCAAGAAATAGATGCTTCATAGATTCCAGATGAGTGGCACATAAAGGGCAGACACTAGTCTCCAAAACAACTTGGTGGAGGGCTAGATCCATTGGCGGAACGAGAGGGTATCGACCAGGGCGGTCGATACCCATTACTCCGCCAAAATATTTTTTTTTTTTTTTTTTTTATCATTAGTTGGCCTGGGCCGAAACCCATCAGGCCAGGCCAACTAAAGTTTTGGATGTCAATGAGTTTTTTTAACTAGAGTTTTTTTTGGTCGTGGATGTCAATAGGGAATTCAACTAGAGTTTTTTTATTTGAGCTTTATGTAAAATGAATTTTTCTGTAATTTTTATTGGGTTATTGGTTGATGGGTTTTAATTTTAATTTTTCTTCTAATATATTGTTTTGCTGTGAATTTTTGAAGTTTTCTTGGTGAGTTGGTATTTTTTTTTTTTTCATATTGCATGTGCTAGCTCATCTTTGACATAGATTAGTGATCAACTGGTTAGACATAATTGTGCACAGTGCACTTCTCAATTGGTATTTTAATTTATGAAATTCCCCCATGAACTATCAAGATATTTGTTATTGAGGGACTTGGGAAAGCAATTTCTTCTTGATCAATGCTGCCAAGCAAAATACGCAAGTAAAAAAGGAAGCTTGTCTACACTGATGGACTCGAGAAGAGAAGGAAAGTTGAAAAAATTGGTGTTGTTAAAGAACAACCAGTATATAGTTTTCCACCAGAGTATGATGCAAAATCGTAGGATACAATTGTCATCTTTTCAGTTGCAGTACATAGTACGGTACATGTATTCTAATATTTTTAATACTTTTAGTCCTTAATTTTCGACATTGTAACTCTAAGACAATTTTTTGCATTACGAAAAAAATTTTTTTCTTGTCATTTCACCTTCAAAGTTTGACATCCATAGATTTCAATCCTGGTTCCGCCACGGGTGCCTAGATCAACACGTGTACGAGTTGGCAAAATATTCCACGCTATCTTCCATAACAATAATTTCAAGCGGGAATGAAGTTTGAGTTTCCATAGCAATTTCCACTTGTGCATGGGCAGTGGACTCCGGGCTTCAACAAAGGGAGGTAACGAGGCAACTTAACTGTTTTTTTTCGACATCGCAAACAGAACCCACTCGTAGCCAATGGCATGCCGTTATGTGGCCTGTCCCTCCCTCTCTCCCAGCCGAAGCCACGCAACCACAAAAAATTTGCAGCGTCACTTTCCACGTCAACTATTCAATCGAAACGGCACCCACAGGTTCCGCATCTCCCAGGGCGTATAAGTTCCTATTTTACTTAATATTTAATAGGTCATAGGTCTAATTTAAATATTTTAATTTAATAAAAAAATAAGTCTCAAATTATCAGTTAAATTTTTTAAAATCTTAATTTAATAAAAAAAATATAATTTAAAATTTTAAAATAGATGACTTTTAACTTTAAAATTAAAAAAAAATTTATTGAACTTCCAATTCTAAAATTGACAAAAAAAAACTATCGGACTTTTAACTTTTAAGTTAATTTTATACTTTTATTTTATATATGTTGTAGTAATCACTTTTTTATCTAGAGAAAATTAAGAAATTGAGATTGTTTAGTACTGTATAGTTTTATTTTAAATTTCTATTTGTGTTTATTGTAGTTATCATTTTTTAATTTAGGATAATTTTGAAATATCTAATATGTCTAATAAAAAATAAGAATCAGGATATGAAAAGTAAAAAAAAAAACAAAAAATGGAGAACGAAGTTTTTTAAAACTAAAACTAATAAAATAAGATCTACTATGAAGCAAGAAAGATTAAATTTATTAGCTATATTATTAATTAAAAATGATCTATTGACAAATCTTGAATACAAAACTTTGATAAGTAATTTTGCATCTCAAAAAGTAGGAATAATAATTTTTAACTAAAATTTATTGATATTTTATATTTTAATATAATAATTTATTATAAATGGTCTCTTTTATAGTTTCGCCTAAGGCCCCATTTATGTTAGAGGCGGCCTGACACCTCCTCCCCTTATATTCCCAACTCCACCTCTCTGTATTTCATTACTTCACAGCTTGTGCTCACCTATCTCTTTCTCTTTCAAGGCTTGACTTTTGTGTTTGTGGTCGTGGTTGCCTGCTCAATCCTATGGCTTCTGAACCTCAGAGATTTCTTTAATGTCTTGAGAGGCTGGTGAGGAACCCTGAACTCTCTCAGTTCACATCCTTAATATTGGGCTTTGCCACCCGGAGAAGCAGTGGCTGAATTAAGACTCAAGTTGAGAGGGGTAAATTCTTAGGGCGAAATGATAATTTTTTTTTTTGTACTTAATGCAAAATGTCTTAGAATTAAAATATCAATATAATTTCATTCATGCAATATCAAATTTTGCTTGCAAAATACTTAAAATATGAGTAAAAACTTGCTTTTATATAAATAATTAGTATATTTAATTTAAAATACAAAGAAGAATCATATTACTATTCAAAAGTTAGAGTTTTAAGAAAAATTCTAGAATTTTGAAAATTTAAGTTGAATCTCGAATATTTTTTAGTCTTATATATCAAATGTGTTTTTAAATTTTGTCCAAACTAAAAGTGATAGGTTATTGTTAAATATTCAAGGACAAAATGTATATTTCAAATTCCTAAGAGGCTAAAAAATAGTTTGAGTGGACATTTTTGAAAATTTTGGGGGAGCCAAAAATATATTTTGTCAAAAAATAGCATATGGGCAAAGGGAGGGGATAATTTTCAAAATCTTAGGGGGGTGGCACTCCTTGCCACCCCCTCCCTCCGCTACTGCGCAGGGCATCTTTGAGCATTGATAGATTAGGCAATTGTCTAAGACCCCAACTTTTTATTTTACTTAATATTTAATAAGCCCTTATTTTAACTTAACAAAAGAAAAACACAAGTCTCCAAAACTTTACAAGCTCTCACTAACTCATAGGTGATATTGAGAATTTGAGATTAAGTTAAATACTGTATATCAAATACAAGTATTACTTATAGAATATTATTAACAATACAGGTAACGGTTGCTTTTGTAGAAGGAAAATTTTCAAAACTAAAACTAAAAAAAGATTAAATAGATTAGCTATAATATCAATTCAAAATAATCTATATTGTCAAATCTTAAACACAAAATTTTGATAAGTAATTTTGCATCTCAAAACGCAAGAGACTCCAATTATCTTAGAGGCCGCCTGACGAGAAGAGTTCACCCACAAGAACAAGGACTCCCAAATCAAGTATCTACTAGCCCAGGCGACAAAATCATCCCCATCAAGCCCTTTACCCAAGTTTTGGTGGTGATTGATAGCGCTTCAAGCTTGGATTCCCGGCTGCGCACAACCAGGTAGCAGGTACAAGATGCCTTTTGAAGAACCTAGAAGAGGTGGCCAAGAAGCGAGACGAGGAAGTTCCATTCTGCAGATAAATCACCACAGAAGGAGATCAAATATTAGCACCTCGTAGAACATCTCGAGGCGATATCACGACTAAAAGCACACGGCATACCTAGCCTCCATGAAACACCAACCTTCAGTCCGTCATGCAATGTCGGTTTCACAATCAATTCAACATTATTTCCCAAGAATGTAATCAGAGCAGAGAAAAAGTTCAGCATGACTTGCTGCAAGAAAGAAATGTCAAGCACATTTGTTTTGATCGTGTGTTCCAAAAGTGATGCTTCAGGCCGATTGAATTTCAGCAAGCACGAAAAAACTAGCCTATCTAATGTGTACCATCTTTCCTTGAAAGGGTTGGAAAAACAATAACCGTTCTTTGGTGGTTTTCTTCGAGCAGCTAGGGTTAGTGAATCGCTTGCTTGAGAGATGGATGGAAGGGAATGCGAAATTAGTCGATTGCTGTAGAAAAGAGACCAAGGTCATGCCTACGTCGAGAGAGAATGAAGAGTCGGGACCTCATCAGTACTTTCAAGGTAAACGAAAGTCTTGAAGAAGCTACCTAAAAACGGAAAAGTTAGGCAAACGAATCAAGCAATCTGGGGCATGCATGCATCGGCAGCAAGCTTATAAGGATCTTTTTCTTAAATCTTGCCGAAACCGATTGCACGTGGCCGAACTGAGCTGAGCGAAAACTTAGGAACCTTTCTGAGAAAAATTCGAACCATAGAAATCGGCAGAGTATTTAAGCCTAATTTTATTATTATTTTTGAATCCCAAGTTAATTCTCATGAGTTGTGTAACCTTAAGTAAAATTTAGCCCAATCTGAAGACTCATGGTTCATCTTCAACAGTTTCAAGTCACTTGCCGAGTAAAAATTCTTAATTAATCTTATAAATATAATTTGTTTTTAAGAAATATATATCGTTGTAAAATCTGAAGAACAGCAGTTTCGGATGCTGTGGATAAAAGTTATCCTCCACAAATTGGCATTATTCACAAGATCTCCAGATGTGATTTTCTTTCACTATAGGAAGACAATGAGAGATGGCTTTTCCATTGCCTGGATTCCAATCACAGCTTCGAAGGAGCCAAAGTTGAGTCCTCCACATATTGCTTTCTGTATAGAATCAGCCCATAACGAGTCCTCAAAGCAGATTTTTTCAAACTAATTCATATGCAAAGATCTCTGAGTTTCAGTCAGACCATGAATATTTAAATGAATAACTAAAAGATACAAAAGGAGAGACAAAAAATTGAAATAAAATCTCTAAGAAGAAAATAAATAAAAAATTGAGTGAAAATAAATAAAAAATAGAGTGAGTTTATTGATTTGATTGGTATTATATTTCTGATATTCACAGAACATATATATATATATATGGAAGAAGATGAATTTACTTATTGATATATATTTCACTGTAAAATGAAGCATAACATACGTCCGTCAAAACTGAAAGGAAGAAGAACAGCAAGTGTCCCAAGTGATCCAATCAAAGTTCAGAGAATGCCATGGACAATGAGCTTTCAAGGATGGTCAACCATTGGCGGAGTACATGCATGCCTATAAATAACAAAAGAGAGTTTTTGCGAGACGCATCCGTCCCGTTGAAGTTATGAAAGAACCCGACCAATGGGAGATGAGCAGTTAGGGAAGAACAAGTTGGATAGACAGTTTCCCTTATTAAAGAAACTTCCAAGATTAGCGAAACCTAGAGCAAATAAAGTGCAAATGATGGGAAGGACGACCATAAACAAATTGTACTACTCATGTTGGATTGGGCTACACTCAATAATTAATTTGTCTATGAAGCAAAGTGGAGAAAATAAAATACTTCAACAAAGGTTTTATTCCACTTACTTGAGAAATAACACAAAGGTTACATGGATATTTATAGTCTACAATGAGACTTTACAACTTCTAAAACATAAAAATCTCACATAATTCACCATAGTAAATCTCATTTAACCCCCACATAATGAGAATATTAAAAAGCTCTCTAATTCTTCAACTTTGTAACCTATGAGAATACTAAAAGACATAACCTCTCCATTAACTAATTTTATTGGAAATAAACTCTAATTAAGTTTAATAACTAACACCCCCTCTTAAACTTAATTTTGTAACTCCCAGCAAACTCCTTATCTTGCAAAATATTTCACCCTTGAGGGGCTTGGTGAAAATATCGGCAACTTGATCTTGTGACTTCACGAACTTGAGCTCCACCTCCTTTTTAGCTACACATTCTCGAATGAAATGAAATTTTGTGTCGATGTGCTTGCTTCGATCATGAAAAACTGGATTCTTGGCCAAAGCTATAGCCGACTTGTTATCCACAAAAATCTCCGTTGGATCATTTTCAAGACATGAAGCTCCTTCAACAAAGATCTTAGCCAAATTGCTTGACAAACACAACTTGACATAGCAACATACTCTGCTTCACAAGTGGATAGTGTAACAATGGGTTGCTTCTTTGAGGACCAACTAAAAGCCGCACTTCCCATGAAGAAAACAAACCCGGTTGTACTTTTTCTTTCATCAACATCTCCATCCCAATCACTATCACAATAGCCTAAAAGCTTAAAATCATTTGAAAATGAATACAGTAATCCATGTTCAAGTGTACCTTTGATGTACCGAAGAATTCTTTTAGCCGCTTCAAATGAGAGAAAGTAGGAGCTTCCATGTATCGACTAACAAGTCCAACCCCAAAAAGAATATCCGGCCTTGTGCAAGTTAAATATCTCAAACTTCCAACAAGACTTTTGAAAAATGTTGGATCTACTTTTTCTCCATTTTCATGCCTTGACAATTTGATGCCACATTCTACGGGTGTGCTCACCGGCTTGCAATCATCCATTTTGAATTTCTTAAGAATGTCTTTAGCATAACATTCTTGAGAAATAAAAATGTCATCCTCCATTTGCTTTACTTCGATGCCAAGATAAAAACACATGAGACCAAGATCCGTCATCTCAAACTCCCGAGCCATTACTTTCTTGAATTCTTCAAACATGGTAGGGATTACTTCCTGTAAAAATCAAGTCATCCACATACAAACATACGAGAAATATATCTCCATATGAATTCACCTTTGTATAAAGAGCATGTTCATAGGGACACTTCAAAAAATTGTTATCTTGAAAGTACTTGTCAATTCTACTATTCCACGCCCTTGGTGCTTGCTTTAAGCCATACAAGGCTTTCTTCAATTTCAAAACTTTCTCTTCATGCCTTTCACAATATAACCCAAAGGTTGTTCCACATAGACTTCATTTTCAAGAAAGCCATTCAAGAAAGTGGATTTGACATCCATTTGATGGATTTTCCAACTATGTTGAGCCGCCAAAGAAATAATTAATCGAATAGTTTCCAAGCGGGCAACGGGTGCAAATACCTCATCATAGTCAATTCCGGGCCTTTGACTATATCCTTTGGCAACTAGTCTTGCCTTGTACCTCTCCACTCCACCACTCGAATTCTTCTTTGCTTTGTACACCCATTTGACGCCAATTGGTTTTTTCCCTTTTGGAAGTATTGCAAGCTCCCACGTTTCATTCTTCTCTATGGCTTTGATTTCTTCATCCATAGCATTCCTCCACCTTTTGTCTTGTGCCGCTTCTTCAAAATTCATAGGCTCACTATCGGCAAAGAGACAAAAAAGTGTTAGATCATGTAATCTTTCCGTTACCTCCTCCGTGGCATCATAGATCTCTTGAAGGCTTCTCTTGCCTTGTGGTCCTTCGCTTGAACTTTCTTCCCTTGATGATGAAGTAGATGGACTTTGCAAGGACAATGGTGGTGTTGAAGGAGGAGAGTGCATAGATGGCTCCAAAACGTCATTTTCGTGCTCATCTTCAAAGAAATGAAGAAAATGATAATCTTCTTTTGAAGAATTCCAATCCCACGTACTTGCTTCATCGAACTCAACATCTCGACTAACAATGGTCTTGTGATCGGTTGGATTGTACAACTTGTAGCCTTTGGATCTTGAATCATAGCCGATGAAGACTAAGTTTGTGCTTTTGTCATCTAGCTTGGATCTCCTTTCATCCGGCACATGTGCATAAGCAATACTTCCAAAAACACGCAAGTGATAAATACTTGGCTTGATTCCGCTCCATTCTTCTTGAGGAGTTTTGTCTTGCAAACTTTTTGTGGGACATCGATTTGATAAGTACACCGCACAAGCAACCGCTTCCGCCCAAAATTCTTTTGGTAAATCTTTGCTTTTCAACATACTCCGAGCCATGTTGAGAATGGTTCGATTTTTTCTCTCGGCAACCCCATTTTGTTGTGGAGATCTTGGAACCGTTAAAGGATGGTGAATACCATTTTCTTGACAAAATCTTTTGAAGGCATTTGATGTGTATTCACCCCCTCTATCGGATCGTAAAGCCTTTATTTCATAGCCACTTTGTTTTTCAACAAGTGTTTTGAAATTTTTGAATGTTTCAAATACTTCCGATTTTTCTTTGAGAAAATAAACCCATGTTTTTTGGCTAAAATCATCAATAAATAGAAGGAAGTATTTGTTCTTACCAAATGATGGTGGATTGAATGGGCCACAAACATCCGAGTGAACAAGTTGTAGTGGTTTTGTTGCTCTTGTACTAGCCTCTTTTGGAAAGCTTTTTCTTGATTGCTTCCCAAAGAGACATCCTTCACAAAGTTGATTTGGATGCTCAATAGAAGGCAAGCCATTCACCATCTTCTTCTTGGCTAGCAATTGAAGTCCTTCAAAATTCAAGTGTCCAAGTCTCAAGTGCCAAAGCCAATTTGAATCTTCAACACAAGTCTTCAAGCATTTTGCCACATCGTTTGAATGTTGAGTAGAAACATCCGGTTCTTTGTCATAGGAACTTGGGCTATCAAACTCCCAATTTCATCTCTTATTAAAAGACTACGATTTTTCATTAGAATATCATAGCCTTTCTCTAAGAGTTGTCCTAGACTCAAAATATTGCTCTTCATGCTTGGCACATAATAAACATTAGTAATAAATTGATGGCCTCCATTTTTCAACCGAATCAAAATTGTACCTTTTCCCTTGATCGAAACTTTGGACAAGTCTCCAAAAGTAACCTTTCCGCTAACGGATTCGTCAATCTCCACAAACTTTTTTTTTATCTCCGCACATATGGTTACTTGCCGCATTGTCAAGATACCACAAATTCTTCTCTTCATTTTCTTCTCCTTTGTACGCCAACAACAAAGTGTGCTCCGTTTCTTCTTTTTCGACATAATTAGCTTCTTCTTCAACATTGTTAGTGCTTCTACACTCCCATGAATAATGACCATATTTTTCACAATTGAAACATTGGATTTGGGATTTGTCATACCTCCTTGGATTTGATCTTGAATTGTTTCCTTTTCCACGCCCTCTTGATGATTGTCCCTTGTCTCCATTATTGGAAAAATGATGATCATCTCTACCACGTCCTCTTCCTCTTCCATTTCTTCCTCGGCCTCTACCTCGACCACGGCCACGTCCTCTTCCTTTGTGACCACCATCTCGCTCCTCTTCCTTGTCTTTGAGAGAGAGCTTTGTAGCTAGAACTTGCTCTAATGACTCTTCCTTCTTCTTGTTGAGCCTTTCTTCGTGAGCTTGTAGAGATCCCATGAGTTCATCAATTGTGATGGCTTCCAAATCTTTCGACTCCTCGATAGCCACAACGATGTAGTCGAATTTTGATTGCAAAGAACGAAGGATCTTTTCGATGACACGAACATCTTCCAACTTTTCTCCGTACCTCTTCATTTGATTGGCTATGGCCAACACACGTGAAAAGTAATCCGCCATTGACTCAGATTCTTTCATGCGTAAGACTTCAAATTCACCTCTTAGTGTTTGAAGTCGAACCTTCTTCACTTTGTCCACTCCTTGGTAGGAGGTTTGTAAAATCTCTCCATGCTTGCTTGGAGGTGGTTGCATTTGCCACCTTTTCAAACATAGCTTCATCCAAACATTGATGGATGAGCATGAGCGCTTGTTGATCCTTCTTCTGGGTCTTTTGAAAAGAATCCCTTTGAGTAGGACTCAATTGAGCATCCTCACTAGGCTCTTCAAAGCCTTTCTCTACAACATCCCATGCATCTTGGGATCCAAGCAACGCCTTCTTTCAAATGCACCAATTATCAAATTGTTTTTCGAAAGGAGAGGAAAATGAAAGGGAAATGTGGAATTGGCCATTTTTCTAGGATCAAGAACTTGCTCTGATACCACTTTGTTGGATTGGGCTACACTCAATAATTTGTCTATGAAGCAAAGTGGAGAAAATAAAATACTTCAACAAAGGCTTTATTCCACTTACTTAAGAAATAACACAAAGGTTACATGGATATTTATAGTCCACAATGAGACTTTACAACTTCTAAAACATAACACCCAAATAAATCTCACATAATTCACCATAGTAAATCTCATTTAACCCCCACATAATGAGAATATTAAAAACTTTGTAACCTATGAGAATACTAAAAGACATAAACTCTCCATTAACTAATTTTATTGGAAATAAACTCTAATTAACTACTCATTTGCATGACTGCCCTTCTAGCAGCATAATTCAGAAAATGAGGAAGCCCTTCTCCTTTAAGCTTTCAACAGTGTCCCTAAGACTCACTTCCAGAGGAATGAAGTTAATGCCCAAGCTTCTGGCTCTGTCTTGGGATACCTTGTAGACTGGCAATGAAGGCTTGTCATCTTCAAATCTGGAAAAATTTGAAATACATATAAGATCCTTCTTTGATGTTGCGTTTTTGGTGTACAAATGCATCCCAATTGTTTTTTGGGTTAAAAAAACAATTGGGATTTTTTGCATTCACAAAGTAGTCTTCAAATGAAAGGAGGAAAAACAAAACGTGCTCATGCAGAGATCCTCCCACTCAAATCATCAAATTTCCTCCTTCCTATTTCCGAGTTCTCTGGGCAGGATCTCAAACCTCGCTTGGCTTTCATTCTCTCTCCTCATTAGGCACAAGGACCTCACAGGTTCTGGACAGAATACTTGAAACCTCAACTGCAATATCGTAGAATTGTAGCTCTTTGTTTTCCCATACAGTTTGAAACTCTTACAGTTTTGAATGCACAACCACGTGAGAAAGCCTTCATGACTAATATGACAATATTAATAGCTACCAAATCTAAGCCCCTGCATGATTTTCTTACTATAAACTATAGAGGCAGTTTTATCTTTAAATTATTCCTTGTAACCGTGCCGCTACCGAGACCAACTTCCCAGATTACCTTTCCCTTGTCCTAGCAACTTAATCTAGTCAAATAAATGATTTAGAATTATAATTTATATGATATGAAAGAAAATGGGGGAGGAATTGAATGTTTAAGAATGTTTGACATAACATAACTATCCCCGAAGAAACGACAAATGATACCAAAACATATTACATAACCTGGCATACTCAATAGTAATACGTACATAATGAATTTACTTGCCACTGACTATGAACCAATAAAGGACTCCTAAGTAGTGAACTTACTTTTCAGGAAGATGCAAACTTGGGCAAATTTTCTGCAGTATCTTGAAAGCCTCAAAATAGTGTACAACTCTTCCTACTACACAATATCTGCCACTAGCAGTAGGAGTCTCAAATGCCAGGATATGTGCATCGACAACATCTCTAATATCGACAAATATATAAATTCCATCAGGAAATATTTCAGTTCCTGCACACAGAGAGAGAGAGAGAGTGAGCAGTAGAAGGAGACGAAGAAGAAGGGAAAAAGTTAACTAATAGCATCACAAGTACTAATAAAAGGTAGTGAGTGGAATGAGAATAAATTTCTACAGGCAACTACACTTGAACATGGAATTTTATTGTGATCACTCTTACCATTTGACCAAAGGAATATGCCTAAAAGCATTTTCAAGATGGCTCACCTTATATGGCAGGTACACCCTGCTATCAGCAAAAGCTAATCACTGTCGTTACCTTGGACAAGATGAATATCTGGCACAAAGAATATTTCTGGGCAGTGAATGATGGGATAGGACATTTGTTATCCGCGGAATACAGGTTGACCCTCAGCCTTATGTTTCATGTAGAATTGCAGGGTTTACACTTTGCAGATTAAGACCAGTAACTTTCACATTCAAAGTAAACAGGAAAACAATGCAGTAAAACCTTCTGTGAAATAAAAAGGGAACTGGAAATCCTAAAGAAAATAACTGCTGATCATAATAGAAGATCTAGAAAACACAGAAAACAATTACCCATCACCAAAGAAACAAAGAGATACTCCAATACTGGATCCAAGCCAGTAGTGTCCAGTAAAGAGTTCTAGCACATACAACTTAGTGGAACATGTCATATTCACTAATTATCAGGATCCACTGAACCAGTTCTAACCTTTTCTTATGCCGCCTCAATTAGTAAGACATTTGAAGCAGAAAACTCGGGAAGAATATGATTACTTTTTGTATCTTTAAATCTCTGATACCAGTTGCACACTATTTTTCTTCCTAAAGTTGATATTCATAATTCTGTACGAATTAACGAAATCCACATAATGCTCTTTAGTGGCAAACGGATACCTTTCACGAGCTTCAGAAAGGCTTCAATACTGAAAGTTGGAGCTGGCTGTATAAGTGGGCCAATGCAAAAGCCTGGACATATTGTTACCAAGTCAATGCCATGGTCTTCAGAGAATTTCCAAGCAGACTCCTCAGCTAAGGTTTTTGAGAGTGCATACCAATTCTGAAAGGAAAAGAAATTACCCCAAAACCTTGAAATAGGTACTCTTTTCTTGGTTGAAGGAATTAAATGACCTAAATACAAAATCATCAACATGTGTCTGATTTCATTAAGATAAGAATATAAGCTCTAATCCAACCCTGATGCATTTTCCAGAGAATCATGAAACTGGAATTAAAAGTCTTGTCCAATGAATTACAAGTAGCCACTAGGTTAAAAATCACAAGAAAAAAGAAGAAGCAAAAAGAGCTTAAAATTTGATATGGACACCACTAGATTAAAAATCACAAAGACATAAACCACAAAGATGTTTCCTGATCTAATATACATTTATTTCCTCACACACAAGCAAATTCTTAACATAGACACAAAGACATAAACCACAAATATAAATTTCGAGAGATTATATTCTACCGTTGATTGGAAAATCCGGATCTTGATTTCAACTGAATATAAAGTGTAAATAAAGAAAAACTTGATAAAGTGATGTGAGAAACTAAAGAATGTGTCCTATACGCACCTTCAGCTCTTCACATCTAACTGTATCTGAAAACCAAGTCTCATCAAAAACCACCTCAGTGGTCAGAGGTTTCCCGTGGCACATTACAGAAGCCATAGAAGCTGTTATAACCACTCTCTTGATAGAAGGAACTTTTGCACAAGACCTAAGAACGTTAAGAGTTCCCTTCACTGCTGGATCAATTATTTCTGACTGAACCATAAGACAAAATGCAGAACTAGCACCATAAGAATAAATTTATAAATGCAAGCTTTGAAAAGGATATTAATGCTCGCAGAAATAGAATACATGCTTTTTCAGCAATTTTATTGTGTACTAATCTTGTTCTTGCATCACATTGTAACTTCTCTGATGTCTTATGTACAATTTCTGCGTAGACATTCAAGCATTTACTTTCGTAACTTTCAACCTATAAGCATTACATGCAACAATTGTTTGTTCTGGCCATGTTGAACAACTGCAGATTACAATGTGGTAAGAAAAAAACATCCTCTTCCTTTAAGCTGCAATGAAAATTATAAAATATTTAGACCTTTTAAAAGCCATAACATATGTATGTTTCCTTGGAGTATATGTTTCCTCCGGGACTTGGATGCAGTTCATTGCCAATGTTAATGATTCTCCTTTTACAACTTCCTACGGTAGCCTGTATTGAAAAGCTTTTCTCGTCAATTTCCCACTTACAGATTAAGGCGTCATAAGTCTCTTCACAGTCAAGTGTAAATTCTTGATTTTTGCTAATTTATTGCTTCGATACTATGGCCTTGGATTGATTCTTTTGGCCAAGGCACAATCGCAAAGCAAGAATCACAGGTCGCTGAAGCAAGGGTGCTGGCATATGGTGCTTTTAAGTTTTTCTTTTTTTTAGAAAAAGCAATAATTCGGCGTATTGGAGGCAAAAAGCAAAAATGTCTTGTTGCTTATACTATGCATTAGGCAGTAAACATAATATCATGGACGAACCTGTGGGTTACCAGGTACTAAATAAACAGGGGATGCTGTATGAAAAACACCTTGGCATCCTTCAACAATGGGATCAAAGCATCCTTCTTCCAGCAAATCTGCTTTGAATAACTGAAGTCTTTCCTTAGCTCCATCAAGTGCAAGTAAATGCTCTGTTTTCTTTGGATCATCTGTGGAATATATATGCAAAAAATTCCAAAGACATAAACCACAAAGATGTTTAACTAATAGCATCACAAGTACTAATAAAAGGTAGTGAGTGGAATGAGAATAAATTTCTACAGGCAACTACACTTGAACATGGAATTTTATTGTGATCACTCTTACCATTTGACCAAAGGAATATGCCTAAAAGCATTTTCAAGATGGCTCACCTTATATGGCAGGTACACCCTGCTATCAGCAAAAGCTAATCACTGTCGTTACCTTGGACAAGATGAATATCTGGCACAAAGAATATTTTGGGCAGTGAATGATGGGATAGGACATTTGTTATCCGCGGAATACAGGTTGACCCTCAGCCTTATGTTTCATGTAGAATTGCAGGGTTTACACTTTGCAGATTAAGACCAGTAACTTTCACATTCAAAGTAAACAGGAAAACAATGCAGTAAAACCTTCTGTGAAATAAAAAGGGAACTGGAAATCCTAAAGAAAATAACTGCTGATCATAATAGAAGATCTGGAAAACACAGAAAACAATTACCCATCACCAAAGAAACAAAGAGATACTCCAATACTGGATCCAAGCCAGTAGTGTCCAGTAAAGAGTTCTAGCACATACAACTTAGTGGAACATGTCATATTCACTAATTATCAGGATCCACTGAACCAGTTCTAACCTTTTCTTATGCCGCCTCAATTAGTAAGACATTTGAAGCAGAAAACTCGGGAAGAATATGATTACTTTTTGTATCTTTAAATCTCTGATACCAGTTGCACACTATTTTTCTTCCTAAAGTTGATATTCATAATTCTGTACGAATTAATGAAATCCACATAATGCTCTTTAGTGGCAAACGGATACCTTTCACAAGCTTCAGAAAGGCTTCAATACTGAAAGTTGGAGCTGGCTGTATAAGTGGGCCAATGCAAAAGCCTGGACATATTGTTACCAAGTCAATGCCATGGTCTTCAGAGAATTTCCAAGCAGACTCCTCAGCTAAGGTTTTTGAGAGTGCATACCAATTCTGAAAGGAAAAGAAATTACCCCAAAACCTTGAAATAGGTACTCTTTTCTTGGTTGAAGGAATTAAATGACCTAAATACAAAATCATCAACATGTGTCTGATTTCATTAAGATAAGAATATAAGCTCTAATCCAACCCTGATGCATTTTCCAGAGAATCATGAAACTGGAATTAAAAGTCTTGTCCAATGAATTACAAGTAGCCACTAGGTTAAAAATCACAAGAAAAAAGAAGAAGCAAAAAGAGCTTAAAATTTGATATGGACACCACTAGATTAAAAATCACAAAGACATAAACCACAAAGATGTTTCCTGATCTAATATACATTTATTTCCTCACACACAAGCAAATTCTTAACATAGACACAAAGACATAAACCACAAATATAAATTTCGAGAGATTATATTCTACCGTTGATTGGAAAATCCGGATCTTGATTTCAACTGAATATAAAGTGTAAATAAAGAAAAACTTGATAAAGTGATGTGAGAAACTAAAGAATGTGTCCTATACGCACCTTCAGCTCTTCACATCTAACTGTATCTGAAAACCAAGTCTCATCAAAAACCACCTCAGTGGTCAGAGGTTTCCCGTGGCACATTACAGAAGCCATAGAAGCTGTTATAACCACTCTCTTGATAGAAGGAACTTTTGCACAAGACCTAAGAACGTTAAGAGTTCCCTTCACTGCTGGATCAATTATTTCTGACTGAACCATAAGACAAAATGCAGAACTAGCACCATAAGAATAAATTTATAAATGCAAGCTTTGAAAAGGATATTAATGCTCGCAGAAATAGAATACATGCTTTTTCAGCAATTTTATTGTGTACTAATCTTGTTCTTGCATCACATTGTAACTTCTCTGATGTCTTATGTACAATTTCTGCGTAGACATTCAAGCATTTACTTTCGTAACTTTCAACCTATAAGCATTACATGCAACAATTGTTTGTTCTGGCCATGTTGAACAACTGCAGATTACAATGTGGTAAGAATAAAACATCCTCTTCCTTTAAGCTGCAATGAAAATTATAAAATATTTAGACCTTTTAAAAGCCATAACATATGTATGTTTCCTTGGAGTATATGTTTCCTCCGGGACTTGGATGCAGTTCATTGCCAATGTTAATGATTCTCCTTTTACAACTTCCTACGGTAGCCTGTATTGAAAAGCTTTTCTCGTCAATTTCCCACTTACAGATTAAGGCGTCATAAGTCTCTTCACAGTCAAGTGTAAATTCTTGATTTTTGCTAATTTATTGCTTCGATACTATGGCCTTGGATTGATTCTTTTGGCCAAGGCACAATCGCAAAGCAAGAATCACAGGTCGCTGAAGCAAGGGTGCTGGCATATGGTGCTTTTAAGTTTTTCTTTTTTTTAGAAAAAGCAATAATTCGGCGTATTGGAGGCAAAAAGCAAAAATGTCTTGTTGCTTATACTATGCATTAGGCAGTAAACATAATATCATGGACGAACCTGTGGGTTACCAGGTACTAAATAAACAGGGGATGCTGTATGAAAAACACCTTGGCATCCTTCAACAATGGGATCAAAGCATCCTTCTTCCAGCAAATCTGCTTTGAATAACTGAAGTCTTTCCTTAGCTCCATCAAGTGCAAGTAAATGCTCTGTTTTCTTTGGATCATCTGTGGAATATATATGCAAAAAATTCCATCTATAATGCGTACTGCTAAGTTAGTAATATCAAGCACAGCACCAAAAATACATGGGAATTGAAGAAACAAAAAAAAAAGAGGGGCAACTACCAACTTCAAATCCAATACAAGGGTGAGCAATTACCAGGTACATCAACTGTTACATAATGTATAAGATGGAACTATGCTAAGATGACGGAACTGTCAAAGATTCAGCAGATATATTTTGTAAGAGGTAACATGTTTACACCCCCTACTGCGCGTATTTGTGTGCACAAATTCACTTGGAATAACATGACAAGCAACTTACAGGATCAAAAGGGATATCGTAAAAACTGGATGAAGGAATGACAAGCCTCATAGAGTACAATTTTCCATGGATAATATACGCAGACAATTTGTTACTAGAAGTAAAGAGGGTTGGTGCTTTAATGATAATTTGTAGGAAAGTACATATTGAATTGGTTTTTACTTTTTTGTTTTCAATTTGTAGGGGTTCCGTTTATAGCTCACCCATCCATCCTTTCCTACTTAAATTCAATGAGCAGTGAAAGTGTTATGTAAAATTGGCAGTTTTCTCATGGTCAAAACAGTCTTTTATTAAATGTATTTTTTCATTTTAGAATTGTTGCAGCAACTTGATTAATCCAAGAATGACGTGGAGCTGAATAGAAAGCGGCTGGAAGGTGCTGGTGGCTTCTGGAACAATTGGGAAATGGACGCTGAGCTGTAAGGCAGTTTTTCGGTTAGCCTTGGGTTAGTCTGGCGAGTTTCTACAGCCCTCATATACTCCTTCTAGGCTAGACACCCAAAAGAACATCTAACTTGTTTTTACCAATATACCCTCACAAAAACATACTAGAACCTTGGGGAAAGACTTTATGTCTTTTACGAAGAGATTTTCACTCACCTTAAAAAGAAAAGACTAAAAAAAAAAAGAAACTCTTCTCTACCAAAAAATCCCTATTCTCTCTACCTGCTGAAAAAAGATCTGATCGAATCTTGCTGTGAGAGTTGATTTGCTTCCCTCTGGTGGAAGGTTTCGAGTGGTGTAGACTGTTGATCGTTGGGTTTCTTGTTCCCACTCGGTTGTTGATTAGATCGTGACATTGTGAAGACGAATCTTGAGAAGTTGCTCAAGAGTTGCTCAAGATTGTGCGTTGCCAAGTGTTTTCTGAGTAAGAATCGAAGGGTCTAAACGTACTTTCAACTGGTATCAGAGCCATACAACCGATCCTTGACCCTTAGTTACTAGGATGGATAGGAGTCAATCGCTGTCCGTTCCTCCTTACTTTGATGGCAATAATTATGCCTATTGGAAAGTAAGGATGAGGGCTTTCTTGAAGTCCTTGGATGAATGAGTATGGTACTCGGTCGAAAAAGGATAGACTAAACCTATGACTGCAGCGAAAGTTACTGAAACTGAAACAATACCTACTAAACCTAAAGATGTCAGTTTGTGGACTAAAGAAGAAATGAATGAATGCACATGTAATAGTCGTGCCTTGCATGCTATTTTCATGGGTAGTTCAGCTGATGAGTTTAAACGGATCTCCATGTATGAAATTGCAAAAGATGCTTGGGAAATATTAGAAACCACACATGAAGGTACGAAGATAGTAAAGAACTCTAAACTTCAAATGCTTGTGACAAGGTTTGAAGAAATTCGAATGAAAGAAGATGAAACATTCGATGAGTTTTATGCCAAACTCAATGATATCGTTAATTCTACTTATAACTTAGGAGAAAAAATTCCTGAATCTAGAGTTGTAAGAAAGGTCTTACGATCTCTAACTGAAAAATTTAGAGGTAAAGTTACGGCTATAGAGGAAAGCAAAGACCTAGAAAAAATTAAAATTGAAGAGCTTGTAGGTTCATTACAAACCTATGAATTATCTCTAGCACAAACCAAAAAGTCTAAGTCTATAGCTTTGAACTCTCTTGCTGATAATGAATCTGAATGTTCTGATGAGTCTATGGATGATGAGGACATTGCCTATTTGTTAAAAGATTTAGGAAAGCTCTTAGTTTTAGAAAGAAAAATAAGTGGAAGAAACCACCTACATCTTCTTCTAAACAGACTGGAAATTTAAACCGGAAATCAGCTGAAAAAGGAGAAAAAGTTTGTCCTAAAGATTCTAAGAAGAAAAAAACACAAGAATTTCAATGTCATGGCTGCAAAGGCTATGGTCATTTTAAAGCAAATTGTCCAACATTTCTTAAATCAAAAGGTAAAGCTATGAATGCTACATTGTCTGATTTAGATTCTGATTCATCTTCTAGTACTAGAAGATGAATCAGATAGTAAAGTAAACTACATTGCTTTTACTTCGTCAATAAATAGCATTGGTAATGTGAGTTTAAGTGATGATGAATCAGAGGATGACTTTGACATGAGCCTCTTTCTTCAAACTGCCTACAATAGTTTGTTCGAAGAAAGCCTTAAGGTGAAAAGAGAGAACCTTACCTATTCTAAAAGGCTTAAGAACTTAGAAATTGAAAAGGAAGAGTTATTGGCAAAGAACCGTGAACAATCTGTTTTAATTGACAATCTGAATAATATCAATACTTCTTTAGATCTTAAGGTAAAGAACTTGGAAATAGAACTAGAAAAGTCAAATTCACAACTCCAATATTTTTCTAGCGGTACAAAGAAAGCTAGACAAGATGTTGAGTTAGGAATTCTTCTAGTGATAAACATGGATTAGGTTTTAAAAAATCTGATTCTAATGCATTGCTACTAACAAAACTATTTTTGTACCTGCTGTATTAAAGAAAAAGTTTCTGATGTCACAACCAATCAAAGGTGAGTGTACCCTCTGCTGCCCATGGTAAGAACATCTCACAAACTTCTTATGTAAGTTCAAGATCTATCCCCACTTGTTTTTATTGTGGAAAAAGAGGTCATGTGAAATCAAAGTGCTTTAAATTGAATTATAGTAAAAGTAAGTTTTCGAAAACATTTTCAAATTCTACTTTTGATAATTAGTCTCAAGTTCTACTTTGTCTAAACAAGTTGAGTTTATATGTAAGAAAATAAATTTGAGCAATTTAACTTCTTCGAAAAAGGTTTGGGTTAAAAAGAACACTACAATGCCTTGTTGCACATGTTGCTTTCAAAGCAAAAATAACTATGTTTGGTATCTTGACAGTGGCTGCTCTAGGCACATGAGTGGTGACAAGTCATTGTTCAGCAAGCTTGAGGACTATAGAGCCAGTAAGGTTACTTTTGGAGATGGTGGTAAAGCTTCTATTGTTGGAAAAGGTACTATAGAACTACCCGGCTGTCCACCCTTTGAAAGATGTTCTATTTGTTCAAGGTTGAAGGCAAATCTCTTTAGCATAAGTCAAATTTGTGATTCAGACCTTGAGGTAAAGTTTAAGAAAGGATTTATGCTATGTTTTAAATTCAGATGGTAATCCTATTATTAAAGGTGTTAGAACTGATGATAATTGCTATGGTATTACTATTGATAGCAATATAAAGTGTAATAGTGCCAAACTTGATGAGACTCATTTGTGGCATCAAAGGCTAGGTCATTTGAATTATAGATATCTCTCTAAGCTTTCTAAAGTGGTAGATGGTGTACCGAAGCTTGATGTTGTCAAAAATAAAGTATGTGGACCATGCCAACTTGGAAAACAAATAAGAACTAGTCACAAAAAGACTTTTGGTGTCTTGACTAAGAGATGTCTAGAGCTTGTTACACATGGACTTAATGGGACCATCTAGAACCGAAACCTTGGCTGGAAAAAGGTATATCCTTGTTGTAGTTGATGATTTTTCTAGATTTACATGGATTCATTTACTTAGAGATAAATCTGAAAACTTTTGAATATGTAAGAAATTTGTGTAAGAAACTACAAAATGAAAAATCAAACTCTATCGTAAGGATTAGAAGTGATCATGGTAAGGAGTTTGAAAATTCATCATTTGACAATTTTTGTGTTGAGGAAGGTATTCATCAGGAATTTTCAGCACCCATTACACCACAGCAAAATGGAGTTGTGGAAAGGAAAAATCGCGTGCTTCAAGAGATGGCAGAGTGATGATGCAAGGTAAAAATCTCCACAACATTTTTGGGGAGAAGCTGTAAGTACCTCTTTCATATTTGTAATAGAGTTTATCTTAGACCTAACACAAAAATGACTCCCTATGAAATTTGGAAAGGAAAGAAACCTACTGTTAAATATTTTAAAGTATTTGGCAGCAAGTGTTTTATACTTAGGGATAGAGAAAACTTAGCAAAGTTTGACTCTAGAAGTGATGAAGGAATTTTCTTGGATATTCAGCAACTAGTCGAGCTTATAGAGTTTTTAATTTACGTACTCAAACTGTTATTGAATCTATAAATGTTGTAGTAGATGATGATGTAAATGACTCGGTAAATATTGAGACTATAGATTCCATTTTGCTGAAAATGAAAATGAACATGAAAATGAATCTGAAATTGTATATCTGAAATTCAAAAATCTCCTGATAAAGAAAAATCAACAGTGACATCTAGCAAAGAACCTTCTTCTCGGTTAAAGCTAATCACCCCAAAGACAATATTATAGGTAATGTAAATGAAGGGATGAGACTTAGGAAAAGAGTCTTAAGTCATTTGTCTTTATCTTCATATGTGTCTATGATTGAACCAAGAAAGTAGAAGATGCTTTGAATGATGATTTTTGGATTAATGCAATGCATGAGGACTTAATGGATGTTTGGACTTTGGTTCCAAGACCTACTAATGTTAACGTGATTGGTACAAAGTGAATTTTTAAGAATAAAACCAATGAGGATGGAGTTGTTATACGAAATAAAGCTAGATTGGTAGCTCAAGGCTACACAAGTAGAAGGAGTAGATTTTGACGAGACATTTGCTCCGGTTGCAAGGTTAGAATCTATCCGAATTTTACTAGCATTTTCTTGTTATATGGGATTCAAATTATACCAAATGGATGTTAAAAGTGCATTTTTGAATGGTATATTGAATGAAGAAGCATTTGTAGAACAACCCAAAGGATTTATTGATCCAAAATTCCCTAATCATGTTTTTAAATTGAAAAAGGCCCTCTATGGATTAAAACAAGCTCCACGAGCTTGGTATGAGAGATTATCAACTTATTTACTAGAGAATGGTTTCTCTAGAGGAGGTGCTGATCGCACACTCTTTATTAAGAAAATAAATGACAGCATTATATAGCTCAAATATATGTGGATGACATTGTTTTGGTTCACCTACTGATGACATGCTTTAAAATTCGCTGAGCTATGAAAAAGAATTTGAAATGAGCATGGTTGGTGAGCTTAATTATTTTCTTGGTTACAAATTAAACAATGTGATAAAGGCTTGTTTATCTCTCAATCCAAATATGCTAAGGACCTTGTTAAAAAGTTTGGTCTTGAAAATTCTAAAATTTCTAGAACTCCTATGAGTACTAGTTTAAAATTAGACATTGATATTTCTGGAAAATCTGTTGATCAAACTATGTATAGGAGCATGATAGGTAGCTTGTTATATCTAACAGCCAGCTACCTGATTTATCATTTAGTGTTTGTGTGTGTGCTAGATATCAAGTAATCCAAAGGAACTCATTTAAATGTGTAAAAAATTATTAGATATGTAAATGGGACAATTCCTTATGGTATCTGGTATTTGAAAGACTCAAATGTGAGTCTAGTTGGATATACGATGCTATTGGGCTGGAGATTCAAATGATAGAAAGAGCACATTGGTGGTTTCTACATGGGAACAATCTTTAGCTTGGTTGAGTAAAAAACAAAATTATTTCTTTGTCTACAACAGAGGCTAAATACATTGCAATGGGTAGTTGTTGTACTCAATTCTTTGGAAAGCAAATAATTCCTTATCATTCCGCACACTCTTTATATACTAAATTGGAGTGGAGCTCAGTTCTGGTGGCTGCTTCTACATGGAGATGAATCTTGTGCTTCATGGTAAAAATGCTTCTAATGAATTTGAAATGAGCCTTTTTTTCTTTGTGAGGCTTGGCTAAGGACCTTGTTAAAAAGTTTGGTCTTGAAAATTCTAAAATTGAACTCCTATGAGTACTAGTTTAAAATAGACATTGATATTTCTGGAAAATCTTGATCAAACATGTATAGAAGCATGATAGGTAGCTTGTTATATCTAATGATTTATCTTTAGGTAGGTGTGTGTGTTAATATCAAGCAATCCAAAGGAACTCATTTAAATGCTTAAAAGAATAATTAGATATGTAATGGGACAATTCCTTATGGTATCTGGTATGAAAGACTCAAATGTGAGTCTAGTTGGATATACAATGCTATTGGGCTGGAGATTCAAATGATAGTACATGGGAATGAATCTTTAGCTTGGTTGAGTAAAAAACAAAATTTCATTTCTTTGTCTACAGTGAGGCTTATATTGCAATGGGTAGTTGTTGTACTCAATTTTTGGATGAAGCAAATGCTTACTGATTATGGTGTTATTCAAGATTAATGACTGTGATAACACTAGTGCCATTAATATATCAAAAAATCCTGTTCAACATTCTAGAACAAAACACATAGACATAAGACATCACTTTATTAGAGATCTTGTACAGAACAAAATTGTAACACTTGAGCATGTCTCCACGGAAAATCAATTAGCTGATTTATTTACCAAACCTCTTGATGGAGTTAGGTTTGAATTTTTAAGAAAATCTGTTGGAATTTGTTCTATGTGTAATTGATTCTTAATTTTTATTTGATGCATTAACTGTTGTGTTTCAGTTTTAGGTTTGAATAAATGTTCTAGTAAAATTGTTTTAAGAATTTTCGAATTTTTGTAAAATTATATTGTTTTTAAAATTATTTTGATGGAAAGCATGAAACTTCTTCTTGAGCGAACTTCCTCCATGATGTCTGAAATATCACTTCTCAAAGCTGATTCTCAGCTTACTCGAACTGAAGTGCTGCATATGCAAGGCACTCAAGAGAAGCTCGTTGATGCAATGGCCCGTTTGATCCATGATAACGACCTACTTACTGCAGCAACTATTGTTCTTCAAGCTGAGTCTTCGAAGAATCGTGCTGATATTCAATGGATTCGCCAGTATCTTGGTCAGGAGGAGGCTGCCGAAGCTGCTGCCCCTACGCTTGCTCCAACCAATCCCTCCACGAACCCTTCTTCGGAGTTCCCTTCCTCGTCTCAACCTCATCCCTCTGAAACTGAATATTTCTCCTATGATGGGGAAAATCATGAGGATTTGAGTGACATAGAGTAACTCTTTTGTCTCTTCCATGACAAAAAGGGGGAGACATGGTGTAAGGGGGAGCCAATTGGACTGTTATGAAGTTGAGGGGGAGCTATTTTTGTGTGTTCTATGTTTCCTGATATTAGTGTTGGTGTTAGGGGGAGTTTGAACACTTCTGTTTAAATTTTGCATTCTGTTAGTCTTGTTTAATGATGGTCTGTATCTTAACTAATCTCTATGCTTACTTTAATATTTGACTTATGTTTAAATGTTATATTCACTTGTTGTTAGTCAAACTAGGTTGCTGAAATTTAAGCTGTTAGCCAATTCTCTTTTTGGTTGATAAATCTGAAACTTATAATGATTGGGGGTAGTCATTAAAATGTCTTTGGTTGATATGTGATATTGCACTTCCTTTGGCTTCTAATGATTGTATAAATCTGTTGGAAGTTGCAATATACCTTTTATGTGATCTTATGTGTTCAGATTTGATTATATTGAGTATATTGATCACGGTCGAGTTTGAGTGTTTGTTTTTTTTTCAGGTACTCAAACCATTAATCAAGTTGCTTAGAGACTTTGTTAGTTTATCTAGGCTACATATTCTTGTAAACTAAGTTCTGTTTTGGTGATAACAGATCTTAGATGAGAACTATGTTTTAGCTTAAGGTTTTGTCATGGAAATTGCCAAAGGGGGAGATTGAAAGTGTTATGTAAAATTGGCAGTTTTCTCATGGTCAAAACAGTCTTTTATTAAATGTATTTTTTAATTTTAGAATTGTTGCAGCAACTTGATTAATCCAGGAATGACGTGGAGCTGAATAGAAAGTGGCTGGAAGGTGCTGATGGCTTCTGGAACAATTGGGAAATGGACGCTGAGCTGTAAGGCAGTTTTTCGATTAGCTGGGTTAGCCTTGGGTAGCTTGGCGAGTTTCTACAGCCCTCATATACTCGTTCCAGAAAAGACGCCCAAAAGAACATCTAACCTGTTTTTACCAATATACCCTCACAAAAACAGACCAGAACCTTGGGGAAAGACTTTACGTCTTTTACGAAGAGATTTTCACGCACCTTAAAAAGAAAAGACTCAAAAAAAAAAAAACTCCTCTCTACCGAAAAATCTCTATTCTCTCTACCTGCTGAAAAAAAATCTGATCGAATCTTGCTATGAGAGTTGATTTGCTTTCCTCTGGTGGAAGGTTTCGAGTGGTGTAGACTGTTGATCTTTGGTTTCTTGTTCCCACTCGGTTGTTGATTAGATCGTGACATTGCGAAGACGAATCTTGAGAAGTTGCTTAAGATTGTGCGCTGCCAAGTGTTTACTGAGGAAGAATCGAAGGGTCTAAACGTACTTTCAAGCAGAATAAACGAAAACTCGTAGTGCTAAAAGACACGGGTGAGTTTTTACATTTTGTGGTTACTAAGCAGGATCACAATTACGAAATAGACTTATAGCCTCGTTTTCTCCTCTTTCTTTCCCGAACCTCTTTCACCACATTCACTCTCTAATAACAGAGGTCTGGTGCTTTTAACAGTTTGGTTGTGTTCCTTGCACACCCCTAGCAACAAACGGTATTTATATTTTCCACGTTTTTTCCTGCTAGACAGGGTTTACTTGTCAAAACCATATGAATACAAAGCTCCTCTCAAAAGCCAAGAACCTTAATAGTAAAAGAAATGACAAGAAAACGTCTTAAACTGGAATTAAAAAGTAGCTGAAGCAAGACTTATCAAACCCGGATTCAAATTGCACCAAGACATGGTCACGAACTGTGGCTTTAACATTCCAAAAGAAAAAAGAAAAAAAGTGACACAAATAGAGGAGGGGAGAGGGGAGAAAGCTGACTTGGGTCACGAACTGTGGCTTTGACAGTATACCCACGTCGGAGCAAGAGGTTCACCAGCCATGATGCTACGTAACCTGAACCTCCAGTCACGCACACCACCTTCTCTGCTCCACTCATCCTCTCACTCTCTCCAGTCACGCACGCCACCTTCTCTGCTCCACTTATCCTAAAGGCTCAGATTGTGTTTAAGACCAAGCAATTTGATCGAAGATGATACTGTTCCAACGAGTATAAGTAATTTTATGGGTGAAATACTCCGCTCGTGCACGTATCTCTGGTTAAAACTTTTTCTAGAAAGGTCCTTGTTTGACTTTGCCGTAGAAAGAACTTCGCAGACCATGAAGCTATATGTAACACCCTGGCCACCACCTTCCCTATACTTCACTAGCTCCATCATTCTTCCTGTCTGGGAATGGGAAAGGATCTGTGATTAAAGTTTTTACTTTATGGTGAGAAATAAGGGTTGTGCTGAGAAGTAAATGTGCATGGCGGTTATGTCAACCGGAAGTAAATGTGATGAGCGTACAGGGCGGGCTCAAGCTAACTCGGGTGCCTAAGGCCCCTACCCCCAAGGGGCGGCTCTACCTAGCTAGCTCGGCTGCTTAAGGCCTCCAATTTAAAATTTGCTTTAATAGGCTTATTAAATGAATCTTTAAGTTTCAAGCTATTTGGTCAATTGAAAATAGGAGGTTTCAACAATTTACAGTGGTAGGTTCCTTATGTTTCAAATGCCGTTACTAGCTATTATCTCCCCCATGTGAAACAAGAGTCACCTAATTTATTACTTTCTATTTACACTAGTCTTAGCAAGAGTTTTGCGTTGGTGATTAAAAAAAAATGCCAGCGGTGTTTAAGAAAGCCACTAAAAGTCATGATTCAAGATTAGCATATATATCTAGCAAACGGGGATAAAAAGGCATGAACCATGCATGTTTCAGTTGCATGGGATTTTTGTCACAAGTAAATACATCAGAGAAAGTAACTACATCAAAATCTATGAAGTCAATGCAAGCAATTACGACAAAACAATAAGAAATGTAACATTTTTATACACAACCCACAAGTCTTCACATGAAATTTTTCTGGGCAACTCAATTCTCGAAAACATTTGATCTACAGAATTTGAACCCAGCAAGGAAGCCAAAGAATAAATAACAAACTCACAAAACTGGGTATGTTCTGGTCTCCATATAAAATGTACCAGAAAGAATAAAGAACAAGAAAAATGGGTACTATCCAAAGAACGCAAACAGGTTTTGAACTTCTAATAGCTGTCCCAAGAACTCAAATTCTCTTGCCTTTTCTTCCACTTTTCCAGCGGAAAAACTAATAGCAAAGCAAATATTCATCTAACAGAACAAAAATCAAACTTGATAGACAAAAGCAACGAAAAAAAAATTACGAACCACCACGAATAAGGCACGGCGTTCTGAAGCTTGAGCGCAAGCAAGAGAGTGAAGGAGAAGAGCAAGCCATGGGCCACAAGAGCCTGAAGGGACTTGGCCACCCTCCTCCAAGTCATCACCCTCCTCCGGACCAACATTCCCAGGAGCAAAAATTTAGGAGAGAAAATAAAGCAGAGAAGAAATAGGGCTTACCATTAATAGTACAACAACTCAAAATCCCCAAAATTTTGGAGCTTCGACGAAGAGGAGGGGCTGAAGCTTTGGTGGCTGGGCTCAGAATGATGAAGCCATCGACAAGAAGGACTGAAAAGACAAGAGATGAATCGTGGCTGGGAGATAGAGAATTGGAGAATGGGAGAGCGCCAAAACTTGATGAGAGAGCGCCGAAACTTTTGGCGCATTCCTTAAATTTTCTTTGACAATTGAGCAGCACAAGGAAGAGAGTAACAGATTTTAGAAATCTGTAATCTATAATCTGTAATTTGTAATTTGTAACAGTAATAATACAATAGTATTAAATTAAAATAGTGTAGTATAATGTCTTATTTATTATGTACTAACATGCTATTTGCTATACATATACATGATATGTGCTATTTAAATAAATATCAATTAGATTTAGTCCATAACAACTATGAATTATAATTTAAAATATATCATATAACAATTTGAATTTTCACAACACTCTCTTTAATTTTATATTTTATTAAGTAGGTCTTTTAAAATAAATTTTTTTAAATACATGATAAAATAAAATTATATATTAAAAAGAATATAATAATATATAAAATAATTATTTACATTAAGATAGCGTTAGTTGCCAAATCTTTCGGGCATCAAAATTTCGGAGCAAGCCGAACACAGTTTGAACGTCCCAAAATTTTGACCGTACCAAATTTAGGAAGTTTTTGTCCCTAAAACAACCCTCCACATTTCCAAATATACCCCTGAAAGACCTACAGCGTAAATATATCCCAAGGGCTGGAACCCAGAAAACACATGGCCCACCTCTGCTCTGACCGAACTGACGCTTTGACCGAATTTCAAAAGCAACGGCAGCAAAGTTTGACATATTCGAGGGAACGAACGAAAAAAAAAAAAAAAAAAATGTTGCAACCATGATATAAGTGGGCGGCTCCCGGAACAACGGAACACCCCTTCAACCCCGGAGTAATTAATCTGTTGAATGGGACTGAAAATATCACATAAAACGGGCATTCAAGATCATCCTTGCATGAACGAACAAATGAATAATTCAGGGTGAGGCCCTTCCTGTTTTTTCCCGTCATCAACTGAAGTTAATGCCTGGTGGGGGATCCTTGCCCTGGCAATGAAGATGCTTGTCACTTCCAACGAGGAAGTTAAATTGACCCAGCTTCCCTTATCTTCCAGCATTATTCAAATGATTAAACAAATTGGCATGACTTCCCTTTTACATAATTCAGAAAATGAGGAAGCCCTTCTCCTTCAAGCTTTCAACAGTGTTCCCAAGACTCACTTCCAGAGGAATGAAGTTAATGCCCAAACTTCTGGCTCTGTCTTGGGATACCTTGTAGACTGGCAATGAAGGCTTGTCATCTTCAATCTGCAAAAATTTGAAATACATATAAGATCCTTATTTGATGTTGCGTTTTTTGTGTACGAATAAATCCCAATTGTTTTTTGGGTGAAAAAAACAATTGGGATGTTTTGCATTCACAAGTAGTCTTCAAATGAAAGGAGGAAAAACAAAACGTGCTCATGCAGAGATCCTCCCACTCAAATAAGAAAATTTCCTCCTTTCCTATTTCTGAGTTATCAGGGAAGGATCTCAAACCTCGCTTGGCTTTCATTCTCTCTCCTCATTAGGCACAAGGTGTCAAGGACCTCACAGGTTCTGGACAGAATACTTGAAACCTCAACAGCAATATCGTAGAATTGTAGGTCTTTGTTTTCCCATATAGTTTTAAAACTCTTACAGTTTTGAATGCACAACCACGTGAAAAAGCCTTGGTGACTAATGTAACAATATTAATAGCTCCTAAATCTAAGCCCCTGCATGATTTTCTTACTATAAACTATAGAGGCAGTTTTATCTTTAAATTATTCCTTGTAACCGTGCCGCTACCAAGACCAACTTCCCAACTTACCTTTCCCTTGCCCTAGCAACTTAATCTAGTCAAATAAATGATTTAGAATTATTATTTATATGATATGAAAGAAAATGGTGGACGAATTGAATGTTTAAGAATGTTCGACGTAACATAACTATCCCCAAAGAAACGACAATTGATACCATAACATATTACATAACCTGGCATACTCAATAGTAATACGTACATAATGAATTTACTTGCCACTGACCATGAACCACCAAAGGACTCTTACGTAATGAACTTACTTTTCAGGAAGATGCAAACTTGGGCAAATTTTCTGCAGTATCTTGAAAGCCTCAGAATAGTGTACAACTCTTCCAACTACACAATATCTGCCACTAGCAGTAGGAGTCTCAAATGCCAGGATATGTGCATCGACAACATCTCTAATATCGACAAATACATAAATTCCTTCTGCGAAAAGAAAAGGGAACTGAGAAATCCTAAAGAAAATAACTGCTGATCATAATAGAGGATCTGGAAAACACAGAAAACAATTACCATCACCAAAGAAACAAAGAGATACTCCAATACTGGATCCATGGTTGTAGTGTCCATTAAAGAGTTCTAGCACATACAATTTAGTGGAACAGGTCATATTCACTAATTATCAGGATCCACTGAACCAGTTCTAACCTTTTCTTATGCCGCCTCAATTAGTAAGACATTTGAAGCAGAAAACTCGGGAAGAATATGATTACTTTTTGTATCTTTAAATCTCTCATACCAGTTGCACACTATTTTTCTTCCTAAAGTTTATATTTATAATTCTGTACGAATTAACGAAATCCACATAATGCTCTTTAATGGCAAAAGGATACCTTTCACGAGCTTCAGAAAGGCTTCAATACTGAAAGTTGGAGCTGGCTGTATAAGTGGGCCAATGCAAAAGCCTGGACATATTGTTACCAAGTCAATGCCATGGTCTTCAGAGAATTTCCAAGCAGACTCCTCAGCTAAGGTTTTTGAGAGTGCATACCAATTCTGAATGGAAAAGAAAAGACCCCAAAACCATGAAATGTGTACTCTTTTCTTGGTTGAAGGAATTAAATGACCTAAATACAAAATCATCAACATGTGTCTGATTTCATTAAGATAAGAATATAAGCTCTAATCCAACCCTGATGTATTTTCCAGAGAATCATGAAACTGGAATTAATAGTCTTGTCCAATGAATTACAAGTCGCCACTAGGTTAAAAATCACAAGAAAAAAGAAGAAGCAAAAAGAGCTTAAAATTTGATATGGACACCACAAGATTAAAAATCACAAAGACAAACCACAAATTTGTTTCCTGAGCTAATATACATTTATTTACTCACGCACAAGCAAATTCTTAACATAGACACAAAGACATAAACCACAAATATAAATTTCGAGAGATTATATTCTACCGTTGCTTGGAAAATCCGGATCTTGATTTCAACTGAATATAAAGTGTAAATAAAGAAAAACTTGATAAAGTGATGTGTGAGAAACTAAAGAATGTGTCCTATACTCACCTTCAGCTCTTCACATCTAACTGTATCTGAAAACCAAGTCTCATCAAGAACCACCTCAGGGGACAGAGGTTTCCTGTGGCACATAACTGAAGATATTGAAGCTGTTATAACCACTCTCTTGACAGAAGGAGCTTTTGCACATGACCTAAGAACGTTAAGAGTTCCCTTCACTGCTGGATCAATTAGTTCTGACTGAACCATAAGACAAAATGCAGAACTAGCACCATAAGAATAAATTTATAAATGCAAACTTTGAAAAGGATATTAATGCTCGCAGAAATAGAATACATGCTTTTTTAGCAATTTTTTTGTGTACTAATCTTGTTCTTGCATCACATGGTAACTTCTCTGATGTCTTATGTACAATTTCTGCGTAGACATTCAAGCATTTACTTTCGTAACTTTCAACCTAGAAGCATTACATGCAACAATTGTTTGTTCTGGCTATGTTGAACAACTGCAGATTACAATGTGGTAAGAATAAAACATCCTCTTCCTTTAAGCTGCAATGAAAATTATAAAATATTTAGACCTTTTAAAAGCCATAACATATGCATGTTTCCTAGGAGTATATGTTTCCTCCGTGACATGGTTGCAGTTCGTTGCCAATGTTAATGATTCTCCTTTTACAACTTCCTACGTTAGCCCGGTATTGAAAAGCTTTTCTCGTTGATTCCCACTTACAGGATTAAGGCGTCATAAGTCTCTTCATAGTCAAGTGTAAATTCTTAATTTTTGCTAATTTATTGCTTCGATACTATGGCCTAGGATTGATTCTTTTGGCCAAGGCACAATCGCAATGCAAGAATCACAGGTCGCTGAAGCACGGGAGCTGGCATATGGTGCTTTTTAAGTGCTATACCTAGTCTTGTGGATGCTGGACACCCCCTTCAACAATTCAAAAGCAAGCCTTCAATAATTCCAGCTTGTTGCTTATAGTATGCATTAGCAGTAAACAAAATATCATGGACGAACCTGTGGGTTACTGGTTACGAAAAAAACAGGGGATGCTGTATGAAAAACACCTTGGCATCCTTCAACAATGGGATCAAAGCAACCTTCTTCCAGCAAATCTGCTTTGAATAACTGAAGTCTTTCCTTAGCTCCATCAAGTGCAAGTAAATGCTCTGTTTTCTTTGGATCATCAGTGGAATATATATGCAAAAAATTCCATCTATAATGCTAACTGCTAAGTTAGTTATATCAAGCACAGCACCAAAAATACATGGGAATTAAAGAAACAAATAAAAGAGGAGCAACTACCCACTTCAAATCCAGTACAAGGGTGAGCAATTACCAGGTACATCAACGGTTACATAATGTATAAGATGGAACTATGCTAAGATGACAGAACTGTCAATCTTAAGATGACAGGTCAAAGATTCACCAGATAAATTTTGTAAGAGATAACATGTTTACGCCCCCTACTGCGCTTATTTGTGTCACAAATTCACTTCGAATAACATGATAAGCAACTTACAGGATAAAAAGGGATATCGTAAAAACTGGATGAAGGAATGACAAGCCTCCTAGGGTACCATTTTCCATGGTTAATATACGCAGACAATTTGTTACTAGAAGGAAAGAGGGTTGGTGCTTTAACGATAATTTGTAGGAAAGTGCATATTGAATAGGTTTTTACTTTTTTTGTTTTCAATTTGTAGGGGGTCCGTTTATAGCCTCACCCACCCATCCTTTCCTACTTAAATTCAATTAGTAGAATAAACGAAAACTCATAGTGCTAAAAGACACAGGTGAGTTTTTACATTTTGTTGTTACTAAGCAAGATCAAAATTACGAAATAGACTTATAGCCTCGTTTTCTCCTCTTTCTTTCCCCAACCTCGTTCACCACATTCACTCTCTAATAACAGGGGTCTGGTGCTTTTAACAGTTTGGTTGTGTTCCTTGCACACCCCTAGCAACAAACGGTGTTTATATTTTCCACGTTTTTTCCTGCTAGACAGGGTTTACTTGTCAAAACCATATGAATACAAAGCTCCTCTCAAAAGCCAAGAACCTTAATGGTAAAAGAAATGACAAGAAAACGTCTTAAATTGAAACTAAAAAGTAGCTGAAGCATGACTTATCAAACCCGGATTCAAATTACGCTAAGACATGGTCACGAACTGTGGCTTTAACATTCCAAGAGAAAAAAGAAAAAAAGGTGACACAAATAGAGGAGGGGAGAGTGGAGAAAGCTGACTTGGGTCACGAACTGTGGCTTTGACAGTATACCCACGTCGGAGCAGGAGGTTCACCAGCCATGATGCTACGTAACCTGAACCTCCAGTCACGCACACCACCTTCTGTGTTCCACTCATCCTGTCATTCTCTCCAGTCCCGCACACCACCTTCTCTGCTCCACTCATCCTAATAGGCTCAGATTGTGTTTAGAACCAAACAATTTGAACGAAGATGATATTATTCGAACGAGTATAAGTAATTTTATGGGTTAAATACTCCGTACGTATCTCTGGTTAAAACATTTTCTAGAAAGGTCCTTGCTCGACTTTCTCCTGCCGCGGTGAATGCGGTTAACAACTTTTTCGAATACAACCGTTGTTAATGAGGCCCGCCAACTTTTTTTTTTCCGACTTCGCAAGCAGAACCCAGTCATAGCTAATGGGCATGCGGCTACGTGGAACCGCATTAACTGTGTATCGTGAAAATTAGCGCATTAACTGTGGAACCGCATTAACTGGGTAATGCAAGCTGACAGCAGTGCTGATTGAATCATTGAGGGAGAGGTGGAAACAATGAAGACCTTGATTTGCCAGCATCCTAGTTGGAAGTTGATATGGACACCTCGCACTGGAAATGAACTAGCTCATCGAATAGCCCGGTGGGGGCAGCAGAGTGATCAACAAGAAGGAGATATTTGTATTGATGATGTGCCGAATCATGTAACGCTTTTGTGACGATCCTGCCTTTAATGGCAGTGTTTGTTAATAAAGATTTCATATTAAATATTAAAAAAAAAAAAGAAGGTGTACCGTGAACGCAGGACCGTTGTAGGTCAAAGTGAACCTTTATGAAAAAAGGTTGAACCATAGAAGCCTAATTTTATTGCCATTATTATTTTTGAATCCCAATTTAATTCCCATGAGTTGTGTAAACTTAAGTAAAATTTAGCCCAATCTGAAGACTCAAGGTTCATCTTCAGCAGTTTCAAGTACTTACCGGGTAAAACTTCTTAATTAATTATATATAATTTGTTTTTAAGAAATATATACCGTTGTAAAATCTGAAGAAATGCAGTTTCGGATGATGTGGATAAAAGTTATCCTCCACAAATTGGCATTATTCACTAGATCTCCAGATGTGATTTTATTTCGCTATAGGAAGACAATGAGAGGTGCCTTTCTTTTGCCTAGATTCCAATCACACCTTCGAAGGAGCCCAAGTTGAGTCCTCCACATATTACTTACTGTATAGAATCAGCCCATAACGAGTCCTCAAAGCAGATTTTTTCAAGCTAATTCATATGCAAAGATCTCTGAGTTTCAGTCAGACAATGAAAATTTAAATGAATAACTAAAAGAGAAAAAAGAGAGAGACAAAAAATTGAAATAAAATCTCTAAGAAGAAAATAAATAAATAAAATAGAGTGAGTTTATTGATTTGATTGGTATTATATTTCTGATATTCACAGAATATATATATATATATATATAAAAGATGAATATACTTATTGATATATATTTCACTGTAAAATGAAGCATAAGAGACGTCCGTCAAAGCTGAAAGGAAGAAGAACAGCAGGTGTCTCAAGTGATCCAATCAAAGTTCAGAGAATGCCATGGACAAAGAGCTTTCAAGGATGGTCAACCATTGGCGGAGTACATGCATGCCTATTAAAAAAAACAGAGAGTTTTTGCGAGACACATCTAACCCATTGAAGTTATGAAAGAGCCTGACCAAAGGGAGATGAGCAATTAGGGAAGAACAAGTTGGATAGACAGTTTCCCTTATTAAAGAAACTTCCAACATTAGCAAAACATAGAGCAAATAAAGTGCAAATGATGGGAAGGACGACCATAAACAAATTGTACAACTCATTTCCATGACTTCCCGTTTAACAAACCGCATAATTCAGAAAATGAGGAAGCCCTTCTCCTTCAAGCTTTCAACAGTGTCCCTAAGACTCACTTCCAGAGGAATGAAGTTAATGCCCAAACTTCTGGCTCTGTCTTGGGATACCTTGTAGACTGGCAATGAAGGCTTGTCATCTTCAAATCTGCAAAAATTTGAAATACATATAAGATCCTTATTTGATATTGCGTTTTTGGTGTACGAATACATCCCAATTGTTTTTTGGGTTAAAAAAACAATTGGGATGTTTTGCATTCACAAGTAGTCTTCAAATGAAAGGAGGAAAAACAAAACGTGCTCATGCAGAGATCCTCCCACTCAAATAAGAAAATTTCCTCCTTTACTATTTCTGAGTTATCAGGGAAGGATCTCAAACCTCGCTTGGCTTTCATTCTCTCTCCTCATTAGGCACAAGGACCTCACAGGTTCTGGACAAAATAGTTGAAACCTCAACTGCAATATCGTAGAATTGTAGGTCTTTGTTTTCCCATACAGTTTGAAACTCTTACAGTTTTGAATGCACAACCACGTGAGAGAGCCTTCATGACTAACATAACAATATTGCTAGCTACTAAATGTAAGCCCCTGCATGATTTTCTTACTATAAACTATAGAGGCAGTTTTATCTTTCAATTATTCCTTGTAACTGTGCCGCTCCAAGACCAAATTCCCAGATTACCTTGCCCTTGTCCTAGCAACTTAGGTGGTGTTTAAGTGCCAAAATTTTGGGTCTGATTAAAAAATTATAAAATAATCTATCTCTCTCCATCAAATTATTCTTTTTTATTATAATATTAATTCAAATCTTATCTCTCTTCACTTTTTCACAAACTCCCATAACCCAAAATTTCAACCATCCCAAAATTTTTAAAATCAAACACTACCTTAACCTAGTCAAATAAATGATTTAGAATTATTATTTATATGATACGAAAGAAAACGATGGGAGGAATTGAATGTTTAAGAATGTTTGACGTAACATAACTATCCCTGAAGAAACGACAATTGATACCAAAACATACATAACCTGGCATACTCAATAGTAATATGTACATAATGAATTTAGTTGCCACTGACTATGAACCAATAAAGGACTCTCAAGTAATGAACTTACTTTTCAGGAAGATGCAAACTTGGGCAAATTTTCTGCAGTATCTTGAAAGCCTCAGAATAGTGTACAACTCTTCCAACTACACAATATCTGCCACTAGCAGCAGGAGTCTCAAATGCCTGGATATGTACGTCGACAACATTTCTAATATCGACAAATCTATAAATTCCATCAGGAAATGTTTGAGTTCCTGCACACAGAGAGAGAGAGAGTCAGCAGTAGAAGGATATGAAGCAGAAGGGAAAAAGTTCACTAATAGCGTCACAAGTACTATATGAAAGGCAGTGACTGGAATGAGAATAAATTTCTACAGCAACTACACTTGAACATGGAATTTCATTTTGATCACTCTGACCATTTGACCAACGGAATATGCCTTGAAAGCATTTTCAAGATGGTTCACCTTATATGGCAGGTATACCCTGCTTTCAGCAGAAGCTAATTACTGTTGTTACCTTGTACAAGATGAATATCTGGCACAAAGAATATCTTTGGGCAGTGAATGATGGGATGGGACATTTGTTGTCCGTGGAATACAGGTTGATCCTCAGCCTTTATGTTTCATGTGGAATTAGAGGGGTTTGCACTTTGCAGATTAAGACCAGGAACTTTCACATTCAAAGTTTTCAGGAAAACAATGCAGTAAAACCTTTTGTGAAAAGAGAAGGGAACTGAGAAATCCTAAAGAAAATAACTGCATAATAGAAGATCTGGAAAACACAGAAAACAATTACCCATCACCAAAGAAACAAAGAGATACTCCACCATTGGATCCATGCTGGTAGTGTCCAGTAAAGAGTTCTAGCACATACAATTTAGTGGAACAGGTCATGTTCACTAATTGTCAGAATCCACTGAACCAGTTCTAACCTTTTTTTATGTCACCTCAATTAGTAAGACACTTGAAGCAGAAAAATTGAGAAGAATATGATTACTTTTTGTATCTTTAAATCTCTCATACCAGTTGCACGCTATTTTTCTTCCTAAAGTTGATATTTATAATTCTGTACGAATAAACGAATTCCACAAAATGCTGTTTAGTTGCAAAAGGATACCTTTCACGAGGTTTAGAAAGCCTTCAATACTGGAAGTTGGAGCTGGCTGTAAAAGTGGGCCAATGACGAAGCCTGGACATATTGCCACCAAGTCAATGCCATGGTCTTCAGAGAATTTCCAAGCAGACTCCTCAGCTAAGGTTTTTGAGATTGCATACCAATTCTGAAAGAAAAGAAAGGACCCCAAAACCTTGAAATGGGTGCTCTTTTTTGGTTGAAGGAATTAAATGACCTAAATACAAAATCGTCAACATGAGTCTGATTTCATTATGATAAGAATAGAAGCTCTGATCCACCCCTGATGTATTTTCCAGAGAATCATGAAACTGGAATTAATAATCTTGTCCAACAAAATAAAGTCAACACTAGGTTAAAAATCATAAGAAAAAAAAGTAAAAAGAGCTTAAAATTTGATATGGATATATAACTGAGAAAGCAAGGTAACAGCAGAGACCACCTTGACTGGAGAAAAAACCTGACATACATTGTGCTGCTCTTCTCCAATGTTTCCCGAGCTAATATACATTTATTTAATCACAAACAAGCAAATTCTTAACATAGACACAAAAACATAAACCACAAATATAAATTTCAAGAGATTAAATATTCTACCGTTGATTGGAAAATCCGGATCTTGATTTCAACTGAATATAAGAGTGTAAATAAAGAAAAACTTGATAAAGTGATGTGAGAAACTACAGAATGTCTCGTATATGCACCTTCAGCTCTTCACATCTAACTGTATCAGAAAACCACGTCTCATCAATAACCACATCAGGGGTCAGAGGTTTCCCGTTGAACATAACTGAAGCCACAGAAGCTGTTATAACCACTCTCTTGATAGAAGGAACTTTTGCACATGACCTAAGAACGTTAAGAGTTCCCTTCACTGCTGGATCAATTAGTTCTGACTGAAACATAAGACAAAATGCAGAACTAGCACCATAAGAATAAATTTATGAATGCATGCTGTGAAAAGGATAATAATGCTCGCAGAAATAGAATACATGTTTTTTCAGCTATTTTATAGTGTACTAATCTTGTTCTTGCATCACATGGTAACTTCACTGATATCTTATGTGCAATTTCTGCGTAGACATTCAAGCATTTACTTTCATAACTTTCAACCTAGAAGCATTACATGCAACAATTGTTGGTTCCGGCAATGTTGAACAACTGCAGATTACAATGTGGTAAGAATAAAACATCCTCTTCCTTTAAGCTGCATTAAAATAATAAAATAATTAGATCTTTTAAAAGCCTTAACATATATATGTTTCCTAGGAGTATATATTTCCTCCAGGACATGGATGCAGTTCATTGCCAATGTTAATGATTCTCCTTTTACAACTTCCTAGGTTAGCCTGTATTGAAAAGCTTTTCTCTTTGATTTGCCACTTACTGGATTAAGGAGTCATAATTCTCTTCATAGTCAAGTGTAAATTCTTGATTTTTTCTATCCAATTTTATCCCATTTATTGCTTCAATACTATGGCCTGGGATTCATTTTTTTGGCCAAGACACAATCTCAAAGCAAGAATCACAGGTCGCTGAAGCAAGGGAGCTGGCATATGGTGCTTTTAAGGTTTTTTTTTAAATAATTAAAAAAAAAAGCAATAATTCAGCATATTAGAGGCAAAAAGCAGGAATGTCTTGTTGCTTATACCTTGCATTAGACAGTAAGCATAATATCATGGACGAACCTGTGGGTTACTGGCCGCCAAAAAAACAGGGGATGCTGTATGAAAAACACCTTGGCATCCTTCAACAACGAGATCAAAGCATCCTTCTTCCAGCAAATCTGCTTTGAATAACTGAAGTCTTTCCTTCGCTCCATCAAGTGCAAGTAAATGCTCTGTTTTCTTTGGATCATCTGTGGAATATATATGCAAAAAATTCCATCTATAATGCTAACTGCTAAGTTAGTAATATCAAGCACAGCACCAAAAATACATGGGAATTAAAGAAACAAATAAAAGAGGAGCAACTACCCACTTCAAATCCAGTACAAGGGTGAGCAATTACCAGGTACATCAACGGTTACATAATGATTAAATGACAAAACAAATTCACTTCGAATAACATGATAAGCAACTTACAGGATAAAAAGGGATATCACAATCGCTAATACACAATCGAGATTGTTTATATTTTATAATAATAATTCATATACGCCAAGCTATGAGAAACGTTTGAAGACGCTCCACTATCAAAGCAATTGGGCCAACCACATGGGAGAAACATGGATCTTGAAATAATGGGTTCAATCACCCAGGGGCAATCTGCCAAATCTCTGCCAACGGCGTCCACAACAACTGAAGAATCCCCTTCAAAGAGAACATCAGACCAAAGTGCAAGACAAGCCACCTGAACTCCTGAACACCCAACAACATCGCCTCTGCTTCACCCACCAGAGGATCAACAGTAGAAAGCTTCTTGGTTTCTGTATGAATGATGGTACCCACAAAGTCACAGCAAACACAGGCAGCCATAGCAAAGGAAGGTCTAATCGCCACATCAACATTGATCTTAATACTCCCTCACGGTGGAGGAAGCCAGCCAATAGCTCGATACTGGGAATTAGCTCTCCAAGCAACCACATGTTGCTGAGTAATGCGTCTGAGCTTATCCAACAAAGCAGGGATCTCAGAAGGGGGCTTGCCATGAACAATACGGTTGCGTTCAAACCAAACAACATCCAACGCATTAGCTGCATAAAGTTGGAAATGGTGCCTCTCTTCCACAGGAATATCAATAAGAGCAGGATCAATAATAACAGAGATCCAATGGACAATAGGATGAGGAACAAAACGATCAATCATTAATGGCCATGGAGCTTCTCGCCAAAGAACGTAGCTCACCTTACATTCAAGAAATAGATGCTTCATAGATTCCAGATGAGTGGCACATAAAGGGCAGACACTAGTCTCCAAAACAACTTGGTGGAGGGCTAGATCCACTTTCCAGGCCAACTAAAGTTTTCTATTGGGCCACAATAGTCTTCCATAACAATAATTTCAAGCGGGAATGAAGTTTGAGTTTCCATAGCAATTTCCACTTGTGCATGGGCAGTGGACTCCGGGCTTCAACAAAGGGAGGTAACGAGGCAACTTAACTGTTTTTTTTCGACATCGCATCGTAGCCAATGGCATGCCGTTATGTGGCCTGTCCCTCCCTCTCTCCCAGCCGAAGCCACGCAACCACAAAAAATTTGCAGCGTCACTTTCCACGTCAACTATTCAATCGAAACGGCACCCACAGGTTCCGCATCTCCCAGGGCGTATAAGTTCCTATTTTACTTAATATTTAATAGGTTATAGGTTCTAATTTAAATATTTTAATTTAATAAAAAAATAAGTCTCAAATTATCAGTTAAATTTTTTAAAATCTTAATTTAATAAAAAAAATATAATTTAAAATTTTAAAATAGATGACTTTTAACTTTAAAATTAAAAAAAAATTATTGAACTTCCAATTCTAAAATTGACAAAAAAAAACTATCGGACTTTTAACTTTTAAGTTAATTTTATACTTTTATTTTATATATGTTGTAGTAATCACTTTTTTATCTAGAGAAAATTAAGAAATTGAGATTGTTTAGTACTGTATAGTTTTATTTTAAATTTCTATTTGTGTTTATTGTAGTTATCATTTTTTAATTTAGGATAATTTTGAAATATCTAATATGTCTAATAAAAAATAAGAATCAGGATATGAAAAGTAAAAAAAAAAACAAAAAATGGAGAACGAAGTTTTTTAAAACTAAAACTAATAAAATAAGATCTACTATGAAGCAAGAAAGATTAAATTTATTAGCTATATTATTAATTAAAAATGATCTATTGACAAATCTTGAATACAAAACTTTGATAAGTAATTTTGCATCTCAAAAAGTAGGAATAATAATTTTTAACTAAAATTTATTGATATTTTTATATTTTAATATAATAATTTATTATAAATGGTCTCTTTTATAGTTTCGCCTAAGGCCCCATTTATGTTAGAGGCGGCCTGACACCTCCTCCCCTTATATTCCCAACTCCACCTCTCTGTATTTCATTACTTCACAGCTTGTGCTCACCTATCTCTTTCTCTTTCAAGGCTTGACTTTTGTGTTTGTGGTCGTGGTTGCCTGCTCAATCCTATGGCTTCTGAACCTCAGAGATTTCTTTAATGTCTTGAGAGGCTGGTGAGGAACCCTGAACTCTCTCAGTTCACATCCTTAATATTGGGCTTTGCCACCCGGAGAAGCAGTGGCTGAATTAAGACTCAAGTTGAGAGGGGTAAATTCTTAGGGCGAAATGATAATTTTTTTTTTTGTACTTAATGCAAAATGTCTTAGAATTAAAATATCAATATAATTTCATTCATGCAATATCAAATGTTTGCTCGCAGTAGCAGAGTTAGGAATTTATCTTTAGGGGGCCAAAATAATATTATAATGCTTATTTTTATTTTTATATTATATGCTTTATTATATGTACTTAAAATATGAAAAAGTTTTGTATAAATACAATTCAGATTATGAAAAATATTCTCAAAAGTTAAGAATATATAGCACGGGTTTATTTATATTAGTTAAAAATTGAGTATGCTAGAGATAATACAAATAAATATAATGTAGAGATAATACAAAAGTAGATATATATATATATATATATATATATATATATAAAGAGTTTAAAAATACTAAAGAGGAGAAAACACTCATATTCTCTATTTTTAAAATAAATATATTTTTTAAAATTCAGAAAATTTTACTATTCAAAAGTTAGAGTTTTAAGAAAAATTCTAGAATTTTGAAAATTTAAGTTGAATCTCGAATATTTTTTAGTCTTATATATCAAATGTGTTTTTAAATTTTGTCCAAACTAAAAGTGATAGGTTATTGTTAAATATTCAAGGACAAAATGTATATTTCAAATTCCTAAGAGGCTAAAAAATAGTTTGAGTGGACATTTTTGAAAATTTTGGGGGAGCCAAAAATATATTTTGTCAAAAATAGCATATGGGCAAACGGGAGGGGATAATTTTCAAAATCTTAGGGGGGTGGCACTCCTTGCCACCCCCTCCCTCCGCTACTGCGCAGGGCATCTTTGAGCATTGATAGATTAGGCAATTGTCTAAGACCCCAACTTTTTATTTTACTTAATATTTAATAAGCCCTTATTTTAACTTAACAAAAGAAAAACACAAGTCTCCAAAACTTTACAAGCTCTCACTAACTCATAGGTGATATTGAGAATTTGAGATTAAGTTAAATACTGTATATCAAATACAAGTATTACTTATAGAATATTATTAACAATACAGGTAACGGTTGCTTTTGTAGAAGGAAAATTTTCAAAACTAAAACTAAAAAAAGATTAAATAGATTAGCTATAATATCAATTCAAAATAATCTATATTGTCAAATCTTAAACACAAAATTTTGATAAGTAATTTTGCATCTCAAAACGCAAGAGACTCCAATTATCTTAGAGGCCGCCTGACGAGAAGAGTTCACCCACAAGAACAAGGACTCCCAAATCAAGTATCTACTAGCCCAGGCGACAAAATCATCCCCATCAAGCCCTTTACCCAAGTTTTGGTGGTGATTGATAGCGCTTCAAGCTTGGATTCCCGGCTGCGCACAACCAGGTAGCAGGTACAAGATGCCTTTTGAAGAACCTAGAAGAGGTGGCCAAGAAGCGAGACGAGGAAGTTCCATTCTGCAGATAAATCACCACAGAAGGAGATCAAATATTAGCACCTCGTAGAACATCTCGAGGCGATATCACGACTAAAAGCACACGGCATACCTAGCCTCCATGAAACACCAACCTTCAGTCCGTCATGCAATGTCGGTTTCACAATCAATTCAACATTATTTCCCAAGAATGTAATCAGAGCAGAGAAAAAGTTCAGCATGACTTGCTGCAAGAAAGAAATGTCAAGCACATTTGTTTTGATCGTGTGTTCCAAAAGTGATGCTTCAGGCCGATTGAATTTCAGCAAGCACGAAAAAACTAGCCTATCTAATGTGTACCATCTTTCCTTGAAAGGGTTGGAAAAACAATAACCGTTCTTTGGTGGTTTTCTTCGAGCAGCTAGGGTTAGTGAATCGCTTGCTTGAGAGATGGATGGAAGGGAATGCGAAATTAGTCGATTGCTGTAGAAAAGAGACCAAGGTCATGCCTACGTCGAGAGAGAATGAAGAGTCGGGACCTCATCAGTACTTTCAAGGTAAACGAAAGTCTTGAAGAAGCTACCTAAAAACGGAAAAGTTAGGCAAACGAATCAAGCAATCTGGGGCATGCATGCATCGGCAGCAAGCTTATAAGGATCTTTTTCTTAAATCTTGCCGAAACCGATTGCACGTGGCCGAACTGAGCTGAGCGAAAACTTAGGAACCTTTCTGAGAAAAATTCGAACCATAGAAATCGGCAGAGTATTTAAGCCTAATTTTATTATTATTTTTGAATCCCAAGTTAATTCTCATGAGTTGTGTAACCTTAAGTAAAATTTAGCCCAATCTGAAGACTCATGGTTCATCTTCAACAGTTTCAAGTCACTTGCCGAGTAAAAATTCTTAATTAATCTTATAAATATAATTTGTTTTTAAGAAATATATATCGTTGTAAAATCTGAAGAACAGCAGTTTCGGATGCTGTGGATAAAAGTTATCCTCCACAAATTGGCATTATTCACAAGATCTCCAGATGTGATTTTCTTTCACTATAGGAAGACAATGAGAGATGGCTTTTCCATTGCCTGGATTCCAATCACAGCTTCGAAGGAGCCAAAGTTGAGTCCTCCACATATTGCTTTCTGTATAGAATCAGCCCATAACGAGTCCTCAAAGCAGATTTTTTCAAACTAATTCATATGCAAAGATCTCTGAGTTTCAGTCAGACCATGAATATTTAAATGAATAACTAAAAGATACAAAAGGAGAGACAAAAAATTGAAATAAAATCTCTAAGAAGAAAATAAATAAAAAATTGAGTGAAAATAAATAAAAAATAGAGTGAGTTTATTGATTTGATTGGTATTATATTTCTGATATTCACAGAACATATATATATATATATGGAAGAAGATGAATTTACTTATTGATATATATTTCACTGTAAAATGAAGCATAACATACGTCCGTCAAAACTGAAAGGAAGAAGAACAGCAAGTGTCCCAAGTGATCCAATCAAAGTTCAGAGAATGCCATGGACAATGAGCTTTCAAGGATGGTCAACCATTGGCGGAGTACATGCATGCCTATAAATAACAAAAGAGAGTTTTTGCGAGACGCATCCGTCCCGTTGAAGTTATGAAAGAACCTGACCAATGGGAGATGAGCAGTTAGGGAAGAACAAGTTGGATAGACAGTTTCCCTTATTAAAGAAACTTCCAAGATTAGCGAAACCTAGAGCAAATAAAGTGCAAATGATGGGAAGGACGACCATAAACAAATTGTACTACTCATGTTGGATTGGGCTACACTCAATAATTAATTTGTCTATGAAGCAAAGTGGAGAAAATAAAATACTTCAACAAAGGTTTTATTCCACTTACTTGAGAAATAACACAAAGGTTACATGGATATTTATAGTCTACAATGAGACTTTACAACTTCTAAAACATAAACCCAATCTCACATAATTCACCATAGTAAATCTCATTTAACCCCCACATAATGAGAATATTAAAAAGCTCTCTAATTCTTCAACTTTGTAACCTATGAGAATACTAAAAGACATAACCTCTCCATTAACTAATTTTATTGGAAATAAACTCTAATTAAGTTTAATAACTAACACCCCCTCTTAAACTTAATTTTGTAACTCCCAGCAAACTCCTTATCTTGCAAAATATTTCACCCTTGAGGGGCTTGGTGAAAATATCGGCAACTTGATCTTGTGACTTCACGAACTTGAGCTCCACCTCCTTTTTAGCTACACATTCTCGAATGAAATGAAATTTTGTGTCGATGTGCTTGCTTCGATCATGAAAAACTGGATTCTTGGCCAAAGCTATAGCCGACTTGTTATCCACAAAAATCTCCGTTGGATCATTTTCCAAGACATGAAGCTCCTTCAACAAAGATCTTAGCCAAATTGCTTGACAAACACAACTTGACATAGCAACATACTCTGCTTCACAAGTGGATAGTGTAACAATGGGTTGCTTCTTTGAGGACCAACTAAAAGCCGCACTTCCCATGAAGAAAACAAACCCGGTTGTACTTTTTCTTTCATCAACATCTCCATCATCACTATCACAATAGCCTAAAATCAAAGAATATGTTCAAGTGTACCTTTGATGTACCAAGAAAGAATATCCGGACCTTGTGCAAGTTAAATATCTCAAACTTCCAACAAGACTTTTGAAAAATGTTGGATCTACTTTTTCTCCATTTTCATGCCTTGACAATTTGATGCCACATTCTACGGGTGTGCTCACCGGCTTGCAATCATCCATTTTGAATTTCTTAAGAATGTCTTTAGCATAACATTCTTGAGAAATAAAAATGTCATCCTCCATTTGCTTTACTTCGATGCCAAGATAAAAACACATGAGACCAAGATCCGTCATCTCAAACTCCCGAGCCATTACTTTCTTGAATTCTTCAAACATGGTAGGGATTACTTCCTGTAAAAATCAAGTCATCCACATACAAACATACGAGAAATATATCTCCATATGAATTCACCTTTGTATAAAGAGCATGTTCATAGGGACACTTCAAAAAATTGTTATCTTGAAAGTATTGTCAATTCTACTATTCCACGCCCTTGGTGCTTGCTTTAAGCCATACAAGGCTTTCTTCAATTTCAAAACTTTCTCTTCATGCCTTTCACAATATAACCCAAAGGTTGTTCCACATAGACTTCATTTTCAAGAAAGCCATTCAAGAAAGTGGATTTGACATCCATTTGATGGATTTTCCAACTATGTTGAGCCGCCAAAGAAATAATTAATCGAATAGTTTCCAAGCGGGCAACGGGTGCAAATACCTCATCATAGTCAATTCCGGGCCTTTGACTATATCCTTTGGCAACTAGTCTTGCCTTGTACCTCTCCACTTCCACCACTCGAATTCTTCTTTGCTTTGTACACCCATTTGACGCCAATTGGTTTTTTCCCTTTTGGAAGTATTGCAAGCTCCCACGTTTCATTCTTCTCTATGGCTTTGATTTCTTCATCCATAGCATTCCTCCACCTTTTGTCTTGTGCCGCTTCTTCAAAATTCATAGGCTCACTATCGGCAAAGAGACAAAAAAGTGTTAGATCATGTAATCTTTCCGTTACCTCTTTCTTCTATTTTCTTATATTCTTTTCCTTATTTACTTAAGTTTTTTATCAATTATTTTACTTTCAAACAACTTTTAATGCCATCCAAAATTCATTTCTCGCTATCTTACAAAAATAAAGAAATAATCTTCTTTTGAATCCTATCCTATTTACTTCCTCAACTCAAATCCGCATAATAATTCTTGTTCATGGTTAGATCTTATATAACTATTAGCTTTGGATCTTTGAATCATCTACCAATGAACACTTTTGCTCACTATGTATCTCCTTTACTCCGACACTTTATACAATATTCAAAAACAGCAATGTAACATACTTGATTCCGCTCCATTCTTCTTGAGGAGTTTTGTCTTGCAAACTTTTTGTGGGACATCGATTTGATAAGTACACCGCACAAGCAACCGCTTCCGCCCAAAATTCTTTTGGTAAATCTTTGCTTTTCAACATACTCCGAGCCATGTTGAGAATGGTTCGATTTTTTCTCTCGGCAACCCCATTTTGTTGTGGAGATCTTGGAACCGTTAAAGGATGGTGAATACCATTTTCTTGACAAAATCTTTTGAAGGCATTTGATGTGTATTCACCCCCTCTATCGGATCGTAAAGCCTTTATTTCATAGCCACTTTGTTTTTCAACAAGTGTTTTGAAATTTTTGAATGTTTCAAATACTTCCGATTTTTCTTTGAGAAAATAAACCCATGTTTTTTGGCTAAAATCATCAATAAATAGAAGGAAGTATTTGTTCTTACCAAATGATGGTGGATTGAATGGGCCACAAACATCCGAGTGAACAAGTTGTAGTGGTTTTGTTGCTCTTGTACTAGCCTCCTTTGGAAAGCTTTTTCTTGATTGCTTCCCAAAGAGACATCCTTCACAAAGTTGATTTGGATGCTCAATAGAAGGCAAGCCATTCACCATCTTCTTCTTGGCTAGCAATTGAAGTCCTTCAAAATTCAAGTGTCCAAGTCTCAAGTGCCAAAGCCAATTTGAATCTTCAACACAAGTCTTCAAGCATTTTGCCACATCGGTTTGAATGTTGAGTAGAAACATCCGGTTCTTTGTCATAGGAACTTGGGCTATCAAACTCCCAATTTCATCTCTTATTGAAAGACTACGATTTTTCATTAGAATATCATAGCCTTTCTCTAAGAGTTGTCCTAGACTCAAAATATTGCTCTTCATGCTTGGCACATAATAAACATTAGTAATAAATTGATGGCCTCCATTTTTCAACCGAATCAAAATTGTACCTTTTCCCTTGATCGAAACTTTGGACAAGTCTCCAAAAGTAACCTTTCCGCTAACGGATTCGTCAATCTCCACAAACTTTTTTTATCTCCGCACATATGGTTACTTGCCGCATTGTCAAGATACCACAAATTCTTCTCTTCATTTTCTTCTCCTTTGTACGCCAACAACAAAGTGTGCTCCGTTTCTTCTTTTTCGACATAATTAGCTTCTTCTTCAACATTGTTAGTGCTTCTACACTCCCATGAATAATGACCATATTTTTCACAATTGAAACATTGGATTTGGGATTTGTCATACCTCCTTGGATTTGATCTTGAATTGTTTCCTTTTCCACGCCCTCTTGATGATTGTCCCTTGTCTCCATTATTGGAAAAATGATGATCATCTCTACCACGTCCTCTTCCTCTTCCATTTCTTCCTCGGCCTCTACCTCGACCACGGCCACGTCCTCTTCCTTTGTGACCACCATCTCGCTCCTCTTCCTTGTCTTTGAGAGAGAGCTTTGTAGCTAGAACTTGCTCTAATGACTCTTCCTTCTTCTTGTTGAGCCTTTCTTCGTGAGCTTGTAGAGATCCCATGAGTTCATCAATTGTGATGGCTTCCAAATCTTTCGACTCCTCGATAGCCACAACGATGTAGTCGAATTTTGATTGCAAAGAACGAAGGATCTTTTCGATGACACGAACATCTTCCAACTTTTCTCCGTACCTCTTCATTTGATTGGCTATGGCCAACACACGTGAAAAGTAATCCGCCATTGACTCGATTCTTTCATGCGTAAGACTTCAAATTCACCTCTTAGTGTTTGAAGTCGAACCTTCTTCACTTTGTCCACTCCTTGGTAGGAGGTTTGTAAAATCTCCCATGCTTGCTTGGAGGTGGTTGCATTTGCCACTTTTTCAAACATAGCTTCATCCAAACATTGATGGATGAGCATGAGCGCTTGTTGATCCTTCTTCCGGGTCTTCTGAAAAGAATCCCTTTGAGTAGGACTCAATTGAGCATCCTCACTAGGCTCTTCAAAGCCTTTCTCTACAACATCCCATGCATCTTGGGATCCAAGCAACGCCTTCATTCGAATGCACCAATTATCAAAATTGTTTTTCGAAAGGAGAGGAAAATGAAAGGGAAATGTGGAATTGGCCATTTTTCTAGGATCAAGAACTTGGCTCTGATACCACTTTGTTGGATTGGGCTACACTCAATAATTTGTCTATGAAGCAAAGTGGAGAAAATAAAATACTTCAACAAAGGCTTTATTCCACTTACTTAAGAAATAACAAAAAGGTTACATGGATATTTATAGTCCACAATGAGACTTTACAACTTCTAAAACATAACACCCAAATAAATCTCACATAATTCACTATAGTAAATCTCATTTAACCCCCACATAATGAGAATAAACTCTT
>CM025849.1:1119615-1166921 GCA_003952965.2 Morella rubra
ACCAGGAAACTCTTGGTAGTCTTGGTGATATTCAGATGATATACAAGCCCAAACTGATAGAGGAAAAAGCGCAATGCTAACAATATTTCAGCAAGGACACCCCTCTTCCCTGAATGACGGAGATGCTCTTGTTCCTTTTCCCACCAAGACTCCCAACTTTTTTCTTGAGAAATGCCTATCCCTCCGTAGTTGCTTATCCATTTATTCCAATCTGTCCAGTCATCAACGATCTTTTGCCACTCAAAGCCTGAGGGATTGAAGAGGAAAGGAGCAAAAAGCCATGTCCCCACCATGAACCATATTGATACAGTGATAAAAACATATCCAACTGAAGCTCTATATTGATGACTAAATATTTCATACACAATAAGCAGAATCATCAGTTCAATCCCCTTGACAAAATGGCTGCGCGAGTAGAGCCTATAGTTCTCAGCAAACTTAGCATGGACCACTACAAAACCGCGACCTGTACCTCTGTATCGTGCACCCCCATGAAGCAATGTCCTTCCATAATAGTGGGTCTTTGTTCCCAAAGAAAATGTGAAGAAGACAGCAGCCAGTTGTAATTGCATTAATAAGAAATCAGTTAATGCTCTACGGAAGCCCCTTTCCAAACCAATTTCCATCATCATAGGCAAGGCCAACAAGAATCCAATTTGCACAATAGACTGAGAAGCAAGAGCTACTTGAAGAGGCTTATTTTCTCGAATAGCTGGTATAGTGTTCAGCCCCGCTTCCAGTCCACTGAGAACAAGATAAAGGCGGCCATAGAGAAAGACATAGACTGTCAGCACTGTCAGCTGTCAAACCATAAAGAGTGATTTTTACAAAGTTAATAGGGGATCACAAAACACATAGCCAGCCAAATAAGTCAGTTCTCATACATACCAACGTACTGAAGTAGAAACCAACAGTGGTGAAATAACACGACAACATTCGGAAGAAATCAAATCGGTGACCAAGCCGATACATATCACGACTCAATGTCTGCTCACCATTCCCATTAGCTATCTTTGCTTCGAAATTTGAGATCTGTTGGAGGCCAACATCCCTCCCTTTACCAACTTGTATATATTCATGATGCGTAACATTACCTTCACGTAGTGTAGAGTTAAAACCTGCAGACCATGGATAGATGGAAAGATGGTTGAGCCAAAAATCACATCCTATTAATTAGTCTAGAATGAAACAAGGTCTCCAGATAAAAAAAAAATGCCTGCAAATATGTCCTCGCTCAAATTGATGACTTTGGAAGCCTTGCTGACACCCCCTCTAGTAAGGTGGAAAAGTCTATCAAACACATCTGGATGACCATAGTGGAACCGGACTCTGAAAGAGCAGCAGATAATAATGGATTCAGTGCATCAGACATGAACATAAATTATCACAAGACACATGAAGATGGAAAACACATTTGTGACTGAAAAACATGTAAACTTTGGGCGGAGAAACTCAACTCATAGGACAGTTTCATACATGCATTGGAGTATATTATAGTCTCAAACATCTTGTCAAAGTTTCAAAGTTACATATTACTTGTAGCTTGTCACTTTAATCAGACTGACAACTCCCAAAATGATACGAGGGTAAAATTTGGTGCAGAAACACCCATGTTTGGCAACACAAAACTTCTTACATTTTAGAAAAAGTTTGAATGATTTGATTGCCAAACAACAAAATCCCAAAGGTTTGGATCATCTATCTCTGAATCATCTCTTTCCACATTGGGATTTTCAGGTGAAGCATCCAAACATGCAGCATTCGCTATTGGTAGTGGACACAATTTTTTGATTGAACTTCAAAGAACACACAAATATTCAAATAATTCTTGACCATCCATAGGATAGAGAGAAAATTCATAGAGCATATTGTACACATCAAAGAATATGAAACTTGCATGATCCACTAGAAACAATTATGGGCAAATCACGAGTCAGAGCATACACTTAAGAGATGTAAATTGCATACACACAATCACACACATATGCATAGAGATAGAGAACAGAGAGAAATCTTACTTCAAAGGGTCTGCTAACAGTCGCTGCCCTATAGTTACAAAACTATTCTCCTGATTGGACATAAACCATGCCTGACTGACAAAAATAGTTTCAACAACACAGACCAGTACTCACCCTTGAGAGCCAAAATAATTTCAAAATGGTGCTGGACCTGCCGCCACGCTCAAATTCTTGAAGCTTCCGACTTCGCCATATATTATTGTACACAGCCTATCATCTCAAATGCTCACATTGTTATTTTTCCAAGTGTGCATACAACACCAAAGAAACATTGGATCTAGACATTATAGGTGAATCTCCAACCAAACATCATTCAAATTTTCTACCATCTTTTCACAAACCCTCATAAAAGTCAACCAGATCTAACACTACCCCCAATAAGAAAATTTTCATTAGAGAAAGGAAATTTTCTTCATTTTTGAAGCATCCAAACTTGGGTTTAGAATGCAGCTGAAAATTCGAACTATATCCTCAAAACTTCTATTGGTAGATAACTATTGGACAACTGAAGGGAGAATTTTTTAACCCGGATTGAACTTGGACCAAAGAACACACAAATATTCAAATATTGTGTTGTCCTGATTCTTGCATAATTTCAACCATCCGAATAAGATAGGATAGAGCAATTCCCACTCTTTTTTGCTGAAAATTCATAGAGCTTGATAGAATATTGTAGCCTTCTCATTGTTTTGGCATCAAAGAATATGAAACTTGCATTTTCTTTTTGATCCACTAGAGGCCCATGGCCTACAATTATGGGCTCATCCCTTAAACTCCAATTCCCTGGAATAGGAACGTTCTGATCACGAGTGACAAGAGACCTTACTAGCTAAGATTTTTTTGGAATTATACACTTAAGAGATGTAAATACAGAAACAGCCACGTGCATACACACAATCACACACATATGCATGGATAGAGATAGAGAACAGAGAGAAATCTTACTTCAAAGGGTCTGCTAACAGTCGCTGCCCTATAGTTACAAAACTATTCTCCTGATTGGACATAAACCATGCCAGAGATGAAACACTGCACAAATTCACAACAAAATCATGGTGGGCCAGACAAAAATCACACATATTTCACTAGCAGCACCACAGACAAAATCCAATTTAAAATTAGGGATGGTTTAAAGCACCTGCCAGTAAATATATGCTCACGAAGTCCAAGGATTGTTGGAAATCTAACACCGCCATGTTTTATAAGAAATTCTTGAAGCAAATTCCTCATTTTGAAGGCTTCCTCCATATAGTTATCCTGGTGAACAGTTTATTTTATCATCTGAGATTTGCATAAGGAACATAGTACCCAATAATTTCCAAGTGTGCATACACACACACATAAAACCCACACTCACAAAATCACCATGTATAGGTATCTGTGGTACCTGATTCATATCTATTGTTTGCAAGCCTTCCCCACGTGTAAAAATAATGGCATGATTTTGATTTTCTGGCTTCCCTTCACCAAGTATTGCTGGCCCAGGAAGCTTTATCCTATAAATAACCTGTAATAGACGTCCAAACTGACAATTGTGAGCATTATTCCCAGTTACAAAACCTTATGTGTGGCATACCATGCCTAAGGTTGGATTGAATACACAATCCTAGATTCATTGAAACTTTCGGAAGTCAGAACTGCAAAAATAAAATAAGAGAGAGAAAAAATATATTTTTTTTTAATCATCTCGCAATTATTATTTTCTCCTGAGATTAGACCACTAGAAGCCATCTCCATGTATTACCAGCCAGTATAGGAACCTGAGCCCGGCAGACACCAAATCAGCATTTAATTTTTTGCATTATTCAACCAAATTTCCAAACCAATCTAAAACTTGTACCTGGTCCAAATTCTGAACTGGCTCAGAAGAATCAATTGACGTTGTTGGTAGAGCAGCCTTTACAAGTGCTGAATAAAAGACCTTTTGAACTGTTTTTTTTGAGTTATCTTTGCAAGTTTCTTCAACTTCATCAATGTAAGCTACCCGAAGAGAGGGATACCTGAGACAAGGACACTAGAAGATGTAAATTGCGGAGAGAAGTGGCAGCCCTCTTCTAAAGTTTATAAAACGTGTGGGAAAGATTCTTCCAAGGTCCAAACGTTAGTTTGCCACATCTTGGATGATTTGGGGCCTATTTCAAAGCTTGAAGAACATAATTTCAATCTAGTTGATAATTTATTTTGTAAATGTACTTACTACTAGTATTGGGTTGAATTTATTGCTTCATAAGTTATTGGGTGGGGGGTAAGAGACAGAAAAACGGTTATGACTTTCCAGTTTATTGGCTTATGGATAGTATGATCCCAACATGTCTGAGGGGTGATGCTGAGGAACCCTAGGTGTGGAGCTTAGGTTTTTATTCTTCTGTATTTTTTCTTTTCAATTCTCAACACATATTCTAGAAACCCCAAAAATTAGACCTATCTATTCTTTGGAAATCCAAACCTTTAGAATCAGTAAGCATCAGAAGAAATAAGCCATAGCATAACATGAATTGAATGCGGGACGTGTGAATTGAACTAGGAAACAGGTGTTCATAGAACCAATAACATGACATGAATAGAGTATTGTAGGCATACCTTGTCATAAGCTTTAGAATGTCTTTAGCACGATGATGACCAGACCGTTTGTCAATGCCATACTGTTGGCATGATACCACAAATGTGAACTTCATATCAGCTACTGCTTGACATTGTGCCCACAATGACCTTTCACTCTTCGAGTGGTCCTCACTATCTAATTCAGCTGCCTTGTAGCCTTTCATTAGTTCTGAACAAAAGGAAATTAACATTTACAAACTTAAGTTGTCACACTAACGGAAACAATGAAATGAGAAGCTCGCAACCAAGCTTTCTCTAATCACCTTCATCATTTGCCATATCCAGAAAGGCCTGAAGTTCCAAAGCTTTCCGGTAATACATCATGCCTCGTACTTATTTGTTGATAGTAGTGGGATTATATGCAGAGAGTAATCATGATTCAGCATCAAGTAAAGGCAAAATAGTGCTTATTAATGTTTATGAGTGAGGGAAAGAGAGAGAATTCACCAGTTCTGGTCAACGTCTGGCCTCTATATGATGCCCATAAACGGAGTTGTTCTTCCAGATCTTCATTGTCTCTAAGTTTTTCTTCATTATCACACTCGACCCGTTGTAGAAAGTTTTTCCATTCATCTGTAGTAAATCACCATGTTATGCAAGAGCAAGTCGAACGAACAAATTATTTATTCAACTGCAGAAGGAGGAGATGCAAAGGAAGAACCTGGAAAGATCTTTTGTAAATAAAAAAGTATGGAAACTCCATCTTCTTCATTTAGCTTCTCTAGGTCATTTAAGGAGAAAAGAACATCTTCTATATAGTAGGGAGTTAGGACACTATAGGAAAAAAAAGAAGCAAGTATGTCAGCTACTATATGTTGAAATTTAGATCCACTCCAATAGGCATACCTCCCATATCATAGATCAAGATGCATAATTTGCTTATCAAGCATTTAAAACAAGAAGTACAAGAGGGAATTACTAATGAACTGGCAGTGCAATATATGCATTCCAGAGAAAATGCACACTTTTTTTGGATAGTGAAATATGTTTAGGTTTCACTTTCATGGAAAAAAGTTTTGAGATTTGTCTTTTCATATCTTCATGACAGTGGATAAGTAAGTTGAAAATTTGTATAGATAGAGTTTCTTATACGATTTCCTTTTTCTTTCCGGGTATTGTGAAAGTGGATGGTAAGATAAAAAGTTGTTGCATAGAACTTTTACAAGGATTTTCTTTTTTTTTTTTGAGAAAGAAGGTGTTTCTTAAACAATGTTCTCTTACGGATGTGATGGAACGGAGGAAGAGCTAGTTGCAGAATGTTTTTTTTGGGAAAAATTCTTCAGTTCACCAAAAGGGTTTTGACACATGAAAACTGTCTTGAAACCTGTATGCAAACGGGTAATCTTCAGAACAAAAAATTAAATGCTTTAAGAGCTTACGAGAACGAAAGCATATTTCGAACTTTTGGTGCAGTAGGCATGTCCATAAACAATGAATTGGAGAAGAAAGAAATACGCCTTCTAGCTTCCAGGTTGGATGGCACATCCATAGCAGACTCCTTTACAGTCAGCAATAGATGGAGCCTTTTAATCTGTCTAGAAAATAATCGAGTTATGCACGAACACCATCCAGAACTAATCATTAGGAGTGCCAAAAGTTGATAATTATAAGGGAATTTTCTACACAGATTTTAAGTTATTAGGAAGTTAGAATAGAAGTATTATTTGCAACGTTAAAAAAGTTTATCATATTTCATTCAATAATTCAAGATTGTTTATCACTGTGACTTTGGGGCTTTAGTTTAAAGAAGTTTATTTTTGGATCATAATAGACATCATCGCAATATAAGAGTATTTAAGTACAGTTGATAGTTTAACGAGTGCCATGCTTCCCCTGTCAACGGACAGCTTTTCTGTCATTTACTCACCATATCTTCACCTTAATTCTCTATTATTCTACAGCTATGCATAGCAACAGATACTTCTTTTCTTTCCTAGTTTAGTTTGATACTTGATTTCTTTCCTTGTATATTGGTAACGTACCTTGTATAGCTTGATTCAAACCTCTATATAATGAGAAGTATACACACGGCCAAAGTATTCGGTCAATTCCCCCAAATATTGTCATCCCCTTGGTGCTTCCCTAGGTCAACTAGTGGAGTGATGAAAGGATGGACTGGCTCTTTTCCGTTACTAACGCAACAGTTGTCTTTTTGGGTAAGCTACTCGTGTTAACTTTTACATGCTGCACTACATTGTAACATTAAAAATGAAACTTACCTTTTCCTTCCAAGCTTCTGTTTCTGGAATAGGAAATTGAAGTTTACCAAAAAGCGTATACTGTTCAGCAAGGGGTTTCAACCCCTCAGGTTTTCCATAATAGCCACCGTGACTTGACTCTACCAAACTACAACATAAAATAAAAAATGGATATCAATAGCATTAGCATATTAGTATATACTGAATGACACAATAGCACCCAAATTATTTACCCAGGGACCTCATCCTCCATTATGTCCCTGGACACAATCTCGAGCATGTTGAGCAAGACAATCACCACCTGATCCTTATCCTCCTCTTTGTTCACTGACTGTTATAAGCATATTTGGCTCAGTCGTGATCTGCAACCAATATTGATTCAACAGGAACATTTTGAAGGTTATGTGGTCAAACAATTACCAAATACTCAATAAGCTTCACAAATTGTTCATAGAGGCTGGGGAGAGCTCCCATATTCAATTCAAGTATCAAATTGTCCGTTCGTATATGATCGTCAACTTTGGAGAAAATTTCATTTATAACCCTGCACAAGACAAAGCAACAAAGAATACAAAGCATCTCAGGACAGAAGAAACTCTCTCTTGCTCTTTTGTTTACATGTGTTTCAGATAGTAGCAAACTTACACTTTTTCCCGTTCTCCTAGAACCAAAAAGTTGATTATATTTTGAAATGAAGCATAGCACTCGCAAACAGCACAATGCATGTAATTATCTGCTTTCAATCTCTTTTTCAACTCATGGTCATTTCTGTTGCTGTCTTTAGCCATATGCAATGCTACTGGAATCTACAGCAGCAGTACAGGTTTAATTCATTTACAGTTAGGGTACTGGATGGAATTCAACTTGAAAGAACATAAACCTTGCTAGCAAGTAAAAATGGAGGCCACTGGATAAGATCTAGATCACAGTCTGCCGAATACGGAACAAGCAACAGGTCCATTTCCCTGCAAATTTCAGGAATTTAAGCATTATAAAACGAATTGTTGTACTGAAAAGAAAGAACGCTCCATATTCAATTATAACGGGAAAGGTATTATTTCCCAAATCTAGAAAAAGAAACATAAAAAAAAAAAAAGCAACTGTTTAAGGTTCCCAGAATCTAGGAGAATGTATCCAGATGAGGGATCTTCAGTTTACCAGTTAGTTATTAGATCCTCCTCTCTAAAACTAGTGATTATTTTGTTCCACAACTGAGCAAACTTTGCTTCCTCCTTCTCGTTCTTAGATGCGATCTGAAACAAAAGACAGAAAAACCATCCTTCTAGAGGTCAAAAGAGACATGTACTGAATTGGGGTTAATCAGCCATGATGCTGCTAATAGTATACAAAACAGCGACCAAACCTCATCAAATTTACGAGAGAAAGTGGCCTTCAGTCCCTTCTTCTTGGCTTTCTCATTACTTTCCATTGGAACCAATAAGGCATTAAAAGCACCCGGCAGTGATTGGAATCGAGACCTCAGCAAAACCAATGATCGTATCTGGAAAGTAAAATATTAGGTTAGAGGAGCTTCTCTGTGCTATTAACATATTGGAATGGAGCACTTGGCATAAAAACTTATCTAGTTGTGGGAAACAGAAGTTTAGGGCGTACTCAAAACCAGCAATTAATATGCATATGTATTGGATTTATGCAACTATATAGGTCTTCAAGAGGAAATATCATTCCCAGGCAGATAACATAAGGAGTAAAGATGAATCAACTTAAATGTCCCCCTGGAGTTCATGCCAGCAATGAAACAGTGAAATTCATAAAGGATTAAACATTTGAAATCTACACTAAAGGCATAGGATCAACAGAAATGAGAACGATATAGCACAGGGTGAAGACATGTACATAACAAAGGCAGTTTTCTACCTGCTCTGGCATCTTGTTAGTTTCCAGACGGTCAAGTTCCATAACACACCAAAGTCATTTTACATCATCTGGAAAGAGTCATGCACCTCCCTTTTAAGTACATCTGAATGGTTGTGCATAAAACTTGCAGGCACAATTTCTTTCTCTCAGTTTATCTTTTCGTCACCTAGAATTTATATCAGTTTTTCCTGTTTACCATACTATACCAATTTTATCCGATCAGTGTTGATAGGTGATGCACGCAGTGTATAATGTGACATTATGCTTTCAGTGAAGTTCCTCATTCTTAGATTCAAGTCTTGAGTCGAAGGATGTAGACTACTAAGATAAATACAGACAAAAGATAAGAGCCCCACCAACCTCTCCAAGACGGCAAAATGCACCATATATGCCCCCAACAATTGTGGAAAAAATAGCATACCAAATCTGGGTATCCATAAAGTAGACCTGAAATAGTTTCCATAATGAGAAAATTTTCAGAAAATGAACAGAGCTAAACAATAAATGGGACAGATATGGCATTGGGACAAACATGAACTTACAATAATTATTGGGGCCCAAAGTGCAATCACAACACCAATGTTATTTTTGGCTGCAAAAAGCAACTGATGATATTAAGATCCATTCCCACAAGGTAAATACAAACAGTACACCTAAGTTTTGCTATTACCTCGAGGGAAGAACTCATGCCACTGATATGAACTTACATAAACCTGCATGATAAGTTTTGTTGGACCCACAAGAGGCTTAATCTGCAAATTGAAACATCCACCAAATGAAACTCAATACCATTATATATGCGACAGTAAATAGGATGTAGTGAGCATTAAATATTCTTCTGCAACTTCGCCATGTTAACACCAAGGATAGGGTACTACATACTCCAATATCTAAAACCACTGACACAAAGTGCTCAACAAATTACAACAACAAACACTAAACCCATAATAACAACAAAGAATAACAACAACCACCACCATAATAAAAGCAATATCAATGGACAGATATTGGAGGAACACTGATGATCATAGGTTCTGAAGATAGATAAGTGAAATACCTCGACATAGTAACTGAATGCTAATTTCGATACAATTAGGAGAACCCAAAACATAGTATACCTGAAATTAGGGAAATTAGAAGCTAATGAGTACGGGCATCAGTAATCTCATTCAGGCCATGCTAACCCAAAATTCCAACCCTGTTGTCTTACTTGATAAGCGAAATCAAACTTTCTTGCATTGCCCTCCCAACATATAGACGAGGCTGCAAGATATCAAAAGATGCAGAAAGGAAAGAAGTAAGAGTAAGAGATAGAAGAGATAGTGTACACAATGATAATAAATTAAATGGGTTCATTTCTCAGAATATGGGTGGGTCCTTTCATCTACCAAAAATCAGTCGTCTAACGGAAGACTGACATGAGGTAGGAGTCACCGTTGGATAGCATATTCAGAACCTGGTTCGCATTAGTGGGCTAACTTTTGGTAGACAAGAGGATCTATATGTCTGAAAAGATCTAAATAATTTGTTAAAATTGTACCCCAGAGATTGATTTATTAAAATTCAATATCACAGGGACTTTATCGGTAACGAAACCTAAATTCAACAATTAGCTAAAACTCGGTTCAGGTAGCATATCACTACACATGTAAAAGAAGTGATGCCTTTTCAGCAACGAAGAAAGTTATCACCAGAGAAGTCCGAGAATATGCATCTGCCTACCTGAGACCACCACATCATGAGCATCACAATCTTGCTGTTTGATCCTTCAAGAAACCGGCGAATGAATGGGAACAAAAACAATATTGTGGCAAGCATGTTTGGAGACAAGAAAATGAGGACTGACAAAATGAACAAAGACGGTGAACTTGGACTATTTCCAAACCAACTCTTGATGGTCTGTGCAAAACCAGGAGGATTCTTCCAGATATAGGCATATGTTACGGGAAAAATTATCACCCATGTTGCAGCAGAAATGGCCTTCAGAACATATCTTAGCTTGACATATATGGGCATGTTCTTCCTTGCTTTCCAGCTCAGGATTAAATCAAGGACAGCTGCAATAATCCCAAAATGATAATAGAAAAAGTGGCAATAGTAGTACTAATTAAGTAATCCAATGGCAACTTCTTTTCTTAAATTACAATCTCATTGATAATTGAAGGCAGAGATGTATATGGACGATTCTGTAGGGTTTTCATGTTACTTGAGTTGTCATAAAATGAATTAATGAGCTTCTGAAAAACAGACACGGGCTTTGGCAATGGGAATTAAAACACTAGACATGTATATCTAAAATACTCGGGAATCTTCAAAAACAATCCAGGCCGTGCAACACTTAAAAGGATCTATCTAAATGTTCTTATTTAGTTTTTCAGACTCAATCCCCTACAGGACAAATCTTGATAAGCTACTTATCTTGCATGAATTTAGGTGCTTCAATTCATTACCACCCTTTCTGTAACTAGTAAACCAACAGTTTTTTAATTTCATTTGTCTTTTATAATTTTGACTTCCAGGTTGAGAGGACATTCTTGTCTGTACCTTGTATAAATTTTAAGGATAAATATAATTTGCCTGTACAATTACGGGAGTCTTGAATGTTGCTAAGTGTCTGAAATCAATAGTTGGTTTGTATGATATGATAAAAATAATAGTTTCCAATACAAAATGTCAAGACCCCCATAATTGGAGGGTGCAAAGTGTATTTATCCCTAATTCTTACTTTCTTTAGTAGAGATCATTTTTGGTGATGAACTTCTGCAAAACAGATGATACATTACCATACCTCAGCCATAGAAAAGATGAAGAGAGAACCAAAACAAATTATTCTCTTGCTGCACATGATTTACGTGGAGTCCCAAATAGTTTTATAGAGGCACATGTATGCTGTACTAATTCCTACACAGATAATGTCATTGACATTGATGCAGGCACAGGTCTTCTCATTCAAATTTGGGAATGAGATTCAGAGCTGGTAAATGTCAAAAGTATAGACACGTGGACATGGCTTTTTATCTTACTGAATATGTAAGGTCTCCATTTTACCTTTCATGCTAGAAAGCCACAAGTAGCGAAAGAAATGATAAAATCATATGTATATAATCCTCATAACTATCCGCATAAGTAGGCAAATGAAGGCGCCTTTTTTTGAGTTTGGATACCAGTGTTGGAAGTGGGTGTTGGCCTTGGGTGTCTGGCATACCACTTTTCAGACCAAAGGTTATGATGCAAGCATTATCAAGTTGGCCCAAAACAATAGCTTGTCACAATCATAAGTGCATTTCCATTGAAAACAATTACAATCGGATGAAAGCACTTGTTGCTTGTTCTCCAAAAGACTTGAATTACCACCATAAAAGTGAACATAGGATAGAAATTTTCCAAATAGGAGCATGTAACCATGCTCTCAAAAGCTGAAAAACAAAGATAGAGTGCAAGAAAAGGAGTATGAATAAATGGCACAAAAACAACAGTTTTTACTACGGCCATCAGACTAGAAACAATAATGTGCCAACAGAACCATTTCAACTGGTTGTATCTACCTTGTGCAAGCTTCAATATTGCAGCAGTTATGAAGACACTCAGCACCTTCTTGAAAACATCACCTTCAAATACGGAACTTAATTGACCCGATCCACTCGAAGCAATGATGATCATTCCCTAAATTGGACATATATATGAAGATTGTTCACAAGTGAAGAGGCATAAAATACACAAAACAAAATGATATCAAAAGTGGGAGAATTACCTGTAAGCATAAAATATAGAAGGTCCACATTCTATAAAAACTTCTAAAGATATGCCAAAATGAGCGGATTTCAACAAAATTGGTCTTTCCAATCCATGGACGCCCAGTATAAGGTTTCTCATCCTGAAAATCAAGAATTTCCACCGGTCAACAAAATTAGTAGTGTCAAGTTTGTACTATGATAGAAATGACAAAAACTCTACTCAGGCAACTCCAATGATATGACTTTAAGTTGTTCTATAGAAAGGCAATAGGTTTGCCAAGATAGATTACTGATTAGATGGTTAACTGAATTGCTAAGAAGGAAAAATCATCCCGGGCCATACATGTCATTTATACGAGTCCCAAATTAAGATAGTGTTAGTCATCTTGTGAGGTTGCATAACTTTGCAGTTTATGCTCTTAGTCTACAATAAAAAGGCTTCAATAAGCTTGTGAAACAAAGTAGATGACCAGCAAAGAGTGTATACAAAGTCTATGTAATCACTTAGTAAATGACCGATAGTAAATGCGGCCACTCATAAAAAAAAAAATAGAATAAACAATTGTATGTAAACATATAAATACATAATCTGATGAATATAGAGCTATTAGTCACAAGGAAGGTTATAATAACAGAAGCAAAATTTGATAAGATCTTTACTAGTTCAAACCTAACTTGAACCGTGAGACATATGACATATGTCTCACGCTCTTATACATAAACAAGGCAAGAAAACTAAGGAACATTTAACTAAAATTAGAAATACCTCATTTTTGTCAATTTGAAGCTGTTCTGAGGGCCGGCAAAAGAAATCAGCATCAGCACGCATAGGCCAACCTAGTCGGAAACAACCAGCTGACCTACAATTCACCCAACCGCAATTTTTTTTAATCTACATTCTTTAAGGATAGAGATGCAGATAACAAAGAGACGGATAGTACCAGAAGTACTCATTTAAATCATCATAATTTCTCCACTGAGAATGCTTTGATTTTCCTCCTTTGCTCCTTTTAGCTTCCTGTAAAGCACAATGGAGAATACAAAGCAATCAATTATCAGCAGAACAGCAAGAAGTTTTATGGGCCATCAAAATACGCCGAAAAAATACCTCTGCTATTGTTTCATATATTGGAGCTACTACTTTCTGTAAGAAGGCCTCGCCATCACCACCATAGGCTGGCTTTATGGGTTCACCAGTCATTGGACTAATACTTCCAGCCAGCATCCCATACAACTCAAATGCCATCTACAAGAATTGGAGTACAACAAGTGAATCGTTAAATTCAATTCTACATGGCCTTAATCCCAACTATTTTGGACTGGATTAAAAGCACGATGATCAATAGTAGTAAGCCATTCAATGATTATATAAATTATTCAACTGATGAAAATATAAAACATGTTTTGTAGGTAACTAATGTATGAGGCTCATATGCATAAAACTTGAATCTTGATCAAGTCCACTAAAATCTGTTTTGAACCTCCATAACTTCTCTTTTAGGCTGACCAAGTTCAACCGCTCAATACCTACTCCAGTTTTTGGGATTCAGACCAAATTTCTAAAAACTCAAAAGTCATTTAATCTAATCAAATAAAAGCTCCATGTTCCAAATTGTGATGACTGATACAACCACCAGGAGAAAAAACTTAGACTTAACAGGAGAAGAAAGACTGGAAACAAAGACTCAAGACTTGCTAACTTTGATTAACCCGTCGCTATGCTCACCGGAATATATTACAAAGGGTTATAGAACAGTCCTAAAATACGTCCTGGTTCATGTTTTAGAAAACCTACACAAAAAATTGTCTTAAGAAAATTTGCGACTTAGTGATAAGATCATAGCATTCTCCAAATTGCCTCTTGTTAGCCTTCATACTGGATTTGTTTTAATAGGGAAAATTCCTATTCTACCCAGATTATGTCTAATATTGCATTTTTTTATGACTAGAATATCCTCGCAGAGGACCCAGTTTTCAAACCCACACTATAAATACTCTCGCATTAGCAGATATTTTGTGAACCCTGGGCTCTTTATGACAATTCATTGAACAAGTAGACGACAAATAATTGCATATCTACTAAAAAAAAAAAAAAAAGAAGGTGAGGAGAATATGATATAAAAATAAGATATGAGTATGTCAGAATACATGGTGCACTGGCATGACATTTCTTAACACATCTGTTTGCAGGTCATTCAATTGCAAAATTGAAACTACCAATGAAGAATATGAGAGAAAAAAAACCAAGTATATGGAAGTCTATAACGGCAAGTCTATGATTTATGAAATGTGATATATACATACGTATATAAAAAAACAAAAGAGGAAAAACACCCCAAGTCAGTGAGTTCGGTTACATATTCACACTACCCATTCAACCCCAGACATACCTTATAAAGCTACACTACCAAAAATAGAAAGATTTTTCGTATTTAAAAATAAAAAATTGATTCATACTGCCTCAGTTTTTCATCTATTCCTACAATATTAGATCAATCCGATTTACGTGTCCTGGTTTCTTCAACTTTTCAGGGCAGACACAAGACAAAATCTCCACACGTCAAATTCTCTTAAGGATCTAAATCTCTCATACAAGTCCCTTCCTCCCCCTCCCTTATAATGAGAGCCCAAAAAAATGGAAAAACAGAAACTAATTCTTTCCATCTCTCTTTGTAGTAGCATGAAAGGTTTGAACTAGCATACATGATGATAAATGTAGCAAAGGCATTCTGGCATGAATCTCAAGTTCGCAGCTTCTCCCCATATTAGAAGATACAAACCCATGTATAGCAATTTCCGCTGCTGCACCTCCTGTTGAATCGTTGGTAACCTGCCAATTAAATCTAGTCATGAAGTATGGTAGACTGGTAGTGTAATGAATTGGGAATTAATTAAAACTGACCGATAGTTTAGCATCAATCAGCAAGGAGATTAGAAAATACAATTTGGAAGTACAAAACTGTGTGATGGTTTGGCATCAGCTAGCAAGGAGATTAGAAAAACACTGAAAATAAGGTGTTTCCTGGCTATCAACTAAAGCAAAAGAAGCAGCAGTTCAGCTCTGTATAAATACGACTATAACTAATCCATCTGGCACTTCCAGAAAACTAGTATTTCTCAAAATAGATTACACAACTCACCAAAGGCTACTTTTCCGATCTAAAAACTTGCACCACTTCTTGTAGTTTTTGAAAAGTTTCTTCATCACTTCTGTCAGAGCACGATCATCCAGCTAAAGGGGTGTGCAACTCATTATTAGAACACAAAGACTGACTCAGAAGGTAAAAATATAAGCCACAGAAATCTGAGCAGAATAAGACCTTGGGATGCTGATCAGGCATTGATAGTTGTCGTATGTGCACATTTGCAAGCAACAAAATCAAGTGCTCCCTTTGATTTGCGACATTATCCTTCTGCATATAAATAAATTGAACGCAGGCTTCTGATTGAACATGAAGAGAACTAGTAATGGACATAAAACACTGTGGTAAGTCACCTGGAAACCAAACATGGCTTGAAGCCAGTCTAGCATGTCTTCATTTACTTTCTTCTGGTGGTCCTTTGGCCATGGCAAACCCCTGGTGTTACAGAGTGCAAAAACACTAGCTTGGATCTGTGAAAAAATCAATTCAAAGTACAGTCAAATTCGAGAATTAAGGAAAATCAAGTATACCACACAAGAAAACTGCAACAAACCTCAGGAAATCTCATAATAGCCTGATTTTGACTATCCGGATCGAAAGGAAGAATATTATAAGGCACATATAACTGCTTTTTCTCCTCAACTTTAGTATGAGCTTCCAAAATCTACAATAGAGAACCAGAAAGAAATTTTATATCCACGAACCGAAAAAATACAAAAAAAGAGAAGCAAGAAATTAATTCTACATCCTCACATATAAGACAAGCTAACCTAGCTCATGAAGGATTTTGGATAAATTCTTCTCAGCAAGCTCGGCGACATTTTGGTCAAAAGGTTCATATCATTGACAAGTAAGATATCAAAATGCATTCACTCTTACCTCATCAGCCATTTCAACTTCTTCTGTCCGGTTTACAGCCTTCAAAACCTCAAACAGCACAGCAGCAGTTTGATACGCTTTTGTTAGTTTGGCACTGAGTTAGGAACATGAGCTTACTATCAGGTATACTACAACAAAATGGCGAAGCAATCAACTGATGACAAATGACTTAGAGAGCCAACCGATCATGTTTATCAGCAGCATTCTGCAATGCTTGAATATACTTTTTGTAGTAATGTTGGTAAAAGTTCTGCATTACACTAGCATCACTCTTTGCTTTTCCTGTCTGTGTCGTTTCATTTTCCTGAAAAGTACAAAAAGAGTGAACCAATGTGTCAGCAGAATTCCAAATGGGAAACCTTTTGGCAAGAAGTTGATAGGGGATCAAAGCCAAAAGAATATAAACAGCTTACAACATCTTTAAAAAGTTTTTCAAGGTAAAGCGAACTATTTTTCCCTCAAAAGGATGAAACAAAGTAAATAAAGAACGCCAAACATTCATGTTATTTAAAATCTAGCATCATATACAAGCAATATATGAAATTGAAAAAGCACATCATGCTCTGAGACTACTAAGCAAGTGCTAGATGAGTTCAGTACGTTGTCATGACAGCAATGCTAGTCAAAGTTTACCAGCTCATTCCAATTCTTGGCTATGCTACAATCAGAAGAAGGGAAGCTGCCAAGAAGATACTTGCAGAAGTCGACTTTCAACACTATCACCCACAAGTTGAAAAGATAGCTGCAGAATTGACCTACCAACTGGTCCGTGAAAGAGAAAACTACCCTGGGTTTAAGGTGGAAGAGTGGATTAAAAACTGCAATGATGAGGCACACATAGAATCTGCTTGCTTAGGCGGGCTCAACTTGGGAAGCATGAGAAAAGCTTTATCTGCTTTGAGGGAGAAGTTTTCAGGTGGTTAAAGCCCACAAGAGAGCACGTGCGGATGGAAGAAAGATTCTAAACCACTGGAGTGGTTTTAGAACTCCTCTGAGATTCTCTCAGATGGTGAAGGACATACCATCTTCCTTTGGCATTATTTTCAGCATCCTGATGAACCACTATATTTTAGATACAGCAATCGAGTATCATATGAATCTGGAAGTACCATGGTGACAACAGTTACTGATGTACTTCAAAATGGTAACCGGTATTGGTGCCCAGCTAGACCTAAGAACTTGGTGTCTATTTAGTCCAGCTCCATGCAGTTTTTTTGAGCACTCCGAACTCAATTAGCTGGCTGCCTTCTAAGAATCACACATATTCATGTCGTGCAACTGGAGAAGCAATGAGAACAAACTTTGTGTCTGGAATCAGGGTGGGAGTTGTGGGGTTCACAAAACCTTCCCGAAATCGTACTTTAATAAACTGCGTTGCTATGAGGAATGAACTATCAACCAATAACCAGCAAGTAAAGTGGAAAGCAGAGTTCAATTTTTTTTTGGTGCTCTTTCACTAAGCATCTTTGGCAGACCAGATTGATTAGTCGGCATATGCAGAAAAGACAGAATGCAAGATTGAAGTGAGGAGTTATATTGGCCTGTGAACTCCCATAGAGGAAAGAGCTTCAGAGAGTTATCTTTGTAAGGTTTCCTGGCCAGCTACCATCTACTATATATGGATTAATACAAATGCCTGGTTAGATGCAGGTGATCTCAAATCTGAGAAGGATTGATATGGACCATTATGAATGTGGTTAGATTGAGACTACAGCAAGCGAAAGGTGATGTATTCCAATCAAAAACCCATCTCTCTGGAGCAAACTGTCATTTTTTTTTTTTTTTTGGCTCATAATTACCGGTTGAATGGAGCAACTGTTCAGTACAGAAATAAAAGCTTACCCGCTCTAGACGTTGAAGAAGTGCAGTTTTAAATTGGCGAACTCCTCGTCCACTAGATTTAGGATCCAGTTTGTGAGCTTTTTCGAAGGCATAAAACCGACCTAATTCCAACATTGAAATCAAAATGGCATTCACTCAGATATATTTACCATGATGAATTCTTTCAGCACACGATATATCATAAAACAATAGACAAAACCAAAAGCAATTATTTATTAATTAGACAAAATAATAGAAGCAATGAAGAATAGAACCCCTTGACAATTACATAGTAGTGAAACTCAACGAGATTGATTTTAGAAGAATTTAAAATAAGTAATTCAAGCCTCGGAAAGATAAGACAAACAAACTGAGTGGATGTTGAAATATTCCAAACTAACCGACACCCCGATTCAAATTAATTCAACTATAGCCTTCAGGCTATATGAAAGATCCAATGCATTCACATCTTTCAGAATCCTTTTCCGGGTAAAGAAGAGATACCGTCAAAAGATTTCTTTCAAGCCATTTCGAATTAAAAGTTTGAATGCCACTCAAGCACTGTGCAGAAGACAATATTTACACCATAAACAACTGGTCCAACAAACTAAAGAGACTGAAAATCACCATAGTCTAAAGTATGTTAAATTCTCTTGCTCCAAACTCTAATTGATCAAAGAGGATACTAGCCACATATGTTGAATAAATACACAAAGCACATAAACCTGATGGACAAACATGTACAAACTACAGAAATAAAACTGCAACTTACAGAGATAAGCAACTCTTGGGTTGCTAGCCTCAACTTCATTAGCCACACGCAGAATTGGGGCGATCTCAACCAATGAAGAAGGCACTACCTCGCTATCCAAAATTGGCTCTCCTAAATTCCCAGCAGTCTGAGTTCGTAAAATCCGCCTCGGCGGTTGCTGATCAGACCCCCTTCTATTTGCCATCTCTAAGCGCCAAGAAAATTATCAACTCAAGCCACCTTGTTTACCTGTCAAACCCAACCAAAAATTCCTAAGAAAAAGAAGGAAAACATATCATTCTCATACAATCCTAACCAATAGACGAAAAGGTTGACTGAACACAAAGAATCTATTCAGGTAGCTATCACAGCTTTTCCTGCGATCCAAGTTTAGCGTTTGCATGATTTCATCTTATACTAACCCTGGGTTCAGAAACTTCACCCAATTATGCATAATTCAATAGCTGATATAGTTATTTCCAACCCCCCCCCCCCACCAAATTTACTATATTAAACAACAAAGAGAGAAGAAAACCAACGTACAGAAACAAAACTAAAGGAAAGATACGAACTGAAGCTAGATAACTTTTCTTGAAGAGGCAAAAACAAAAGACTTATTTTGCCTAGAAACAAACCTCCATATGGTCGCCTAGTAGACAGAAGAAGCAAAACAAGGACCATAGAAATTATGAATTCTGACTCGTAATATCTCAAGTGAACTACCTCTGCCAATCTAAATTTCAATTTCAATCTCAGAAAGGGACGAAGCTTTTCTTTCTTAGATCACAAGTACAAAAAACTACATATTTCGTCTTCATTCAGCAACCAAAAAAGCGAGAGAGAGCCTCCGACGAACAAGAACGAGAAAACAGAAAATTGGAAGTAAAAGAATGTCTTGGTTGATACTTCCATTCCAGTAGAGCTTTAAACATGCAAACACTCATTGCTATAAAATACTGCTGAAGATAAGGAGGGAGAGGTAGAGTTGAAACTTACATGTATGCAGTGACAGAGACACACAGACGAGCGACAGAGAGAGCAGTTGGTGCATGCTTGAAGAGTGGCGCCTACAAGGAAGGGAAGTATACGAGAGCAACGGCAATATGCCAAAGGCTACTCAGAAGCAAGACTTGCATTAAGTCAATTGCTCTCTTTACAGTTTACCGGCTGCAAACACTAAAAACGAAAGTACATAAAAACTAGTTCGTGTTCCTGGATTTGTACGCCCAATAGGAAGGAGACAGGTCATAATTTTAGTGGAAGACCCTGAAAGCCCATCATAATTTTAGGATGAGGCAGGACTTAGAAGATAGTTCAAGCAAAGCTTGCTTAAGTCAATGAGATGGGTTTTGGATGGGATTGATCCCAGATGAACCTGCTCCCTTGAAAATTAAGTACTGCTCCCTGTCGGTGGAAGAAATATTAAAAATTATATATTGGAAGAAAATGACATCAAACTTGAATCAAATTAAGCTTTTTCTTATGAAATATATAACATCACGACAAGAAAGTGTGTTGTTTTAATCATTTATCATCAAAATAATTAACATTTTTTTTTGTGGAAAAAAATAATTAACATAGTTGCATATGAAGAATCAGTCAGATCTCACTTGTCTATTTGTTGTAATTTATTGCGTCTTCCATGGCCCATGAGCACCTCGCATCACGTCCCTTCCACATGCGATGCTTAAACAACTCATTTATGCGTCATGCCTGAATGAACGTAAACGTACTAGCCTAGTACGTGCAGTCAAGCAGTTATTACACCTATAAACATTCAATTTTAGATTGATAATCTTATCTCCCCCATCTCTAAGCCACTATATATGTTAATGGAAAACTCTATTATTTGACGATAATATTTGAAAGGACGAGACGTGTTTTACGTGCAAATTGCTGATACTAAGTATCCACGTATAAGAAGCAAACAGCGCACTTATTTCACTTAGCCATATAGGAAACAACAAAGCATCCACCAACACTTAGCGTGCTTATTTTCTGCCGAGAGAGAGAGAGAGAGACGTAGGTAGGCGGTTTGCTTTCTAGCTAAAAGATAAAAGTGGCCAAAAATGCGAAAAAAGAAGTCGGAAAGGTTAGGAAGATGTTGCATCAATGAGACAATCTTCTGTCCTCTGCTGATAGAAGAAAGAAGTGAAAAAGAAAGTATGAGAATCCAACCAATGAAACAGTAGTGTCTGTCGGCTGATAATGAATCTGAATGCGATGTTGATCTGTTCCTGTTTCTGTACCAGTGGCCGGCCAGCTTATAAACTTGAATTTATGGTACTCGCCGACCTTTCTTTGTTACAAATAAAGACAAGCAACCCAAGAAAAGGATGGCATGCATATCATGATTATTGTTATTCCATCACTTCCTCTATGTTGTCGTTTAGTAGGTAGGCACTATCATAATATGATATGAAGGATATCATACCGAATTCATACGATTCCCTTCCTATAGTTATCACATTCTTAACTCGCCCACTAACACTAGATTGATCATGTGAAGACTAGTTTCCTAATTTTTTTCATTTTTTATTCTAGTTTCATTGTAGCCAATATCTGGATTTTTCAACAATATCCATCCAAAAGCGTATTTTTTTTTATCTGCTAAAAGAATATTTGAAGATGAAATTCAGGTTAAACAATTCACTCCCTGTTTACATAGATGCGAGTTTTATAAATCTAAGTGGTATTCGGGAGTAGAAATTTCTACCTCCAAAATTTCTATCCTCATTAAAAAATTATAAAATAATCTCTCTTTCCTTATTAATTTTTTTTTATTATAATATTCATTTAAATATTTTCTCTTTTCACTTTTTCATCAATCTCATAAAATATTTTATTTTTTTACAAATCTCAAAACTTTCAAAATTTTTAACCTCTAAAATTTCTACTCCCGAAGGCCCTAATTGTTATAAAATATGTGACATTTTTTTTTTAATTTATAGTTTTTTTTAGGTAATATAATTTATAATTAAGGTATAAAATAGTAATTTAAGGTGTGAACGTCGGATCCCTAATTAAAATATATCCAAACAAAATATAATTTTAGAATCGGATGAAAAATAACATTGCTCGAAGAAGAATGGAAAAAATGAAAACTACCGGTGATTTTTTTACTCGAGCTATATGACACAACAGATACTGTGCGCACGCCGTAATAAATTTTCGAGGCGAGAAGGCTCACCTGTTCTAGTGCGAGTAGGAAGCCGAAGGCCCAAAGGCCAAAAGTACCCCAACACACGAACACCGAGAAATGGCGGAGGAAGGGAAAGCAGACGGGCAATTGTTTCAGCTCCTTTCCAGTCTCCTCCAGGAGGTATGATCTTTCCACTTTTCACTCATTCGATTATTCTTTAGATTCTATTATTCTCTTCGTTTACTTTTTGATTGTATGTTTTTCTTCGTTTGCTTTTTGCCATACATAACTTTAAAGTACCATTTTTTTTTTTAATTTCCAAAAGTTATGATCTGCGTGTTTAGAGATTTGTGGTATTAAAAGGTTCCTGGGCTTGTTTGGTGACTTTTCTATTTGATCTGTTCTTTACATTCTCCTCCTTTTGGTTGATCCATGAAAATCACTTTCTTCTTTATGGAGTATATAGTTTGCGTGCTAAACTGGGAAAATTTATCTTAGCTGATGAATCTTGTACGTATAAGAAATATATAGATACTGTAATTGAAGTCGTTTATTCCTTGCAAGTTTCCATTCTTTTTCTTTATATATATAAGTACAAGTTTCCATCCTAATTGATCTCTTCACCCTTTAGTTATGTATTTATAAGCAGTAATGTCCCCTGAAAAAGCCTTTTTCCGAACATGCTTACTCTAAGAAGATGGAAAGCTGTCACGTTCAAGCTCTCGGCTGCACTGTTGTGCAGTAATTTGGACTAGTCCGCACAACTTACCCTCCTGTTGTGTGGGAAATACGAAGGCACAAGGTGTAAATAAATACCGATACTTCCTGCATCTAAGGTTCAGGAGCTACGATCATTAGAAGTTTGATGACAACTAGAATTGGCTACTGATCAACACATTCATCTTTGTTTCCATGGTCAGGAACGAATTTTTTGAAAATGTGACAGTTATGTCAAACAAACGAAGTTTTAATGTGCTCCCTCTGATTGATTAGCAATCTGAATTGATTACTCGTCGAGATTTAAGAATTCTGAAGGAAAAAGAATGCTATTTAAGATTGTTTGGTGGAAGGCTTAAGCAGTTTGGTTTGGAATGTTCAGTTTACAAGACCCGCTAATGATTGGGAATTGGAGGAATTTTCGGATTTTTACACTCTACTTTATGCGAGGGTTATAAGAAGAGGAGTAGAAGAGAAGTTGCAATGGCTGGGAAATAAGGATGGTGTTTTCTCGGTTAAGTCTATATATGCTTATCTTATGCATGGATTTGACTTGACTTTTCCGTGGCGGGCTGTTTGGAAGATGAAGGTTCCGACGTGAGTTTCTTTCTTTGTGTGGGAGGCTTCTTATGGGAGAATTTTAACTATTGATAATTTAAGGAGGAGGGGTATTTGTGTGTTAGATTGGTGCTTTCTTTGTAGGAGGGATGCGGAATCAGTTGATCATTTGTTGCTTCATTGTTCAGTGGCAAGAGGATTATGGGCGTATGTGCTTAGAATTTTAATTGGGTGATGCCTGGGAAGGTGGGTGATGTGTCGGTGAGTTGGAAGAGGAAGCTTGTGGATCCATTGGCTAAGGCCCTATGGAAGATGATTCCTTCATGTATTTGGTGGTGGTTATGGAGGGAGCGTAATTCCTGGTGTTTTAATGATTCAGTCATGACGATGGAACGTTTGCAGGGCGATTTGTTGCATTCTCTTTTCTTTTGGTCGAATGCTGTGTTAAGTTGTCCGTTTTTAGGGACAAAGAATTATCAAGTTGCTTATGCTTAGACTATATATCAAATAAATTTGGTATTACGGATGGAAAATAGTTGCATGTCCGAACTTTGATAATTTCTGAACGCATTAAAAACTCTGAATTTTTGACCAAGATATGCCTGGCCAGAGGCTTTTTGGCCTTTAGTGAGTAGAAAGTCTCTAGAGATTGTTCCCATTTTCATTTGTTAACATGATTTTAGAATCCTAAAATTTTGGAGGGAACAATAAATGATAAATTAGTCCCCGGACATTTTCTACAGTTACTAACTAATTAGTACTCTTTTCTTGCTTGTTGGTGGTATTAAGGTTTTCATCAAGTTTATAGTATTAACTCGTCCGAAGGAGTGTGTTTCCTTTTCTTTTCTTTTTGTGTTTGATTCTTCATTGTTGTGGTTTTGTCTGTTGTGTGTGTGTGTTTTTTTTTTTTGGGGGGGGGGGGGGGGGTTTTCAACAGAAGGCAAATTTGTGAGATTTGAATTCTAAATGACAAGATTCCAATTATCTTTTGACTACATGCACTTCGTGTGTTTGGGAAATAAGATATATTGCCACACCACTTCTCACTATCTTTCGCAGGAGTTGCTCTTTGATGTTTCTCTTAGATCTTTATTCCCATGTTGTTTACTAGGCTTTCCTGTATTGTGCAGGTGGAAGCATTGACCAATAAAGAAGAAGTTGAACTGCGTTCCAAAATTGAAGCCCTGGGATTAGAAGTTACAAAAGTTCCTTCAAAATCAGCGCAGCAACTGGATGAGGTAATTTGACTTACTCTTGCATTCATTTCCCCATTTTTTGGGTCTCGCACTCCTCAAGCAGGGCAAAATATACTCCACCTTATAAATCTTACTCCTTGATTATCTAGCTGGAAATAGCCAAGGAGTTAGATAAATTGTCAGAGAAGTTGGATGATGTAGATGAGATGATTTCATCAGCAATGGCTGCAGACCCTCAGGTGCAGACACTTCTGAGGGGTACTGCAGATGTATGGATGCCAGTAATCACTGCTACTGCTGAGGAGCGACGCAATTTTACTGCACCAGTTGAAGATGATTCCTCTGTTTGGAAAGGGACAAATTCCAGTTAGTTCCTGAAATCCAAGGCTCGTGCTTGTTTATATGTATGTTTCTAGGGCTCTGGGTCTTGTATACGTGATTCTCGGTCTCGTGTTTCCATGCATTCCGGCTCTTCCTAATGAGACCAAATGTCTTTTCTGATTCTCAATTTATCAAGAACAGCTTTTCTTTATTCGTTACACATTTAGCTAAACACTCTTTTTCTAATCTCTTTTCTTAAAGACATTAGCTCAATAGTTAGAAATACGAACCTTTTCTTACTGAATAATTCTTATTCAAAGGTGGGCGCGAGTTCGAACCCTACAACTATCAAATAAGTTCACATCAAGTGCAACTATACCAGTGGAAGACTTCCGTATGATTCCGGAGGTTTTTCCTGGAAGTTTGGCCTTTTCGAAGCTTGTGAGAAGTATTCTAATTTATTCAGAAGAGAAGACTAGAAGGCAGTGATAATATTGTGTCAGAAATGGGTCTCTCTGCTGGAATGTGTTTCTAGGTTGATCTCCTTGGTAATAGAAGTTGATCACAATAATAAGATATCATATCACATCATAAATGCCTAATCGAATTAGCTAATGTGCGCATCAAATGGACATAGAAAAGCACGCGATTTCTTTCCCGATGTCTCATGGAAATAGGCAAGCTGCTAGCTTAGACTGAAGGCTTGAAGTTATAAAAGTAGTACAACACCAATTGGCGATTAACACCGCCTTTTATTAAGATGCCTCCAATATTCTCTGATTTGAGTAGTTTCGCTTGCAAGTATCACATCAAGTTGGTCTCTATCAATCAAGCTGGAATCCATTGAGCAGAACAACGCTCTTTCTACGGAACTCAAAATTGTTACAACTTCAAACTACTAAACAGTTTATAATGCACTTAGAAAAAAAAAAAAAAACAGTTTATAATGCCCATCTAAGCTATAACTGAACCACCCTGACAACTGCAGGCCATCCCCCCATATGTTGCAAAACTAAAGCTTATTCAGACAGTATTACAGAGTACATTACGCCACAAAGTTCACAATTTTTCAAGGTGACACTGCTTTCTTGCAATAATCATCAAGCCAATCCATGGTAACACTTTTAGGCCTCTCAAGTGGCAATCCAAGAGCTCGGTCCCATATCAGCTGTAACAACCGAAGAGAAAAATACAATTTCCATGAATACTAAGGAATATAAGTTAAAAGTGAAAATACAAGACGGGGGCAAACCAAACCTGAGAGCAAATCCCAATGCTTCTTGATACGCCAAAAAGGACAGTAAAATATCTGCTCGTGCAAAAGTTGAAAAACATTATCATTTCTTTAATGGTAAACATCCGAATCAAAAAATCAGAAACTAAACTATTCCAGAGGTAAACAGAAAATTAGACCTTGCTTCTGTTAAACCAAAATGGTTCAGCAACACCCCACTGTGAGCATCAACATTGGGCCATGGGTTTTTAACCTAGAACAGTTGCAAAATCACAGATACAATCAGCATTATATGCTCATTTTGTTTGATTAGAAGAAACCAGATTATAACGACGATTTTGAAGGGAAATCGCCAGATTCAGATTGCAGCTTGAGGGTCTAAGCTCCAATCTTCCAACAAAAAGAGAAAACTTAAAACTTAAAAAAAAATAAAAAAATAAAGACGTAAGGAAAGAGTCAAGCCAAGCTTTAATGGGAAGACTTTTTTTTTTATAAGTAGCTTTAATGGGAAGACTTTCGCAGAAACTTCAGAGACATAGATAGCAAGGCAAAAAATAGGAACAAAGATTGGACCCCCTAAGTATATCTTTCCATTCAAAAGGGTTACATATATTTTACAATATCTCTACACAAAAAACTGTTAATCTTGATTTCATTAGTTGATGTTGAAACTCATCCTCATTACCCAAATAAAAGACAATTTTATCAAACTTCCTAACACCTCCACATTCTTCTGCCAATATGTCTCCCACTGTAAGATAATTTTAATTCAAGATTGTGAATGCCACAAATAATAATGTGCCTTTACTGGAGTTTCAGCAACATAAGGATCCCTGGATGACGTATCTTGTATTCAAAGAAAACATCAGCAGAGTTTACCTTGCCTAGCTCAGTCAGAATGGGAGGCACGACTTCATAAAGCTGGGAAACCTGTGATAGCCAAAGCTAGATCAGCTAAGTAGAATTCAACCGCCAGATAAAATGCATGCGTACCATATAAAGACACAGCCTTGTTAAGGTTCCATTATTAGGGAATGAGGAATAACCAGCTGGAATAGTGGATCATTAGGTAAGTGCTTCAATGCGAACTCTCTCTGACACATGTATCTAGGATCAGTCTTACGCAAAACTCCATGCCCAAATCCAGGAACAACCTGCAAATTCACATAAGAAATGACATGAGCTCTAGACAAAAGGTCAATAGCTTGTCAAACCCCAACTTCCAACAAAACCTGAGTTTGACAGGAGGAAGTCAGAAGAAAACTAAACAAAAGATAAAAAGAGTTCAAGTTATAACTCAATCAGTGCTGCAACTTCCTGAAGCCAGCATAAAATAGCAGAGAGCAAAAGAAGTTAATTAAGTGGCAGCCCACTACAAGTTTTGAACTCTCTCTCTCTTAAAAAAAATACTCCTCAATTGACAAGGTCTTAAATAAAAAAGGATCTTGAGACTTGTACATTATGTGCAGCTGAAATACTAAAACTTGAGTAGCAAAGTTGCCAATTTGTTTCAGCAGCCATTTTGTTTTCCTCACTAGAGAGAAATGTTTGGATCGATTGAAGTAGAAACTGCTAGGCAAATATGGAGAAAATTACAGATTGAGTTGTGTATCCAAAACAGAACAACTATAATGCTGAATAGATCAAATTTCAAAGAAGACCAAGTCAGAACCAGGAATTAATTAGTTGAGGAAAAGTAAAAATTTTAAAGTATTGAGTTTATGCAGAACAAAGAAAAAAAAATCACATAAAAGGTGCATGCAAGTGTATTTTGTAAAAGTTACAAATGAAAATTCAAGAGATTCTCAGTACTTAAAGAAGAAATGGGAATGATACCAAACGCAGGCATCCACTCAACAAATTGTTCCATAAGATGAATAGAAGAGTTGTTATCTGGGACGCAACTGTATTAAAGGAATCAGTTACCTTGCCACCTTTTAAAGTTTTCCAGACGTACTCTTTCAACTGTTCTGTGGTTATGTTCTCTCCACACTCATCAACTACGGACTTGATCCAAAGCAGAACTTCCTGCAATCACAATATCATGAAAATTAGAGAAGGGAAGACCCCCGCGGGCGGACGAGGGGGGGAAGGAAGGGGGCACTGACAATCATCTGCAAGCTGAAAGAGATGTATCCCCATCATCATAAATTTAGGAAGTGTTACTAGACTAATTAAACTATACTTGACAAAGCCAAAAGACTGAAGCGACTGAAATTTTTCAACGAACTTGAAAATAAAAATGCTCTTAATGCCTAATGAACATATTAGGAAAAAGTGGGTGCATGATCTTTTAGACAAAAGGGGGTAGATGATTTTTTATTGCTTATCTAAAAAACAAAAAAACAAAAAACAAACACAAAGGAAAAAGAGAATACACAAGAATACAGGAAGCGCACAAAAGTTTCTGCCTAACATAGTCCCCAATCATAAAACAATCTCAAAAAGAAACAATGTTGAACAATAACATGTGCCCATAACAAGAGAAGGGTTAGCTTCTCACCAACTCTATTAAACAAGGCACCACCACAGCAAAGTACAATCAAGCAGCTGATCAGCTAAGGAAAACCATCAACAGCATAGAGCATCATTAAGAAACTACATGGATATCCATATTTATGGGTGATGCACATAGTTAAAAAGGTATCCAGCTAAAGTTGATATTGATATTTACATCTCGTAACCGGTAACACTGACTTTATTTCTTTGTTAAGTTAGAAGAATAATATCATATAGTTTTTATGAGGCTGAATGACGACATACTTTCATTCTAAAAACATCCACATATTCACAAGTGTGTCCAGGCATGCATATCTGCCTGCAGTTGTTATTTCAATAAGTGAACCAAGCAAAGCACAGATTGGATATGACGAAAAATATGTTGAGCTCAAGCAGGTCGTCCTGAAATTTTGTCCAGCTTCGGTGCATTAAAATAAATTTCATCCAGTACATTGGCTAATGTACGACCCATAGAAAGGCATATCTTTCTTGCTTTACCTTAAGAATCTCTGCACAAGTTTCTGACTAGAAGGCACAAAAACACCGTCTCTCTTAAGCCATTTTCTATGCAAGCATATACAGTGAAATATTGTCTACGGTGTATATAATGACGTAAACAATTGATAACTTCTAAGCTACAAAGAACCAATGAAGTTATACCCAGTACATTCATAGCACAACAAATGAATTGTATGAACCCTTGTATACAAGTATGCGTTTTGTTCTATAGATAGACACCGAAAATAATTATTAAAATGGAAAGAACAAAAAGAAAGATGTAGCAATTTCTTCTAGCGGAAGATAATATACAGTGTCACAACATAAGATACCATACCTGATTAGCCAAACCATGGAGTGGTCCAGCCAAACCATTTAAAGCCGCTGCAAATGAGAGATACGGATCTGAAAGTGCACTAGCAACCTGAATTCAGTATATGGCATCAAATGAACATCAGCATTTAGCTGGATAATGTTTGCGATGCAACGAAACCAAAAAGATGAAGGATATGTGAACCACATCAATGAATAGTCACAAGTTTTAGGCCTGAGAAACATATTTCTGGGTTCTCATTACATAGTTCCAGCATAAGTCAGAAACTCTGCATGTAAGAAGTACAGACAAAAAGAACATTTAAAAAGCAAAAAGCTTAAGAGAATTAGGGTAGCTTACTAGGTGGCCAGTGTGAGCACTGACATTGCCGCCTTCATGATCACTGAAAAATCAATATTGAATTGCATGTGAAAAGATATATGCATGTCACTTACCAAAATGTTCTAGTGGAGATGAATCGTATGAAACAATGTCAAATAAACTCTATGACATGTTTTAAGAAAATATCGCATACAAACCTATGGATGGTGACATAAAGCCTCATAAGCTCTTGCATTTTGGGACTATCAAATCCCAACATGTGGGAGAAATTGCCACCATAATCCAGTGAGTCATCCAGTGGTATTATTTGTCCGTCTTTGTAGATCCTTCACTCACATACAAAAGAAATAGATGCCAATATAATTCAAGACAATTCAAAAGAATAAAACACATATATCACTGAAGGAGTCAGTAAAGAATGGTCAGCTAAGGACATCTCTCAGGTTAAAAAAATTGTGCCAAATATAGAGACCCATGTCAAGAAGTCAGCAATTATGTTTGACCCTATACAGGCTAAGTTCACTTGAATGGCAAAGATAAAGGTAATTTGTTTGTACAAAACAAATTGCACCTATCCTTGTACTTAACATTTGCAAAAGCTTTTAAAGCCCTAATCAAGTTTAGAGTGATCCAGTCTGAAAATGCAATCGCAATGAGGAATAATATCCTTACTGACCTGCGATACACATAAGCAGCCACTACTGGCACTCGAGCAATCAAATTAAGTGAGTCTTCATATGTTGGCTCCCAGTACCTAAGGATGAAGCATATACATGCATCTGTAACTTGATAGTTCAAATTAGAAAAGCATACACAGTCGAGAGAACCATACTTTGATTTATGAATTCCCTTCTCGTATGCCTTCTGGAATTCACTCTGTACCTGAACGACAATATAATTGAGTGCTTGTGAAGGTCTCATCTACTTTTCAGAAACTCAACAGAGCCAACCCAAAGTCTACACAAACAAAAGAAGATTCTAAACGTAGAATGGAATGCAAAGAGAAGAGAAAATTGATCCCTTATAAAGGCTCTTCGATGAGGATGAGTAGAGAAGGACTTCAAAAATTTATATTTGTTGAAACAAACTGACAAGAGAAGCCCACTTCAACGAATGAGTAGGAGCTCTTTGTTCTGCTGTACATGATTCAGACCAATTATCGAGATGTTGCAATAACCAGAGTGGAACCAAATGCTTGTTTATACTGAGTCAAATTAAAATTAAAAAGGAAAAGACAGACGTCCAAAAGAACCATAAAAGAAGAGCATCAACCAAGAAATTATGGTCAGAAGTCCATTTAACAACCTGAAGGGCCATAACACCCGTTGCAAACTGAGTCATCGGATGAGCGGAAACAGGTAGAGCATCAATGGCCTTGAACACATAATCTGCCACCAGAGATAATGCATAATGAGTTGAGTTTCAATTCACCTCACAGCTCTGGGAAAAGGACAAGGGACATTTGGTGCTGATAGCTACCAGAGAAACTCAACAGCACAATAAATTCCTAGCCAGAAGGGTCGTACATAAAATGAAAAGAACAAATACGACAAAGCAATCTCTGCGCTTCTTGGTTGCAACGAAAGTAAGCAATTTGATTTAGTATTATCACACATTGAGAAAGAAAAAATCGAAAATAGAGCATTCAATGAACACAGTTCTAATATTAATCTAAGGAATATTACAAAGAACTCAACCAAAGAAAATCTCATCCCAACTGCTAAGGTTGATAACTATGTGATAACACATCATTGAAACATATTGGAGTTACGAGCTTTTCCTAGTCTATATAAATCTAACTTAAGTCATACATAGGACAATATGCTACCAAACCTGGGATGGTTGCACGACTTCTCAATTCCTTGGATAATGCACCCACTTGCTCTTTGCTTGGTACCTGAGATATGAACCAAAGAAAACAAAACATTTAAGTGCTGCACCAGAATCTTTGAAAACGTTAAAGGTTGTATTTGGATAAAGAATTCGAACAACTCTAAACAATTTTCAAGTGAGGAGTTCAAATTGATGAAAATTTGAATCCCGTCAATCAAGAGTTTTCGTTGTCCTGGTGATTATAATTTGAATTAAAAAATCAGAGTATGATATAGTAAGAATCAGATTATAATAACTTGATGCTGGAATTAGTATAGTGGAGATGATAGCAGAGGTGCTAGCTGCAACAGTGGTGGTGCCAGCAACTAAGGGGGATGATGGTAATGGTGATGTGATATAGTACTGATAGCAGTATGAGAATAGAACTATTGAGCATCTCTATCGAATGAAACCTTCTGATATCTAATTTCAAACTGCCCAATTCCCAAAAAATTGGTTCAAGAAAAACTCTGCCTCAGGACCACTCATCCAAACAAAGCATAAAAGCAAAAGATGGTATTGCATCCAAACTTGGAACTTAAAAGGAGTCATTAAGATTAAGACCACAAGTCTAAAACAAAAGCAAATAAGGTTTCAGATAGCAAGATCTCAAGTTAATATCATTTCCTCAGGCATTTTGTCTCAAACCCAAGGATTACATACCTTTCCTGTCAAAAGAAGCCAAAGAAGACCCTCAGGCAAGGGTTCTCCTTCAGGCTTTGCAGCTGGTAATACCTTCTGACATTCGGGGATTGACAGGCCTCTAAAGCGAATTCCCTGTGAGATAAAAGCCACCTTTCAGATCTATAACAGATAGAAGTCAAGTCATAGACCCGCATTTTATCAATTAGTCATTAAATCATGCGCTTCCTGAAATTCATCAGGAAAGCAACCAAGAGTAGCAATTGAACAGCATACCTCATCTGGGTCAAGTAATGAAGTTTCCCATAGTAACCCTGTCATTCCTCTCATTCCACCAAGAACCTTCCCAATAAAGACAACTAAATAATTCAGTCAAAGCTACAGAAAACTTTATAGTTCACTTCAGCCAATTTAGGAGCAATAGACAGAAGACAAGTGTTACAAGAGCGCTCTTACGTACCATATCGACAGTGATATTTCCAAGTTGAACCTTTCCATGTTCTGCCTTAAGTTTCTTCAGGCGCTCCTGTAACCAAAAAACATTTCAAAAAAAAGAGAGAGAACTTCTAATCAAGATTATAGCATATACCCAGTCTAGAATTGTTAAAATGTAGCGAAATATAGTCTGATACAGGTTGAATCCTTGGCCATGAAAAGGGTAAGGAATCTTTAACTAGCTCTTCAAACAAATGCACATCCCTTTCACGGCATGATGCAAGGAACGCAAAAATAGGAGGACAAACAGATTTTGAGTATCACAACTAGGTTGGTTTGACTAAGTTTCTTCATAAATAAAAATCTAAGTTTATTGCAGAAGAGGGCAGGAAGAAGAATATGAGTTTTAATTTAAAGTCAAAACTGGGAACACCTACCTGTTGCTCAGGAATCAAATCCTGCAACTGAGAATAAAGGTCCTGTATGGAAAAAAAATTGACTACTATGAGCAAGATTATGGTAGATAAAGTTTCTTCACTAAGATATTACTCCCAAATACAAGCAATTCTTAAACAATAACAGCTCATAGACATGCTCCAAAACTTCACCACTTTCATACACTAGCACATAGACAACATTTAGCATGTTAGATCAGTTCTCGTAAAGTAGTGGAAACGCAAATAAAAGACATAACAGCAAAAGAACAACTTAAACAAGTAAAATCCTATGAAAATGGGCTCAGAAGTAAGGCTAGGTTTATATATCACTGACTGGGTTACTGCACAGTGATATTGGGCGTATGACAACCAACTGAATGTAACCAAGGTGTTGACAGAAATACATTATCTACCAACACTAATGTCTGATCCAGCCTCAGACCGTTTATAGCATGAAATTACACCAAACACTCGAAATAAAACCCAAACACCTTGCCAGCAGGAGAAGTTGAGATGTCGGTTGGAAACTACACAAACAAAAACCAGAAACATCAAGAAGCAATAGAGAAAGAAAGATCACCAGATCGGAGGAGCTCTGTATCTGAAGCCATCTAACGGAATTCTTGAGACTATGCTGCTCCCCCTGCAAATTAAGGCAATTGTAATTTCCATTCCAATCAAATTCAAATGTGCTCACAAAACCCGAGAAATTCAATCCCAAATCTCCACCGCTCTCTCTTCTAATTTTCAAGGAAAAGAAAAAGGGAACTTACAATGCGAGAGCGCAGCTTAGAAAGCAAGGACACGCTTCTGAACATAGCTCTTTACTCTAATCTGCGCACAAATAGATTCGCTAGTATTTAACAGTAAACTATCTCATTAAGTGAAGAAAACAAAAAGCGAAAACAAAGAAAACTAAAACTAACAGTTTGGGAAATGAAGACGAAGACGAATTCTAGGATTTGATCATCAAGAGCGTTGACATGGGGATCAGTGAGAACATGCTAAAATTATTAGCAGTCCTAACAAATCACACACAGTCAATTTGCTAAAGCAGAAAGAGAAAAATTGGAAGTGCATGGGACGTGGACGAATAAATATGGTGCAGCGGAGAATCGGTACCTATCACCGAGAAGTCAGTCGTACCAGAGGAAAAGCCCGCGAAGAGTTTAGAGAATAGCAGGGATGAGCTGTGCAATTGAAGTCTCAATGGAAGGTATAAATAGCTGTGAGTTTAGTAGCCGCAAGAGTAGTCTCTAGTCATCACGACTGCAAAACGAGTGCAAGTGCTTAGCTTAAAAAATTGTTGTCATCACGACTGAACACCAAAACGAGCGATCTAAAAAAACAACAAAACAAGTGCTTAGCTGTTGCTTAAAAAATTGTGATCTACCACCAATGTTGCTGTTTATATCCAACCTGCCCTTCTGGCTTCACAATGGCATAAAGAAATCAGTTCACCAAACAAAACAATTTCAGCCTTTCAGGCTCCATTCCATCTTCTTTTTTGATCTTTTTTTATTTGATCGAATTTCGGGCTCCCTTTCGAATGGCTGCTTTGTTAATTATTCGATGGCACTGTCCACTGTCATTAATTTTTTTTCGTTTCACTGATCTGGTCTTGTTCTAAACATTACATCCGCATACTTTTGTCACTTCCCAAAAGTAACTCAAAAAACAACGCCTTCGATAGCAAAATTGCACTAAAATGCTGGTTGAATTACAAGTCTTTTTTTTTTTTTCCTTGGCGGCTGAATTACAAGTCAATGGCCGTAGTTTGCCTTGTTAAGTTTTCAAAACTTTGAAATTTTGAACAACAAATGGTCCAAAGAACAACAAAACGAAAAGAAGAGTAAAACTAATCAGCTGGCACCTGGGAATCACACAACCAAAGCGTCCCTTCATGAATCATGGGGTTCCAAACTGTTGCGAAAAAGGATTTTGTAATATTTTCCCCGTTTGTAAAATGATATGTACAGGGTGAATTGTTATCCCAGAGACTCACGCGTGCTTGTACCTTCCGAATACTTGGGGCCGAAATAAACAAAGATTAAATTTTGCCTACTTTGGTTAAAACTATAAAATAAGAAGTTTAGTTACAGACCACACTTTGCATTAAAAATATAAATATATTTATATACGCACATTAACAAAACAAAAGGAACATATCATCTGGGGCCATTAACTATCTCGAGGAGGGGGACTTGCCCTTTCCGTCGGTGTTCAGTCTGAGTCAGTCATCCCGTAAATGCGGGGCAGTTATTCACTGTTATTGTTTTATGTGTGGGTCGGGTTGTTTGCGATGTCGGTCCTCGAGTTGGGTCCATAAGCCCCTGTAAGAGTCCGTGTTGGTGGGGGTTTTCATTGGCGTCAGTTTCCTATTTGATAAATTTGCATTATCAATGAAAAACACTTCTGAGCATGCACCAGTTGGAGCCGGAGGAGGCCTGGCTATCCTCTTAAGTACCGATTTGTGTTTGCGTTCGTAAATTTTAGAAAAATTTGCTTTTTAGTCACTGGGTTTTATACCCTTTTTAATTTTAGTCCTGGATTTTAGTGGGTCTAAATTTTAGTCCTTAATCTTTCACCTTTAAAAAATTTACTCCTCCGTTACACTGCTGTGATTCTCATTAACGGCATGAATTTACACGTTAGCAACATTCTACACGTCACTTACTGTTCTACACCTCAGCTTTTGTAAAAGTTATCATTCTCCCTTAAACGACACATATTTTCACACTAAATGAAATGGGGCGTTTCCTTCAGCTTAACTTAGCGCATATGTTTTTGTAAAGGAAAATTCATCATTTTCAGCTAGAAAATGCACAGAGAAGGAAAGAGCAAAAAGGAGATGTTGTTGCGACGGGAAAGTTATCGGTGGTTGGCGATTATCTTCTTCAGCGCCTGCAAGAATCAATGAAAGAAAACAGGTTCTCCATTTGTCTTTTTGAGATTTGTGTTGGTGTTTAACATTTGCGAGATTCAATTTCTGTTTGTCCCCTATTTGAGATTTGTGAATTTTTTCCTTAAATCTCTGCATTTTCCATGCTTCAGTTTCTCCAATTTCTGCGAGATTCACCTTTCCTAACATTTTCCTAGTACAAAAACCTCCTTTTCCTCCTAGGGCTACAATCCGCCCCACACAAACCTGTTGACCAGTCGACCATATTCTAAAGTTGACCCATCAAATACTAACAGTATGAAAAGCCCATAAGTTTCAATTAGACCAATAAAGGGGTAATAGATTTCTACTTACAGGGTTTGCGTAAAGAATATTTTGGGCCTCCAGAGCTAAGAGGCGCTAAAGTGATCCGACTGGAGAGGAAGCCCGTTGCCCAAGTAGGCTTTGTTTTCTGTAACATTAGAACCGGAAAACGAGCTCCGACCGGCCAACAACACAACATCGTCTGAGATGGTCTAGATGGGCACATCTACGTGGAAGTCAAAAAGTCTACTCTTTTCCCCAGCCGACCATGCGGGCTTCTCTATGTCCATCCACACGCTATATATACAGAATACATATAGATAATAGAGTATAATTAGAAAAAAAACAAACGTTCGACTGCTCGTTTGGCCCTTCAGTTGTTCGAAAGTCCACAGAGAACCCGGAGGCCAAAGAAATGAGAGGTCAGTTTCACAATTCTCCTCCGTCTGTGTTTCTAAAGTTTCAAGATTCTCCACGACACTAACACCCGCCTCCCAACAAAAAAAAGGAGAAGATTTTCCTTCAAGTATTTATATTTATAACTCTTTTGATTGGTTAGTCTTCGTAGTTTCAGGAGCAACGATGAGACGTTATGCACAAAAATTTACTGATCGCTCTATGGGATTCAAAAAAGGCAATTTCTTCCTGGTACTGCTCCTTAGATAGTGATTCTATTCAGTTTCCGACATTCGTTTGTTTCTTTATGGGCAAGACCAATATTTTCGAATGATATTCTATTATTTTCTCTCTCTCTGTGTTTTCCCCTATTCGCTGTTGTGGCTGTAACTCTATTTTGGTAGAACTATCTTCTTCGGGTTGTTGCATCGTACACGTTAACAGAAAAACGAAAAACAAAACAAAACAAAAGCAAAGTAGAATACAAACTCCCAACAGGGACGGTGATGTTGCTCTCTGTGCGAGTCTGTTTCTAATTCCGACTTTGATGACCAGGCACAGCATATTGTCAAACAATCTGATTAGTAGGGATATTAAAACTGGATTTCTTAATGGTCATGTCTCACCGCTCACCTTCTCTTTGTATTCCAGTATACCCAGTCCAACAATTGCAAACCTTAGAGTTCTAACGAGGTAGTCAAACTTCTTTGTCCCTAATTGAGGGTTGGTTTTGTTCCCAAAAGTTACAGGTCTTTGAATTTAATTTGTTATTACTGCTAACTTTTCTAACTCATTTTTTTAAGCTTGGGAGTGAGTGCCACTAATTGCTAACAATGTTGGCAATTTATAATCAGGTCAATTGTGAAGTTGGAGCATATTCTGCGCCCAGATACAATCAAGGTTTATACGATGATTATCTGAATGGATCCAAGCCAAAGATGTATGCTACAGCTTGTGCAACATTGTCAGATGATACCTTGAAAGATAATCCTGTTTCCGATATGTTAATAGACTCATTTGGGAGGCTGCACACTTACCTGAGGATCTCCTTGACAGAGCGTTGCAATCTGCGCTGTCAGTACTGTATGCCAGCAGAAGGGGTAGAGCTTACTCGTAGCCCTGGACTGCTCTCACAGAAGGAGATTGTTCGACTGGCAAATCTGTTTGTGACTGCTGGAGTGGAGAAAATTCGTTTGACTGGGGGGGAACCAACCATTAGAAAGGATATTGAAGATATATGTCTACAGTTATCTAACTTGAAGGGACTAAAAACGCTGGCCATGACTACCAATGGAATTACTCTCTCAAAAAAACTTCCAAAGCTGAAAGAATGTGGGCTTACTTCCGTGAATATTAGTTTAGACACATTGGTCCCAGCAAAGTTTGAATTCATGACCCGGCGCAAAGGGCATGAAAGGGTCATGGAATCTATTAATACAGCTATAGACCTTGGATACAATCCCGTGAAGGTATGTTTCATCCTTTCATTTTGTACACTTTTTGTATTAAAGTTTTTCACATCGTGCTTACTAAACCAAAAACTTTTTTTTTATCACCAAAAAGTGATAGATGTCATCATTTCCGTTTATCATGTGTTGCAGTTCAAAATACTAAAATGACTCACCTGAGCAAAATACAAGTATAAATTGACGAGACAACTGTAATACTTGAGGAATCTTTCAAGGACCAAACATATATTATACTCTTGCATTCATAGCTTTAGTTATTGTTCAAGGTTTCTTCTGAAGAAGTGTTGTTTTTCAGGTGAACTGTGTTGTAATGCGTGGGTTCAATGATGACGAGATTTGTGATTTCATAAAGTTAACATGTGAAAAGCCAATTAATATCAGATTCATTGAGTTCATGATGGGAATGTCTGGAATGTCAAGAAATACTCACTCTGACAGTTGACTCACTTAAAAGAATTCTGAATGCTCATGCATGCATATCTTAAGTGTGAACTCACAGCCTTAAAGAGACTTCAGGATAGATCTCGTACAGTTGACTCTGCTGCTACGAAATGGGTTCCTTACAGAGGTGGATTGTATACTGGCACATGACATGGTTGACTCTACACAATTGGACCTGCACATACAGAACATTCTGGATGCACCTGCTTGTTAGTAGGTCTTAAGGTCCACTTTACTTCACCTTAAGACGTATCATATCTGTACCAACTTTACACTGAAGACCTAGTGGAACACCAATCATACCTTAATTGCCGAGAATTTCAGGTTATTCTTATGACGCTTTAATTGGTATGCCCTCAACTTCAGTAACATCAATGCATACAGCACTGAAGAGCAAAAAGGATTACTGTCGGAAACTGGATGCCTGAGGGGAACTTCAAAGTTTGCTTATTTGGTCCTTCAGAGTAAAATTTTTGGAAGTGGTACTGGCACATGACATGTTGATTTCATTTCATGTGTCATTTCTAATTTGGTACATTTTGCCGTTTGGATCAACAGGTTGTCTTCCATACAGAACAGATAAATAGATACAATCAAGGCTTTCGAGAAGTTAAGAATTGGATTCGATTTAACATAGGTAGATGATTCTACATTTAGATAATATTTTCATGCTGTGTTTTCCCCTAAACTCTATTTTGGTAGAGCATCGTACACTTAGAATACAAACTCCCAACAGGGACGGTGATGTTGCTCTCTGTGCGAGTCTGTTTCTAATTCCGACTTTGATGACCAGGCACAGCATATTGTCAAACAATCTGATTAGTAGGGATATTAAAACTGGATTTCTTAATGGTCATGTCTCACCGCTCACCTTCTCTTTGTATTCCAGTATACCCAGTCCAACAATTGCAAACCTTAGAGTTCTAACGAGGTAGTCAAACTTCTTTGTCCCTAATTGAGGGTTGGTTTTGTTCCCAAAAGTTACAGGTCTTTGAATTTAATTTGTTATTACTGCTAACTTTTCTAACTCATTTTTTTAAGCTTGGGAGTGAGTGCCACTAATTGCTAACAATGTTGGCAATTTATAATCAGGTCAATTGTGAAGTTGGAGCATATTCTGCGCCCAGATACAATCAAGGTTTATACGATGATTATCTGAATGGATCCAAGCCAAAGATGTATGCTACAGCTTGTGCAACATTGTCAGATGATACCTTGAAAGATAATCCTGTTTCCGATATGTTAATAGACTCATTTGGGAGGCTGCACACTTACCTGAGGATCTCCTTGACAGAGCGTTGCAATCTGCGCTGTCAGTACTGTATGCCAGCAGAAGGGGTAGAGCTTACTCGTAGCCCTGGACTGCTCTCACAGAAGGAGATTGTTCGACTGGCAAATCTGTTTGTGACTGCTGGAGTGGAGAAAATTCGTTTGACTGGGGGGGAACCAACCATTAGAAAGGATATTGAAGATATATGTCTACAGTTATCTAACTTGAAGGGACTAAAAACGCTGGCCATGACTACCAATGGAATTACTCTCTCAAAAAAACTTCCAAAGCTGAAAGAATGTGGGCTTACTTCCGTGAATATTAGTTTAGACACATTGGTCCCAGCAAAGTTTGAATTCATGACCCGGCGCAAAGGGCATGAAAGGGTCATGGAATCTATTAATACAGCTATAGACCTTGGATACAATCCCGTGAAGGTATGTTTCATCCTTTCATTTTGTACACTTTTTGTATTAAAGTTTTTCACATCGTGCTTACTAAACCAAAAACTTTTTTTTTATCACCAAAAAGTGATAGATGTCATCATTTCCGTTTATCATGTGTTGCAGTTCAAAATACTAAAATGACTCACCTGAGCAAAATACAAGTATAAATTGACGAGACAACTGTAATACTTGAGGAATCTTTCAAGGACCAAACATATATTATACTCTTGCATTCATAGCTTTAGTTATTGTTCAAGGTTTCTTCTGAAGAAGTGTTGTTTTTCAGGTGAACTGTGTTGTAATGCGTGGGTTCAATGATGACGAGATTTGTGATTTCATAAAGTTAACATGTGAAAAGCCAATTAATATCAGATTCATTGAGTTCATGCCTTTTGATGGGAATGTCTGGAATGTCAAGAAACTCGTGCCCTACTCTGAAATGTTGGATAGAGTGGTAAGGTAGAACTCTGACAGTTGACTCACTTAAAAGAATTCTGAATGCTCATGCATGCATATCTTAAGTCCGTCTTTATTACTGAACAGGTAAAGGAGTTCACAGCCTTAAAGAGACTTCAGGATCACCCAACAGATACAGCCAAGAATTTCAGGATAGATGGGTATTGTGGTACAGTTTCTTTCATAACATCAATGACTGAGCATTTTTGTGCTGGATGCAATAGATTACGACTTTTAGCGGATGGGAACTTCAAAGTTTGCTTATTTGGTCCTTCAGAGGTAAATTTTCTTTTTGGATTGTTATACTTTCAACATATACTGGCACATGACATGGATTTCATTTGAGGGGTGTCATTTCTAATTTGGTACATTGTTGTTGCCAATGCCGTTTGGACCAATTGCATCTTGTCTTCCCATACAGAACAGATAAATAGATAAATTTTCTGGGGGTCGAGGTTAAGAATTGGATTCGATAACATGCAGGTAGATGGTACATTTTTAAACAATAGGGAGATACACTTGTTAGTAGGTCTACACTACTTTGTGGTGGAGGCTCCAATTCCTAATTTTATTGGGAAGTTAAAAACTTACTACTTCACTATGAGGAAGGTTTCATGTGTTATTAGTGATTTTAAGATGTCTTTCTGCAGGGAAGTGAGAAAATTTGGTATCTAATCAACTATCTTGGGGAATTATTCCTCCTATCTGTACCAACTTGAAGCAATACGAGGACTGAAGACATGTTTTATTGGGTTAATAGGTGCTAGTGAAATTAACCGAACTGTTCTTTTCCTCACAATGGAAGTTTTAGCTGGATCTTTTGTATCTTGTTCTAAAAAAAGATATTGGGAATAGGCTTCCTTGTTACCTTGTTTGAATTTTTTAATTGCAGGTTAGCTTAAGAGACCCTCCTGTTTGAATTTTGTAATTGCAGGTTAGCTTAAGAGACCCTCTTCGCCATGGTGCTGACGATGATGAGCTTAAAGAAATAATTGGGGCAGCGGTATGCATTTTTTGTTATGTCCTCAACTTCAGATCTAACCATTAATGTTGAATCCATTGATGTTTGCATATCAGTGGTAGTACATCTATAAGTTGTTGTGATATGCCTTTGTTTTTCTGATTTTTAATATGAAGTATTACTTAGCAAAAAGATAAAAAAAAGATTACAGTAAATGGTTGTCTTGATGTAGAGCTACTTGAAAATTCTGGATGCCTGAGGACACTGACAATGTACACTCGCAGTTTTCTTGAAATAAGGAGTTTTCATTCTATAAAAGTATGTAAAGTTTATGAGGTTCTTCAATCTGCAAAAGATGCTCGAACTTATACAAAAGTATACTATAGAGTTGAACATGATCCGTTTGGCATCATATCTTGGTCTGGGCCAAAGAAGGAATGACACCAGGGTACCTTCAACTTCTAACTGGCCTTGAATTAGATTGGAATCATCTTGCTGTCCAAGAACTATAGCAAACACCAAGGATTCGGTGGTTTAGCTGGATAGTCCAGAGTTGATTGTTCACAGCTTGGCTATGGCTATCAAGCTTCCGTAATGTGATCTTTGGTAGACTTCTAAACCATTCCTCTTTTGTTTCAGGTGAAGAGGAAGAAAGCTTCACATGCTGGAATGTTTGACATTGCAAGGACAGCAAACAGGCCTATGATCCATATCGGTGGCTAAATTTTGGTATTCCCTTTTGAAAAAGTGTCTTTAGTTATTATATTTTCTACTTCTAATTGTAATAGATGTTTTCTGCCGTATGATTGGTATTTCCGTGCAGGTTTTATTGATTGAAACATATGTTGCTGCATCTTGAATACGGAGCTGTTTATGCTTTCATTCGGTCAATATCAGAACAAGGAGGACGAAAATATATTGGCTCGTCTTTTTACCTCGCTCAGTACTACATGTAGCCAAGAAATTCAAAATCACAACTCAATCGTTTATTTACTAACGAAGAACTCTGGGTTCTTGTATGTTGCTTATGTAGTCAAATGGTATATTATGTAATATGTGCTTATGTTTGCTTTTGTTGTAACAAGGAATTGAGAACACAGACTTTATCCTCTGTTATATTATGTATGCATGATACGTTGTTATCAAGTTCAACGTCACTGTATCGACGTAATGCTCTTGCCAAAACCGATATCTGTCATCGAACACAGCGACTCTTATAAGTAAGAACCACAAAAGTGGAAAGCAGCATGGCTCTGAGCCTCTTCCTGCCAGTCCACAACAGAGACAATATTGAGCCTTATGATTAAGATTTTCTACCCATAGTGAATTTAAAACTGTTAAGACTTTCGTGTCAGAAAATTTTCCTGCTCGCAAATAGTAGAGTAGAGTTCAGCTTAGGAGGTGAAATGACAAATTGGGTTTACAAAGACAACGCAGGCAAAACCTGAATGCTCCCACGCTGTCCATGAGCTTGCGAGTTTTGTGTTAAACATGAACGTGCAAGGTCATCGTGCTGTCCATGACGTGATGTGATCCTCAACGTGGAAGTTCTTAGTCGAAGCCCAATTCGTGTAGCTACCGCTGCTTAATTTCGTTATTCCACCCATGGCAGTCACCAACCTCGTAAAACAGTACTGCATGCCATAACTGATCCCCACATGAAAAGGTAAAAAGAAGAAGAAGACCATGGAGCTGTAATCTTTGATGAAATCCATGGCCTACGACCAATTGAGACCCTTTTTAATCAATTAGAAAAGATTAATGGAAATCTATTTATTTCCTTATAATTTTCAGCCAATTTGGGGGAATGGAATATATACATGGGGATTGATTAATGTTGATCAAGAAAACGATCATAATTTAATGATTAATTTATCTCCATATATATGCAAGACCGCGAGGCCATTAGGCTCGAGGACAATCATGTTTACGAGGCAATGAAAGGTATACTGAACAATGAATATCCCTGATCATCTATTTACCCAAAAAAAAAATATCCCTGATCTATGGGCACGGAAATTTGCATGTGTTTCGTAATGGTTGGAAAAAGTATGGCTAAAGCAGCTACTTTTTGTACCCTTTTTAACATGCAGATTAATGAGTCACTAAAGGGATCATTTGTCATTTCTAGTATCAGTGAATTCAATTTTAAAATCCAAATTAGAACTAGATTATTTTGGATCATGAAGTAAGTGACCACTCAACAAAGTTAAAATTAATGGATGTTCTCTTTCAGTGGAGTTAAAAAAAGGTGGGGGGGGGGGGGGGGGGGGGGGGTGAGTATAATGTGTTGGTGTTAACTAACAAATCCGAGGTAATGTTTTCGGCATCCAATCAAAATTAATTATTGTTTTGTAGTTCCTAATGTTATTAATTAAAAAAGAAGCTGAAGAACAATTCCGATGTACAAAAAGCCATAACTCGGAAGTAGGTAGTAATTTGTTGACGCTACCTGCTGCTGGAATAACATTAATCGGGGGGGAGTGATTATACAGCAATCAATTAAATGATGACCCATCGATTCTACACAGGATTTCATGATCTCCGTGATTAATCATGACGTAGCGATTTTCTATCCCGGTCGATCGGTAATTACTCTCTCTGAGGTCACACACAACTTAATTTTAAATTGAGACGATGGTCCATTATATATACCAGCTGTGCGCAAGCATGAGTAAGACTTCATATATCACTCGCTAGTTAGTAAAGAGAGAGCTAGGTTAAACTTTAGAGAGATAAAAGCTTGACTTTGTTAGCGCTGGGTCGAGCCAAACTTGAGCTAGGATGTCGCGGGCATTGGCATTATTATTAATACAAATATTCCATAAAATAATCCAAAGAGAGAAATTAAGCATGCATTAACGCGTGGGTCATCAAATTCAATTTTCGCTGGATCGGCGAATATAATTGATAGGATCCATATTAATTTATTGCAAAACAAGATGTATCCTACTAATCATAAAAATGTTTATGTTGTATTTAAGCATTAGTCAACTACTACGTCTGAACTAGTACTCCATATAGAAACACGTCCTAATTAATAATAATACGCAAGAAAACCCAAAGCCATCAACAGCTGAACAGCAAGCTGCAGGCTGTTGAATGATACCGACGATGGAGCACTGTTCTTACTCTTAGATGGGGGAGGCGCCTCCATCAAGGGTGGAGAGGAATGCGGCGAGTTTTCAGGAGTAGCTGGACTGTAGCTAATTGGACCTGGACTAGGCGGACTACCCGACGGCACAGAATGAGTAGGTGGAGAACTTGGAGTTATAGTAGTGGCGCTAGGAGGATGTGACATTGGAGTAGGTGGAGTAGTGGAGCTTGGACTGGGACTTGAGCTAGGTGGAATATGGTAGGCCGGCTGATGATCAGGAGTAGGTGGCATGGGATCACTTGGACTAGGACTAGTAGGGCTAGGAGCTGGGCTTGGAGATTGGAGGGCCCTGATGTCAACCTTCTGGCCGGCTTGGCAGTGGCCCGGGAAGGAGCAAATATAGTAGTAATGTCCAGGCTTCCACATGGTAATGCGGTCCCTGCCGCTACCGTAGTAGTTAAGTGGAGCTCCTACGTTGCATGACTCGAAATCTTCGCGACTCACTTCGATCACGTCGTTTAACTTGTAATCGTACTGGAAAACTGCACGTCAAATAGAGCTTAGACAGCATATATGTATGCTTTGAAGATTACATTAAAATGAAAAGATAGCTCTACAAAGATAGACAAAAAAAAAAGAAGAATTGAATGTGTACCGAATGTCCCATTTTTTGAGAGGATACCATTTTTGCTATCCGCTATATATAGGGCTTACGTATTACGAGGAGTAGTTGCACAAATTGGCATCCAAGAATGGGGAATATATAGGATTCACAAGAATTCATCAACAGCCAAACAAAAAGGACTAAATATTGTTTGACATTCCCCTAATTAATACATCCAGAAAAAGTACTAGGGATCGATTACCCACGCATTAAAATTACCATTATAGCAGCATATATTTTCCTGCTATCGGAGGGCTGTTTCCGCAGTCTCATATTTGTAATATCAAAGGCTTAATGTTGTCCAAATTAATTTTTTTTTTTAAAAAACTAGCTAGTTTATTTCCTAAGTAATAAGTACGCGCGTTGCATGACTTGGACTAAATATTGTTCTTTCCGCGTTATGAATTCTATCTCATCTAGAGATAATCCTGACCATGTGAAAGAAACAGATGCAAAATTAATAAGTGGAGGTTTTTTTCAAAAAAAAAGAACAGCTTCGTTTATATTTTGGTAATCAAAGGGTCGCGTATATATATAAGCTGCTTAACAACCAAGGTCTGCATGATCCGTTACACTGCAATGTTATTAAAGCGCGTTCATTAAGGAATAAGGAATATGCTGTGTAATATATAGGCTACTACGCGAACAAAAGAGTCAAGACATTTTTTCCTTTCGGCATTCAGAATCAAAAGGGGCTAGATCTAGTCATACAACTTTTAAGTTCGTTGTGTGATTTGAGATTGGAGAGCGAAAGAATCAATGTCGGGTTAAGATCAATAGGCCGAAAATTCATTATACTTCCCTACACATGTTCACCAAAAGTGTAAGATAAGGTATCGTTTGTTCGGCCTCTATTTTGCTCGTATATAAAGAACACGATTAGTTGAAAAACAATTAATTAACATAACGTGACTAAAATAAAAAGCAGATCATAGGGACGTAGAGATAAATTAAAATAAAAAACACTTCACTAAAAATTGAAAATAAGAAACATAATTAGTCACTGAAAGGACAATACTCAAAAGTAACAATAACTCAGCCGTAATGACTCATCACTACGATGATGAGAAAAAAGATGCTAAATCTAATATGCTGGAAGAAGAAGAAAATCAAGAACTTACAGAAAGCATCGCCGACGAAGAAAGTCTTTCCAGAAACCCAATTTTTGTAATCTACTTTGCCATTTGAAGTCCACCCTTCTGAGTCGCCCACGGGGTAGACAGCAGCAAAGCAGACACCAGCGACACACATGAAGATGAAGCACAATGGAATTAATGCACTCGTAGCCAAAGAAGCCATGGCCACCATTCAACTAGGAAAGAGAGATGTAGAAAAAGAATTGAAGAGAGTTTGGTCAATAAAAACTTGTAAGGTAGAAAACCCTAAGAGGCTGAGATCGTGTATATATTGGTTCCAATGTGCAACTATGGAAAGAAAAGATTTCACGTGGAAGTTTCTTCTTTTGGCTCTATATTAGCTGTGATCAGGACATGATTTGAGCGAATCTGGCAGGATTTTACTTTTGGGGCGATGATCACTGACTAGGACTAGGGCCAGCTAAACGAGAGTTGGGCTGCTTTGGAATGACTTAAAATCATAATCGGCTTAGTCCGGCTGAAACCTGAAAGGGAAGCCGGTGCATGTATATATTTATTAATTTGCATTGAGTCAT
>CM025849.1:1172158-1223584 GCA_003952965.2 Morella rubra
AAAAAAAAATATTCGCATTTACATCAAAGGTTTGGCTACTCTGTCGGAGTCAGACCTGGTCAAAGATCTAAGCCTCACCAAGAACTTCGCCTTCTTCTCCCAAGCGGACCCCTCCTTTTTCTTCTTATTGCTGCCCCCAAACTTCCCGGGAGACGACGAGTCCCAGTTCTCCACCATTAACACGCTCTCAGCGATCTCTCCACCACGTCATCACACTCTCCGTGGTCCCCAACTCCTCCTCCTCCTCCCCCCATTATCATCTTGGCTTCGCATCGCGGACACCACCTCCTTCAGGGCCAAGTCAGCGTTCCCTCTGTTCCTCAGCAGAATCTCCCCCACCTGAGCAGGCGTCAGGGCTCCACCGGACCCCACGCAGCTCTCCACCGCTTCGAACATCGGGTGGGACTGGAGGCCGAGATAGTTGTTGGCCAGGGCCTTGAACGCGTGCATGCCGCAAGTGCCCAAGTTCACGTGCACGTCCATCCTCCCACACCTGATGAGAGCCGGGTCCACGTTTTCCCTGTGGTTGGTGGTGAATACTATGATCCTCTCCTCCCCGCAGCACGACCACAGTCCGTCTGTGAAGTTCAGGAGCCCTGATAATGTCACCCGCCCGCTCTCCTCCTCTCCGTCTGGTTTTGGGCACGTCTCCCTCCTCCTCCTCCTCCCCTTTGACGTCGCTTTCAGCATCCTATCTGCCGTTAGATCAACCGTGCAGTCGATATCCTCGATGACTATGATCGACCGGTTCGTGGTTTGTATGAGCAATGCTCTAAGCTCAGAGTTGTCGGACACTTTGGTGAGCTCGAGGTCGTACACGTCGTAGCAGAGATAGTTAGCCATGGCCGCGATCAGACTTGACTTCCCTGACCCAGGTGGGCCGTAGAGCAAGTATCCGCGTTTCCATGCTCGTCCAACTCTGTGGTAAAACTCTTTCCCGTTAGCGAATGCTGTTAGGTCCTCCGTGATCTGCTTCTTGAGCTGGGGCTCCAGCGCCAGGGTTTTGAACGTGGAAGGGTGACGGAACGGGACGGACACCCAGCCGGATTCGTAGGAGCCATGGCCGTTGTTCGTGAACAGCCTCCTCTCGCGGGAGACGCGCTCGAATTCCTCGGCACGTGAGCTGACGTGATCGAGGTAGGGTGAGAGGAGCGCCGCGCGGTGACGCTTTGGGAGCTTGAGAGTGAAGCTGCGTTTCTCTTCCAAAGAGTCTTGAACGGTCTCGACGTGGTGGGTCCAGGAGATGTTGTGGCCAAGGAAGGTGTCGTGGACGGTGTGGTTGGGTGCGACGGCGAAGGAAATGAGATTGGATGACTTCGAGCGGGTGAGGGTGAGTCGGCGACAAGTGGAGGAGGGGTTGACAGAGTTGAGGTAGAGGTTGACGTGGCGGTAGAGGTCGTTGACGTCTACGCCACAGTAGCCGTTGAACTCGGGAATCTCGAAGTAGGAATATGGGGTGAACATGTCCTGGAGGGACTCGTAGAAGGAGTGGAGGAGGGAGAGCAGCTGGGACGGCAAGACGTTTTGGAGGACGGTGAGGAGGCCCAAGAACGACCACATCTGCGCCAATATCTCCATCTTAACTTCTTCCCGATGACTTTTGTCTTGTCTTGTATGGTAGTTTGGCTCAAGCACTGGTGGTTTTGTCTGATCTGCCTTCAGTTGTGTTTGAGGATTTCGCCAATGTTTTTATAATACAAAGGAAGGCGAAGATGACAAAGTTCGAAAAGTTGGGTTGGTGGTGGAGTGAGGGGCGTTTTTGGTTTTTAGCTAGCTCTTCTCCTAGTGCGCACACTGCCTCGCCATGCAAAACTAGAAAGAAAGAGCTGGGAAAGAAATTACTGTCTGCTGGCTGAAAAAGCAGCAACGGCAAAGATGGATAAAGCTAAAGAAGCCGACTGGCTCCGCTCTTCTTTTTTATGCTTTTCTTTCCCTGAAGACGGTTCGGGTTTCAAGACCATTTGTGCTTTCCAAATGAGAACCACAGAGATGAAATATATGCAGGTAGGTGCTAGACCCAAGCGAGCATGCAAGCACACGATGCACAACTCACTTTTGCTTTAGCTTTGATATATTGCTTTTGTTTGTGTCTTTACAACTCGCCTTTATCTTTTCTCTCTCCCTGTAATTAATTTGGGTCCTTTCCCATGGCGTCACAGAATGTTCGTAGGAATAATTGTTATACTCATAATCTAACGATCATGGTCATGATTGGGTCGATATGTTTGTTATAGTCAGGATTTAATATACCGCACGACGACTGTAAAATCCGGCGTTCCATATTATATAAGATGATAAACAAATTTCTAACGTGTTCTCGTGGCATTCAATTTTAATATGCTTCGTTTGTTCAAGCTTATGCGTGCAATGAGGTTTTAGACCGCAGTTTGACGCTGCCTAAAAAAGTACGTACCTAATTGTGGGAAAATCGAATGATCTATCTGAGCCTTTGTGAATTAATGTTGGGCAGACATTCGGATGCATTCTAAATCACTTTATAAGTTTATGCGGAGGCTTACGTGTTGGGGAGTTAATTAGGAGGGGCGCAGAGTGTTGGATTAAAAGGCAGAGTACTAGACAGTTAATATGGCTTTTCTTTCTGGGACTTGCAAATTTATCATGTGCATGCGCCTGTAAAGAACACCAAAAAAAAAAAAAGTTTACACTTTTTGAAAAATTTGGTGTAAAATCCTTTAGAGAAAGTGCCCCCTTGTTCACTACCTTTAGATTAATATGATCCAACGGCGCTAGCTTCGTTTCCTCAACAAATTGTTCTCTCATTCAATTGTCTAGATCTCAACATGCAGTGGTTGAAATTTGCATAAAGAAGAATAAAAGTAAAAGAGAAAAAAGAAAGGGGTTTAGGTTTGACGAGGAAAGCCATGAGTGGGGAGGTGGGCAAGAGTAGCGTAGGTCAGCCTTGCGAGAAAGCGAGCTGATCAGTTCAAGAAGAATCACGAATAAAGCCAGAAAGAGGCTCCACCCGAATGTCAAATTAAGATGACATATATGTCTCAAATAAATACAGTACTCACGGCTACAAATTTTGAGACCAGTTATATATGTGGGGAGTACGATCATCTGGGCTTAATTAGCTGATCACGATTATAAAAGAACCTGAAAGAATAGGTATCGGACTTGCATATCCAGATGCTGCAAAACGAAGGTGATAAATCTATGGATCCCGTTAATTCTCTTTAAGGAAGAAGGCTGGCAAGAACATTGATACAAAATGCATGCTAATGCTACTTGGCTTTACAAATATCATTCCGCACCAAAGTAAAAGAATTTGGCACAATTCAATCCCCTATGTTGTATCAATAGATAGAAAGCAGAAAGAGAAAAAGTTGCACAAACAGGAATTTTAGGAAACTTTAGTTGTAAAGATATTTTCCTGCAATGAACAACCAGTTAATAGTTAAAGATAGCCCTTGAGCTGGATATATAATATATTGAGTCTTTGAGGGATGGGTAGGGAGCTCGAGGTGGGGCCAGCGTGTGAATAAAGACAGTGGAGTTGGTTCTACTACAATTTGAGCAATCTGCGATTTATGCTACTTCGAGGAAAATATATAAAAAAGATGGGGAAGAAAGCCCACCAACGAAGCCTTGTATGCATGGCTCGAGTACTTCATGATTTCTCGACTAAATTATCTTGTTTTGTGTGATGTCATTTTGCAATTATCAAAATCATCATTTAGTTTCCAATTTACAATATGTTTGCTCTGGAGTACTTTGAGATGCTCAATAATTTCCCTTGTCTTAAAAGAATTAATACTCATATTGAGAGAATTGTTTTGAACACTTCAGTTTTAGGCAAAATAAATTTAGACATGGAAAATCATATAAGAAGTGCATATTCTTAATTAGGGGATGAACTTATAGACGATAAAAGGACAACATTGCAAAACAGAACATAATTCGAGAGTTCAAGTACAATTCACGTTTTCTAGATCTTCATGTTTTCTTCGCATTTGTTTTATGAGGAGTCATTTTATTGTTCCAGATTATTAATTTTTTTTTTTTAAAAAAGGCACGACCATTTTTGGACGTGAACATACATTTCCAACCGCAACTGTTAGCTCAGGTTCACAGAAAAGCTTCTTGGGGCCGCTCATGCTCTACCTTAGAACCCAGATCATCGCCTGTCAATCTGTGGGCCAGTGCATGTCTGATCTGGGACACGGTCACGTCGGTCAGAAATGTAATTGGGCCCAAACTTAATTACTTTTAAACTCAGGTCTACTTTGCCTTTATCAAAATAACATAGAAGAATAGAAGAAAGAAAAAATTGCAAACCCCCTGAGAAGACGACGAAGAAGTTTTGGATAGAAAATCAAAAGCAATATATTCCAAATCTATACGATGGCTTTTTTTTTTGGTAAGCACTTAGGCAATAATTACAACACAAATTTCACCCTAGATACAAGTAATCAAGTGTCTCCATGGTCTAATTATCTGCTTAGGTGAGGAAACAAACGTTCTTGAAAGGAAGACCGGTAAGATATCATGAAAAAGAGAACGACAAGCACAGCTCCCAGTCCCCAAGGAGTTCCCCCAGCCCTGTGGACGGAGTCTCTCTCTGGCAATGGAATGATGTAGGAGAACCGCCGGCGTTCGTCGTTGGAGAGGAAGTGCACAACTAGCAGAAGGAGCAAGGGGGACACCACGAGAACCATCTTGACCTGATCGAACAAGCTCTCCAGCACAGACTCGTAGTTGAGGTACCATGAAAAGCCAAGGAACATGAGCAGAATAAGGAATAAGAAACACAGATGCAAAGACATAGGGGGTTGAGGATGGGAAGAAGAAGAATAGTGACCTTCAGCCATGTTTCCTAAAAGGGTACTCGTACTTTGTGGAGCCAGATATTGCGGGTGTAAGTTTGTATTGAAAATTCTGCAGCAAAGATGGCTCTTATATAGGCTCCCTCACTGTCACGTACATTCGAGTATCACAACAAAATTTTTTCTAATTTTTGCAGAATGAAGACAGGAGGCTTTGGGAGGATGCATTAAACATGAGTCAGAGATTCCTGCTTTTGACAATGCTCCAGAATAATTGCGAGGGACGGTGAGATCTAGATGTGGTTGAGATTCATGTTAGGAAAAGCTAACTACTAAGGATCTGCCACGTACCACCGACCATGGACCAGATATTGAGGCCACCCATATGGGGAAAATTAACTAAAGTCCAGCTTTAAGGCTTAGCTGGAGAAAATATGGTATGCCATATTGTCAACCTTCTCGTATTTTGTACTTATTTGAAAATCCTCGAATAATTGAGGAAATATATATACGGTGGTGTTCTTTGGCTAATATTTACGAAAATTTTGAACAAAATAAATACATTTTAAAATTTTTAACATATACATATACACACTTTAATTTTTATAATCCCTAATAAATTTCAAGAAAATAAATATTTACAAAATTTTAAGAATATTCTTAAAATTTTGACAAATGAACGCCACCACAGTACTATTACCAAATTGATACCCAAAGTTATAGGGAAATTAGCTACTCAATTTTCTGCACTACAATCGAGTTAACCATTACATCAAAGAGATCGTGAGCATATATATCAAATTCATCCCCAATAATTAATTAGTGTTTTTTTTTTCTAAGCAAAAGAGTGAAAGGGGGTGACTAATGTAGCCAACTCTCTTTGGACATAATCATAAAACTTCCACACGCTGTAGAATATTCAGATTGAGTTATTGCTACCTACTTCGAGAAGGAAGGACCGTCGCCACAATCACAGTACTATATGCAAGTGATAATGGAGGCAGAAGGTTCGATCCAAAGATCCTCCCCCACACCCTCTCTTTGGTGCCTTATTTCAGACTCCATATCACTTGGGCTACATGCGGGTGGTTTTAATTAGTGTCTCTATTTCCTCCATTTTTAGGTAAATGACCCGGAAATTTTCCCCAAGATATAGTGCGACCCCATTCAGGAAGGCCTTTATGCCTTCATAGGGAAAAAAGCGTGGTACCCGGATAACTTAGAGCTGCCACCGACTCACTTATTAGCAATATTCCCAAATGACCTTCTTTCTTCCTAAAGACGCACATACAACTGTGAGTTAATATCATGGACGTTGCTGCTTTATTCTGTGGCGATCACATACACCTTAAACCCACCAACCAATTGTCTCGGTCACAAAATCTTAGATTCTTAAGGTTTAAGTAACTCATGAATTTAGTGCAGAAGCCGGGGATCGCGGGACTCTCTTTTCAATCATTAACTAAACAAAACCAAATGAAGAGGTCCCACAAAGATCATCAAAGACTTAGATATGCATATTTAAAGGATGCACGAGTACGGAGACGGGAAACCTGGAGGGAATTTTAACTCTGCATGCCCATGATAAATACTAGATTTTTATGGTAATTGAGGAGTATAATCATAGACTGCCCCATAACGCTATCAGTTATTTGGAAGCGTTCTAATCTCATTTGATGACCCAATTCGTAGATAACATTTCATCGAAGGCAAACTCAAAGGGATAGTAGGCATCTGAATCTATATTAATAGGGAGCACATTGTTTAAATCTAATTAAGGGGCTCTCCAACAAGTTAAATTAGAATATTATACATTAGGAGTGGTCCCTTTGCCTCCTAAATCATTCCTTTTTTCATGAGAAGCTTTCCACCTCAACTTGCAGAACAAAAAGATAAAGCATTGAACTTCGACATGATATTCGGGAACGGGGATTTGGAGCTTTTCCGAGCACTTTACTCTTTTAATTTAAAGCAATAGACTTTAAACTATTTAAAAAACTCTTGGAGAAAATTTCACGACACCGTCATTTTTCATGCCTTTGCAATGCCGAGCTTAATTGTTTGTCAATGTTTTCCTTTTCTTTTTTTGTGCAAGTATGTTTCACTTTCATTTTCTAAAGCTCTTGTGATGAGCTGTCCCTAGGAATAATGATGTTAGTTTTGTTGTGTGGGTGTGTGTTTGTTCCTGATTAAAAAGTGAGGTTTGGTTATTTGTTTTTCTAACTGGAGTGGTGTTTTTCTTCTTTTAGAGCGCAAGTAAAAGCGATTTTAGTTCGGTCGGCGGTGTTTGGATAAGGGGTCTGCATCCAGTTCGAATCTGGGACTTGGACTGGGTCTCTGTCTTCCAGTCCAAGACGAGTCTCGTTTGTCCAACTTGAAAGTTAAGTCAGGCTCAGAAGGACATTCAGCCCAACAAGAGTAAACTAGGAGCCCAAGAGCAAGGATGCTGATTATGTGTATGTCACTGAAATGAGGAATGAGATCACGATTTCCAAGCCGAAAGGTCTCTGCTACTCTTATCCAGGTAATGATAAAAAAATTGTGGAACTTGGCTCAACACATCATTGTCCATTGTCTTGCTGCCTTGGGTGGGTTGGTGAAGTGATGCACTTTATCCCCACGATTCAACTTCTAGTGCTCTTCTTATTTCTTCCCCACCTACCTAAAGAAGATTTAGGAATCAGGAGGTCTCAATCGAATAGTTTTTTTTAGCTACTCTGTCTAAAGAAAGACAAGTGTGTAATCCATTCCATCTCCTCCAATTAGATGCAGGGTTTTATCTTATTGCTCTGCCTGATCATTATCAGTTTATCACCTCTCCTGGCCCTTCCACTCCACATATAACATATCCTTCTGTGTAGAACGTAATCAATGTGAAGGTTCAAAAGCACCGATGCGGGTGGCACTGTAATGGACGACTGTAATCATATAAGGAGTGACACCACCTAACACCTTGCTCTTTTAGATTGTCAAAGCAAATATATATAGAGTTTGGACCCTGTCTTTCTATATATCTATTTCTTCCCCTGATCTACGGGGCGAGACAATGGGCTTTCGCCAATTCTCTGGGAAACTACCATTCATCTTAGTGCTTATTTCAGTTGCGGTTATCTATGCTATGGCAGATTCATCCAAAGACACACAGGAGTGTCAACAGCAGTTGGTAGGAATGGCAACATGTCTGACGTACGTTGATGGTGAAGCAAAAGCCCCTACACCGGATTGTTGCACCGGTCTCAAACAAGTCCTCAAGGACAATAGGACTTGCTTGTGTGTCATCATCAGAGATCGTAATAATCCAAACCTGGGATTACAGATAAATGTAACACTTGCTTTAGGCTTGCCTTCTATCTGTCATGCCTCTGCTAATGTCTCCAAGTGTCCTGGTACGCGTTATATATTGTACATTTTACTACCCTTACGCGGAAAAAGGCAACTAAATTGTGTTCATGGCGTGTATTTGCCTCATTCATATTTGAATTGACCACCGTGACCATGGATGCAGAGCTTCTACACTTGGATCCTAATTCGCCGGAAGCTCAAGTTTTCTATCAAGTTGGAAGGGGATCTGATCAAAGTGGCAGTAGTCCTGCTCCAAGTCCTAGTGGTAATGTTACATACACCAGTTGTCATTCCTTCGATTGTCGTTCAATTGTAGAACTATAGCTATTGGCAATGTTCATGGATGCAGTTGGAGGGAGTTCCGGGAGCGGTAAAGACCAGAATGATGGTTGTTGCAGCAGAAGGAGATGGTCGTGGCTGGAGATCGTCGCTGGTGGGGTCTTGGTTTGGTGTTTTACTTTCACCAGTTCACACTTGTTCATATAGGCATTTCCGCTGTCACTTTTCCAATAACTTGGGCCTAGACTGGCGTCGTGTAATTGTTACTACTCTCTTCCTCACTTGTTGTATATATCGGTTTCTTTTCAAAGAAGTATATTTTTGTTACTCTATTACTTGTAAGAAGAAGAGCTACGAGGGCACTGTGCAGAGAAAGGAGGCTGATTTTCGGGTACAAGGACGGAAGAGATAGAACTGAACAAGTGTAAGTGTATAAAATCTCACAATGAATAGGTCCACGCCAACATATATTTGGGCTTGTTTACTTTCTATTTCAAAACTTGTTTAAGAAGAAGAAAGCTGAAAACGAGTGCACTGTGCAGAGAAAGGAGGCTGATTTATCGTTAGCGGGTGACCATTCTCAGATACGGACCAGCTAAGAAAAGGCTTTAAGAAAAGTTGCAGAAATATTGCAAAACATTGATGCTGTGTGTAATAGTGTATTTTGGTAATCCCCTGAATTCGTCTGCCAAAAGTCAAGTAATGATGAAACTACGATCCCAGTTCAAATTGGTGGCTGAGCGCGCGATTTTAAAAAGCATCAAAATTATCTCGACATCCACAAAAATTTGCTTTTTCTTTCCTCCAAGGGAATGTTGTGGCGTTGTGCTTTGGAATCAATACTGCCCCCAAAATCATTTTTGTTGACTCACCAATTGCTTGCCGCTGAGAGGCATCAGTTATTAAATTTTTAAAGGATCGTCGTCCGATTTTATTTTGAGGACTAACTGAGCTTGTAGACAATTTTTGGGTCACTCCTCCACATCTTCTTTTAAGAATTGGTAACGAAATATATATATTTCTCCCCACGGGCCCCACGTAATCTACTAGTCAATGTCATGAGCTGGTAGTTAGAATGTGGGCGCGAGTGATTAAAGTAGTGGGTCCTCTCTGCTACGTTTGTGATAGATAAGGCGGGGGGTGACGGTGTGAAGTGTTCAGTTCAAGGCTGAAGCCGCCGGATCATCTTCTCATAGTCGGTCTCTTTAACGGACAGACAAAATTGGAACCCCACCCCTGTTGGTCCTGGTCCCGAGTCAATCTTCCCCTGCAAAGACAAATCTACCCCGATCGCGTAACTGACAAAACGATCTAACGCCAACTCCAAACTCTCATGGGCGGTGCTGGCGCGCACCCCAAGACCAAGGTAAGAAAGAAATATTAAATCATGAAGAATTCTGAAAAAAAAGGAATCGCTTCGATGACATCTCTATGATCAATCCCTGAGAGTTGACAAAACGGTATCAGCTTTTGTTCGGCTTATCCAAGAATGGTTCTTTGCTAAAGTTTGGGAGGTTTTCGTAGATGGGCTCTGTTTAGCTTAGCTCCTCCTGTTTCTGGACTCTCCCTCTTGCTTTTTTTCTTTTCTTTTTTGGGTTGTTGAGACTTTCTGTGTTTCTTTCGGTGCTGCCTCCTACGGGTGAAGGAGTTGTTTAGCATATCATGATTGGTTTTGTGAGCATTTGAAGTTCTGGATATAACAGCTCCCCACTTTGGGGATTGCAATTGTGGAGTCAGTTCCTCTTTGCGTAACTGTTCACTTTCCAATCAGGACATTTATGCGGGTAGGCTTTGTTCTTTAATTGGGAATGTCTGTTGGTCAGAAGGTTGCATATTTAGCGTTTGAACAATAGTTTGGAAAGATTCGTCTTTTTTGCCTGTTCGGGGTGTTTTTATCGACCGCCCTCCACCGCCCCTCCGCGGGGGGTTTGATGGAACTGTAGAACTGTACTACGCAACGTTCTCCATAAGCGTTCAGAAAGTTTCTTGTTGCTTTACTGCTTAACTGCATATGATTGGACATTTGGAAATTTAAGAAATGTGTCGGTTTAAGACTCTCCCTCTAGAAGTGGGTCCTCATTTGGGGCTATTAGATCAGAGGTATAGTAGAGACAAGCCTTGGAATTCAGGTCCCTGCTCATATACCATGATAAATTTTCAGTTCTCCAAAAATTTAAACTTGTGGGAAAGAGTGAACATGATGACTTTATTCTGGCAGACTAAATAATTGTGAGGACCTTGTTGGTGATTTAGCCAAATTTGATATTTCAGCTTTGTTCTGAGTTTTTTTGATCAGAACTAATTCTATCGCTTTGAAAATTTGTGGGTAGGGAGTCTTTGGGAGTTGATTGGAGTTAATATGCTTCGTATGGAATTCAAGGCAATGCTGTTTGGAGCTTAAAAGGTTGCATCCAGTCTTTACATTATCACACGTGATTTGAAAATTTTATTGCTTTTGCGTATGTAAGCATTCTGTACCTATGAGTAAGTAAGCACCCCTAGCGTATAAATTACTCATGCAAAAAGAAAATGAGATTGTTCCACCAGACAATTACTGAATTTATTTGATGTGCCAAAAAGGTTCCCCCTACTATTCAAATAGAAGTACTATTTTAGTTGTTAGCGATAATGGATATTTTGTGGGCAAGTTAGGATCAAGTGAGTGAGAGAGCTTCACAGTTGAAATGTTTAACTGGCCAGATTGTCCTTTAAGTCTAGAGGTATGTTTGGTTGGTTATGGACCTATGGTAGACACCCAACTGGATGGCTAGAAGTTTTTGAATTCACGTATATTTGTTGAAGACAAGAGATTGATGTACACAGTCAGCGCATAAATTCATAGCTTGAAGTGGAATGATATCCCAAATGCATCTCACTGGATCATTGAAAGGTTTTCAAGTGTCAATCTACTTAAAATGAGACATCTACGAATGATATGATTGATAAGAAACAAGGATCATGTTTCCCGCAATGTGAATTCTAGGTATAAGACTACATGACATTGACATGCACAAACGTTCTTGATTCTTGTTATTTTTGCACCATGCTGATGATCCTGTATGTTTGCACTCCCCCCCCCCACAGAAAAATAGAAGAACAAAAATAAAAATAAAATAAAAGATTTGAGGATTGTTTCAGCCTTCCCTCTAACCCTGTTGTCCCTGGAAAGGTAGGGGCAATTTGTGAGTACTTGGGGCTGCGAGCATGTACTATTCAATGAGCTTTGCTCCTGACTCAGATTGGAAGTGTTTTAGACTGAATCACACTTAGCTTCCAACACAACCATTCTCACGATCTGGGTACCTATTAATTCTACATGTTCCTATCTGATGCTGGTCCATTGTGTATCTTGTGATCCAAGTGCTTAACACACCATGATTTTACACAGACCTTTTGCAAACATGTTTCCTAGCTATGCTTAGAAATGGGGAATTTAACCTGACTAACGACAACTTGGGAAATATTTAGGATGTTTAAGAACAATGCTGGGTGTGTATTCATGACCATATCATATGGATGGCAAAGTACAGTCATCATGGTACCTCTGGTTATTCTGGTGAATTCCTATATATGCATTTTTGCTAAAGCTTCAGTACATGCTTTGCAGGGGCTCCCATTTGTTGAGAACTATTAGAATGAGTAATGAGATCGAAGATGATGATTCTTTCACTAAGCCCCTCGGAAAACGGTCTGTAGTTTACTATGGCGTGGGGCACATGCTGAATGACATCACTGCTGCCTGTTGGTTTACTTATCTCTTATTGTTCCTGACAGAAATTGGACTTTCTCCCAGGTAAATATCTTATAACATAATCAAAAGTCTAATAATCACTTTACAGTTGGTGTCTTAGGTACTAGGATTGTTAGAAACAATCACTGCCCATAACCTAAGCTACTGGGAAGAGGCCAACAATATATATAGAGCACAAGTAAGAAACAGCACATTGTTATTAGTACAGAAGGCAAACACCAAAAGATAAACTAGAAACAAAGGGGAGTTTCAAAGATTTGGACATAGGAACTTTTTAAACAAACCAGGCTCTAGTCAATGTTGGAAACTATCTGCGAGTTGGTGAATAATGTTAAGCACGCACTAGCAACATTCACAAGGAATTTCCTTACATCTTCGTCAGAATTGCTCCTCATCAGTTTAGGAGGATTTTCCATGTTTTGCTTCATTGATTTCTATTTACCATACTTATCTTTTATCTCCTGTAAACTCACCCACCCCAAAAAACCCAATTCACGACATGATTTTTTTTCACTGCAGGGATGCTGCTACAGTTATGCTTTCAGGTCAAATAGCTGATGGATTCACAACCATATTTGCTGGTGAACTGGTAGTCTGATATCTGCGTTTTCTTGTCTGGATTCAAAACTTGATATGCTATTCATACGTTATCAGTTGTTGTAAAATTATGACTACTTGAATATTATGCCTACCTGGTCCTTTTCTTGTTTTGCATGCATTTTTAGCGTACTTTTTTTTTTGACATTCAAATATCTATTGATCTGGTGTAATACGGATGACATGTGGTCACTGCCCAGTCATTAGCAATTTTTCATCAATCTGGGAGGTTGACATTTTTGAGTTTTTATTCTGCCTGAAACATTTTAGATGACCTGCTTTCTTGGTAAATGTTATCATGATTCACAATCTGCAAATGATGCAGTTGGACTTTTTCAACATATATCACATTAATTTCCAAAATGGTGGAAATTATTGAAGTTTAAAATTACCCTATATTTAACTCAAGAGAACCTTCAAAAAAGTGTGTTCAAGTTTGAGTCCTACAAACTTAACATATGCTTCTTAGACTTCTTACCCGATAAGTTTTTTTAATTTAGGTTGTTGATTGTATACAGATTAAGAATTGGAATGGGCTTTCATGTCTTCATTTTCGCATGTTCCTTTGAATTTTTTTGGCTGCAGATTTTGTTCTTCCATTCTATTTTATCTTTTTTCCATGTGAATTATTTTATTCATTCCATATTGATTCGAATTTGTGCTTTTGATTCTAGTACAAGATTAGACAATGAAGTATTTTGCGCTTTTGCTTTTAGTAAAAAATTAGAAGCTGAAATAGGAAATATCAAGCACCTTCTCTAACTAGCGGTCAGCCTGCTAGCGATTTTGCGTATATCCATCAACTGTAGCTCCTCTACTGGGTTTAACTTGTTGAAACGTCACCTGATCCAATCTTTCTCAAGTTTTAATAAAAGCACATAAATTCAGCATGTCTACCTTAAAAGAATATTAAAAATTTCTGATATACCCTTCAATTGTTGAGGAAAACTACTGAAATCTTATCCGTTGTTCATTTTAATTCTCATGTACACCATTAATAGGCTTCATATGTGAAAATGTTTCTAGAAAGTACAAATGCAGATATAAGTCTAGGTGTTATGTTTTGTATCCTACAGTAGATCCTTTATTTTTTTTTTGGCTTGCTGGAAGTAACTCTGCTTGGACCTTGGTATTGTTTTCTTGACAGATAGACCGATTTGGACATTTCAAAGTATGGCATGGTGCAGGATCTGTTTTAGTTGCCATTTCATTTTCTTCTGTCTTTGGTGGTTGCATTCCTTGTAAGATATTTGCTACGTCTTCATCGACTTGGCGAACCATTGGCTACAGTGTTTTTGCATCAATATTCAATGTGGGCTGGGCTGCTAGTCAGGTTTCACACATGTAATAACCTTCTCACTCTAAAATTTTCCAGCTGAAGTCTTCAAATCATCCTTTCAATATTTCCTCCCCCTTATAATTACCAGGCAAGAGGCACTAACTGCCACTCCTTTAAGTGGTCTTTATAGTGTGAACCCTTGCAAATTTCAGGTATAAAATTGAAACCTGAAACGTGTTGAAGTAATCGGTTTGAAATGGCTTTTTACTTATTTGCGGCTTTTATGTATCTCTGGAGGGACTTGCCTAACAGTTTAGTATATTACCAAGCACAATTGCATAAAATTCAATAGGACTCTGAAAATTCCTAAAAAGGCACCATTGAAAACCTTTTCCTTGTCCCTCTACATTGGGGGGAAATGAAAAAGGAAGAAACATCTTTCCTCAAGCTTAAGTATTTTGTCATTTACGCTATAAACCTTCACTTTGTTGTTGAAGGTCTATGGTGAATTGCATCACGCTGAATTCAACAAGTAGAGTAGTGCTGACAAGCTGTCGCAATGCTTTTACTATGGTCAGCTCCTTCCTGAATGTTTATTTTATTTGTACTAGTCTTATGTTGTTATATTGTGCCACTAGAACTACTGTTCATATTGAGTTTATGTTTCGTTAAATACTTTCTTTTTAAAGGTTGCCAACCTCACCCTATATGCAATTGCTCTAGTAGTGTTTGCTGTCACCAAAGCAGAAACAAATGCAGATGTTGAAAATCAGGTACACAGACTAATGAATCTTGATCAATTATTAATAACTTCTTTTTTGGATAACTTCATCACTTTCCCACATGAGCAGTATCGCTGGATTGCATATTTGTCTATCTTTTTTGGATGCTGCTTCGTGGTCATATTTCTTCTTGGAACCAAAGAGCCAAGGTGAGACAAATATTCTCAACCTATGACGAGTTTAGGGAGTGTCTTGATAATGCTTTCTTGGCGCAGTATGAGATAAGAAGTTTAGCTCACAGTACTATGATTTACTACTACAATATCATTTGCAACTTTGGTTGGTTAAGGTGAGAAAAATGATATCTTGCTATCATTTGCCCCTGGACCAGGACTGAGAAAGCTCTCAGAGTTTTAAGATTGCTTGGGTGATTATGAAGAAAAATAATTTTTTTTTTTGTATCCTTGATATTGACAGAAATTTGATGTATCAGTTGAACCTTCTGGTTCCCCTCTCAAGGCAATCAGGCATATACACCAACTTGATTACAGCAGTCAATTATTTTTCTTTTGCAGATCAAAGGTAGGTGTACAGGGAAATAGTCATGCAAGGATTGCTTGGGCATACTGGTTCAAGAGAGTATTATATTATGAAGTTGCTACTGTTTATGTGCTCACCAGATTAGTGACCAATGTATCACAGGTCAGTGCATTTCGTTCCATAGTCGTGTTCTTTGCCAAATGGAAAAGCAAAGTAGTAACTTAAGCTTATTTTTTGTAAATACTAAACAAGGAAACAGTTTTTCAAAATATTGGAAGATGTTGAGTCTCAAGGAGAAAAACACCTTGAAGGACTTCCTTCTAGGAAAGATCATCCCTCCATTATTAGCTCCCTCTTGAAGAAGTGATTTAAAAAGTTGTTGAGTTTCCTTTGTAGTTCTCATATGAAGATGGCTTCTTGTGCTCAGGCATATCTTGCATTCTATGTTATTGATGATCTACGAATGGCCCAATCAGCTAAAGCACTGGTACCTGCTCAAACCTTGTCACAATCAAACCTTTATTAATCTTTTATTTTTTTGAGAAGGAATGCAAGGCTGATTCTTTTGTCAAACTGATGGGAGCAGGTTCCTGCCATAATCTACATTTGCAGCTTCATCGTATCTGTGATTCTACAGGTATGAAACTCAGTTCTTTGGTTGGATGTGATCCATAAGTATTTTCTTTTATTGGCATCTATCCCCCACGTTGCAGGAGATTGCATGGACAGGCCGACGCCTGAAGGCTTATTATTCTGCTGGATGCATTCTTTGGATATTTTGTGGTGCAGCGATCCTTCTCTTGCCTAGAAGCTTGAGTGCTTTCATGTACATTATATCAATATTTATTGGTATAGCAAATGCCTTGATGATGGTATGATCCAAGATTCTCAGCCCTCAAGGGACATTCTAAGAAGATGATATATGTGAAATAATACTCACTAGGTAATAAAAATTCAATAATATTTGAGGTTTAGTTTTTAAACAGGACCATCAGACATTAAAATGAAGTATCCTATAGTCATTAATACGTCAGTGGAGGGCAAGCTGTTGTTTCTGTTGCCGTTAATAATCTCTTCAAACATGCATATATTGGTCTCAAGACGGAGGAGCTGATTTGATTTTCGAGATCTCATGTCTCTTATCACTTCATGCATGTGGGCGATGGCCAGGGATGAAGCTAGGATTAGAGATTTTGGGGGGCCAACTTTATTAAATTGAAATTTGGAGGAGCCAAATTGCAAAAAAGAACAATAAGCTATCTGAAAAGGCACTTTTTTTGCCTAAGAAAAAAATAAAAATTCTGCTGGAAGCTTTGTCCCTGACGATGGCTAAGATTTCAACTGTCCTTATAACTTTGCTACCTCGTAGAACCTGTTAGAGCCAGTAATTTGGTTTTGACAGAACTTTATAATCATAGGAGACTGGTTGTTAGGGTTATGTAACACCGCGATTCTCAAATCTGCACAGTTTCCAGTGCTGTGTGTGTATATGTGTGGGGTAAGGGGCCTCCCATACAATATCCCAATCACTCATTTGCATATGATCTCAGCAGTAATTAGTTCATTTCATTTGTTCTTAAAATTTTGACTCCACCTCAAGTATAACAGGTGACTGGGGTAAGCATGCAAAGTGTTCTAATTGGTGAGAATCTTGGCGGCTGTGCATTTGTTTGTGGATCATTGAGCTTCTTGGACAAAATCTCCTGTGGGCTTGCCTTGTATGTTCTTCAGTCTTTCCAAAGTAAGTTGTTTGAATCTTCGTTCATAGCAACGGCTTTAACACAAAAGGGTTATACTGTATACTAGGTGCTTTGTTGAGTGTGCATCTGCGCACCACGGTTTGGCAACTTTTACCTGTGTAATTATTTAAGAGATATGGAGATAGAAATGTGTTTCTTTGGCTTGGATCATGAGATGTTTCTTAGTTGTTTGAGCTTTAATTGAATTAGAAGGAGAAATAGTTTCAGCAAATGTTGTTGGAAAAGATCCAGTATTGACATAAAAGTATGACACTATTTCTGATGACTGTCAGTTTTTGTGAAGATGATTCACCATCTCCGTTTTTAATTTTTTTTTATTTGTTAGCTTCCTATAATTGTTCAGTTTGATGACCATGGAAGCAGTCATAAGAAGATAGTCAATGAATATGAAACGTGTGCCATCTGACTTCTTTTAATGGATTACTGTCTGTTGTTTTGATACATTCAATCCTATGGCCGTGCTTCATATCAGTGCTCTAGGGAAGCATATGCAGCGTAGTTAAGTAAACAATTTTGGAAAACAGGTAGCTTTGTTTAAGTGATCTAGCCGACATAAAGAATTTACTTCAAACATGAGTTATGCACCTTTGAAAGTTTGATACTGATTAATCCAGGTAGGGTTTCTCACGAGTTCCTGGTTAATTACTCTGCTAATTAGTTGTCGTCTTTTTTTTTTTTTTGGGGTGTGGGGGAGGAGAAGTAAATTTTTCTTCTTTTTAAAGCAGGGAAGAGAGGTAATTGTTTGTCATCTTACAGTTTTTGTCTTGGTACCTTTCAGATCGTCAGTAGCACTGGCTCTGTTTCTTCTTTCTTGTTTTTCTCTGTTCATCTGCACTTGCAAAATTCACGAGTTCTTACAGTTGAATGCCAATAATAGTGAATCTAAACTCTGTTTCAAACCACATGTACTTCGATGCAGGTTGCTCTCCAGAACTTCAGCTTACGAACTCCATACACGTGTATATCTCAGTTACAAGGTTTGGTTTGGGTCTCATACCACCAGTTTGTTCGCTAGTTGGTATGGCAGTTACATACAACATGAAACTCCATACCCCTTTTTCAAAGCCTATGATGGAGCCGCTGTTGGAATAGAGACTGCGAAACCAGTTTCCTTTAAACAAGATGTCGGAGCCTTTGCGGTAGGTTTGATTATTTACCTGGTGAATGCTCTGCAGTGTAGCATATTCTATAGGAGATGTCAAATGATTGGCCACAGATATAGTTGAGAAACCCGTAAGGGAATACCCATTTGTATTCGTACGTTGAAGTCATTGCTATTCAGCCTATTCATGTCTGCAGGACTTTCTGATGTGTATATCGATTAATGAAAAATTCATTCATTGAAACGTTACAAAATACATTGCCTAATTCTGTAACAGGTTGTGACGCTGGGTCTGTTTTGAACCTGGCTTCGTAATGTGATGCAGGGCGTTTGCTGAGGAAAATAAATAAATAAAAAACCTTACAAAATACGAACGTGTCTTCCAAAAAGTACGACGAATGGATTTTAACCCTGGTTTGTGAGAGGAATGATTTGCATGCTTGTGATAAATGTCATCAACGAGCTGTTGACCCAAGTTGAACACCATGTTCAAAAGAGAGCGTTTTGTTTTTTCTTTTTTTTTGTTTTTTTTCTAAATAACGATATTATTGCCAAGAGCAACAATCTCATGGTGGAAACCAAGGATTGTCACTTGAGAGAATGTTAACAGGGATACAAGATACAGGAATATTTCCCTCAACATAGCGGAGCATGCCCATTGAACAACTCTTGCTAGAGGTCTAAACTCTCTCGTGCTTAGTGCTCTCGGTTCCTCTTTAGTGTAGACTAGTATGAATACTAAAATTAATGGTAGTAACTACTATCTGCCCATGCCAGGACCACCCTTAATTTGGTTTCCCAAATCTGGTATGTTAGGTAACTATGCCCTCAAAGCAAAACCCTACCTGCCTCTGTCCGGACATTCTGTAGTTCTCCGCATCTGAAATCATTAGTTAACTACCGCACCAAAACAAAGAATGAATTGTTTGACATGCATCGAGGCAAAAGTTGTATCTGCATCGCTTAAAGCAAGCACTCACAGTTCGATGGGAGTGGTAGCGTTATAATCCGCACAAAAGTTATCATAAGAAGAGATGTCGGCTTCAAATGGGGAGCTGGGTGGGAACGGCGCAAGAAAGAAATAAGTGAAAACAGAGGATTTCTCGGTAAAGAAACGAGGAGAGAAATTTCGAGGCTCCATATGACAAGCCTGCTTATATTGAGAAACTTGGATGCACCAGATGACCTGCAGCCAATGGTCTTGCTTGATCCAGTTGACATGGAGCTCCAATAAGAATGAGAAATATAGACGAAATCTATGAAGGAAACATAAGAGATGGATGTATTCTTTATGTTGAAAAGAGTTGTCCCTTTTTTCGAGTTTTCTATGTTCTTTGGTGTTTGAAAGATTGAATCTTTTTCTCTTTTCCCCTTTTTTTCCCTGAAAAAGAGAAAGGGTCGTCTGTTTTGGAGTGTTTAGTATGTCATTTATTGTTTGAAGGCTGTATCTCTTGTTATAAAGACTGTCTTGTGGAGACACTGGCCTCTCCGCGCCATGATGTCCACGAAGGGGCTGTGTCAATTCGTGAGGCATCTCTTATGTGAATGGCTGTCGTTTCATGACTATAAATATGTAAGAGCCAATTTGGTGTTTGTGGGATGTTGCGCACTTGGGTTCAATCGGTGCGAAAACAAAATTCACATTTTCCTTGAGACATTGTTCTCCTCTGTCCAAGGGGGTGTGTGCGCGGCAGCGGACAAAACTGAGAATATTAAAACTCCGAAATGCTAGTACTTGATTGCCAATGGAGTATGCGAATGACAAATAAATGTAGAATAGATATATGTGTATATACACACACGGAAAATGATCAAGGCTGTGGGGTAAAATACGTGCAGATGAGAAAGGCGTGAGATCGGACGATACTCATTCAGAAGACGATCAGCCACTTAAAAATGCGAGCTGGTAAATGAAATCCTACACTTTTAATAGAAGAAAAGGCTTTTTCCGGGATTCTCCCTTGGGTAACTCACGCTTAACCTTGATCATGTGGCGCAAAACTTTGGCACAACGAGTTACCATTCTCTTAAGCTTCAATCCCTGGAAACCCTCTTCTTGCTGTTTTGTGACTAGTTGAAGTTGCTTTTCTTCCTCGGTGAAGTGTTTGCCCAGAGAGCTCCTGCCTTTGATCAGCTGCTTCAAGCTTGGTTTACGATCACTTTCTTCTGCTTCATCTACTCTTGAGGGAGAACTCTCGTCTTCTCCATCTTCAACAGCTTTCCAAGGAGTATCATTTCGTATAGATTCATCAGTGGAATCCCGATTGGCATCTTGGACCTTTAACGGTCTTCTGGTTCTCTTTGACATGGAAATATCATAAGGGTGTTTACTCGGATTGTAGTTACTTCCCATTGCTTTGCGGGAGTACTGGCTGAACTAGAGAATGATGCTTTTCAGCTATTGTAGTACCAGAACCATATAAATTAATAAGAACCACAGAACCCTGGAAGAAAATGTGGTTAGAGGAGATTACTTTGTGACGAATTAAGCGGTTAGTTTGAAGGCCTCTAAGAAAGGTGAAATGTCCCTTTTCTGTCTGTCCATTTGTCATGACTGAAACGACCGACCTCCCTCCCTCCAGCTAGAACAGCTGATAAGTAATAACTTGATTTGAGGGCGAGTACTACCAAACGAAACTAGTGTATTCTTTGTATTCAGCATTACCCAACTGCTGGATCTCATAGTATTCAGCAATCAAAGCCGCTTCTTGATTGAAGGAGAGACGTTCCCATATGGCATCAAATGGTGCAGAGGAAAAACTCAAACTACGGGTCCGTCCTTCCAAAATGCGATAAGTCACTTTCAGTGACGAGTCTTTATATATGCTCTTTTGCTCTTTTTGTTTTTCTGCCACCTCTCTAGAGTAGGTGCTTTCGAGCTTTCAACTACAGCAGCCAGTAAAGTTCAAGCAAATTCTCATCGCCATCCTTTTAGCTTTTTATTCAATACTTTTGACCAAGAGAATAAGAGACGGTCTGAAACAACCATTTTGGGCCTTAATGAAGGTAAAAAGCATCATCGAAGGTAATTAAGTTGATGGTTGAGTTGATTTTTTTTTTTTTCTGAACAACATAGGAACATTTTATTTCTACTCAGTTAACCAAAGTCGCATACAGTGAGCTCTCTCAGAAGAGTGGAGAGAGTAATGGATCCACAATGCCTATTGGTTACACACCATTTAGTAACAAAATGTGCCATGAAATTCCCTTCCTTAGGATTCCAACTAAACTGCCATTGGGGGTGTTCATCAAGAATACACCTAATATTGCAGATTTCACCATCAATCAACCAATCCGGGTTCAGCCTCTCAGTTACTTGCTTCTACACAACTAAGGAGTCACCTTCAATGATAACATTAGAAATACCCCACTCAGCAGCAACTCTACAAGCTAAGAGAGCTGCGACAGATTTACATTCAGGCGTGCAGAGGCACAGGTGGCAAACACAGATACGAAATTTCAGATTTTCGTGTTTTTGTGTTCATCCAAAATGCAAATCCATATTCAGTAATCAGATATGTAGTATCTCATAGATTTACATTCATGTTTTAACCAATGTAAGAGTAAATGACAAACAATGCCAGAAAGGGCCATGGATTAAGTAAAGAAATAATTATGAACTATGAAATGAAACAATTATGTACTGGCACCAAAGAAAAGGGGAGTTAACACAACTAAATAGAACAAAAAAACTTTTACCCTCGATTGAAAATCACATCTTCAACAAGATCTCTCTGAGCGCGAGATTCCTTAATTGGTTCAAAATGCTCATGCATCACTTCGAGAGCAACATTGAGCTTGCTATGATTCTCTGACAAGGCCTCAACCTCATGAGTATCAGGCGTCATAGGCTTTAGCAATGTCCAAGTCAGATTGTCCTCACCCGCTGGAAGTGGTTTGCCTAAGATCTTTTGGAGGCCTAAGAGTATCTGCAAAAATGAATTGGTCAATAACAGAAAAGTGTAAGATGGGATTTTGAGACAATACATAAATGAAGCCATCTTTATTGTACCGTTTCTCATGCATAATACACTAACCCCATTAGCCACTAAAAGAATGAAATGGCCATCAAATTAAAATTACCTCTGCTTTGACTCCTATAATCCTGTCCTACAAAAGATAACAGCCATTTATGGTCACTCAATCTGCTCTTGTAATGTAAATATTAAAAGTGAATAGATCTCCCTAGTAAATATTTCTCCACACTTGGACCACATTAATGATGCCCGAAACTTCTCTTCCCATCAGAACCTAGAAATAGATATTGCAACTATGACAAAGTAATCGGAAAGAATCCAAGACCTTTGTTTGCATAACAACTAGTACTTCCCAAGAGAAACTTACTTCTAGCTTCTATATTATTTGCTTTTGAATTTCCTCTTCAAAATTATTAGTGGAGAGATGCCATTGGAATTGTGTGTTTGTCTCTGCCTGTTCAAAAGGCGACAATCAATGAAAGGAGCACCTATCTGCCTGCCCGTTCTGAGCGGATTTGGCACTCTCTTTGCGATAAATATAATTTGCCTTGGGTTAGAAGAAGTTGGGAAGAGATTATGTGCAGAAACAAATGGATCAAAAGGGGGCTGGGTTCTATTTCCGGGCAGGGCGGGAGGTGAAGGCAATAAGAGAAGATTGGCCCCCCGGTAAGGAAGAGAGGAAAAAGGTGCTGTCATCTATCTCATCTTGTGATCATCACTTTGGACAATTATCCATGAAATGATCAAAATTCTAAAGGTTTTCCCACATTTAGAGTAATACATCCTCAAATGTTAAATTTGAACTTAAAATTCAATGAGAAAAGAAAAGATTGTAAGAGAAACATACATAAAAATGCATCTTCTACATTACTAGAAAGCTAACTAGAAAATGTCTTTATGAGATAATTTGAACCTGTAAAAGAAAAAATAAATGATGCCCTAGTTATTCAATATCAACTTCATTTTTTTTATATTAAGTAAAAAATATACTACGAAACAACTTTAAAATAATAACTGCCGAATCCAACCCCAGTGGACACAATTATTGATAACAGAGAAAAGTGGATCAAAATACCTGCACACACTTTTTGCAACAGAACCATTTTTCTTCAGGACAAATTTGCAGCTTATCTTCCCCTTTATTTCTTAAGCAGCCAATGTGATCTATATCAAATGGACAAAAAATTGTACCACGAGAATGTCAGAGTATACATTTACATAACCTATATTACATGTGTTTTAGCTACAAGATCAAGTTAGCCTACATTTATGCTCGCACTGGTTGCAAGTGTGAAGAATGCCATCAACTAGATGTTCGTTATTGTTCCCGTATTTCGTGTGCCCTCAAATTGCACAGCAGCATGATGGGCAGAACCAATCACCATCCGGAACATCCTACAGAAACAAAGCAATTCCCAGTCCACCATAAGAATAATGACCTATATCATCTAATCCGTAAGAAAGTGCCTTGATGTTTAAGGAGTCAGGCAACTATGTGATCTGAGCTGAATATAAATGGAAAAATTTCTCTACCTTCAAATTTATGCAACCCTGGTGAAACGCGGATGGACATTTGTCGCATAAAACCAATTCACCACCATAGTGACATACAGTACAAATGTTGTCATTTTCTCCTTGATGAGAAGTTCCCTTATTCAGAGCACGTGGTTTTCTGGCGTAGCTTCCCATCTTCTTACCTCGTATGACCTGCATTTGGCAATCAAACAGAGACCTGCCATCTTCCAGAAAAATACTGGCAGCTGGTCTGTGGTAGTTGCTGCCAGCATGAACTTCGAAGTTAGAAAGAGTAAACACCTTCTCACAACAGCTGCACTTTATCCCATGGCGAGTTATCCGCCCTTCTGCCATTGAATGGAAGTTCTTTCTGCTACAGTATCTTACTTTTGCTCTAGGCAGCACTACATTGTTGTCTATCAACCACAAGAGTACAGTTCGAGGATTGTGGTGTGAGGATTTAGGAGCAACCACCTGCTGAACTCTTTTGCTTGATAGTAGCATACAGGTTGGATGACTACTTTCTGGATCACCTCTTAAATTTGGTAGTGGTCCAGAACCCTTTTTTCTTTTTATTTTCGGGAGGCTATCTTTTAAACTTGATGTAGGAGTCTTGGAGCTCTTATGTAGTCCATGCATATCGTAATCCACAAGAGCTTGAGGACAGCATTCAGGTTTTTCTCTAAGTTCATCAGACTGAGGAGACACCACAGTTTGAGGACAAAAATCAGGATCCCGGTTTTCTTCTGGTTGTCGGAGTAGTGAAAATGAAGAAGTATCGTTAGGTGAAATATGCAAACTTGGATAGTTATCTGAGATTGAAAAGATCATCTCTGATGTGGATACCTTCCTAACCTTACAGACCTGACGAAGTGAATGGTACGCTTTTCCATCAGGGGACATATAGCGTAGTCTGTTGATGGTCTTACCTCTCATAATCTCAATTTTCCATCCCAGATATGAAAGATGCTTCCGCACATTTGTAGTTAAAAGATTCCCAGGCTTTCTATTATTCATGGTTAAATGTGCATAATCAGAATCAGCATTTGGAAAGAATATATCTCCAGGAACTATGTCAGGGCCAACAGGTAGCCAATTTCCAGTTTTCCCGCATGTCATATGTTTGGGCTTCCTGTTCGTCTTATCAGAATTTGTACAAGAAATTTCTTCACCGACTGTCACTGAGCTGGTACCAGAATTTCCATCTGGATTAGAAGGTAATACCGACAAAGGCTTGGCTGCCAAACAGGCTGCTTTATTGTGGCAAGGTACGCCTGAGTGAGCCGAAATATTCGTATCTGACCCGTTGGCATCCAAAGGGAAGATTAATTCACGCACCACAGATTTCTCTTGACCAGCAAGTGAATCAGCACTTAAATCATTCTCAATTGGGAAAATAGCATGCGAGTTCACCAAAGTTGCTTCAGGGCTCGTATCAGCAGCAGTTCTAGCTGACTCCAATTGTCCGCTGGGCTCTTGTGACAAGCCCCCAGAATGATCAAGAAACTGAAGTACATCTTTTAGGATAATATTTAAGTTCTCATCAATGACCTCCAACATTAACTCTTTCCACAAGTCTCTCCTGGTACATGTCCACTCCTTAATCTCCTTGAAACCCTTTTGCCCACGCAAGTCATACCAAAATTGCTTCCCTGATACACCAAGGTATCCCGCCTGCTCATATTCGTCAATCAGTTCAAGAAATAACCAGGTCCCACGAGGCTGCCAATTCTTTGTAATCTCACTCCAGTCCTGAGTAATTCTCAGCATATCTAGTCCTGTCTTTAATTCATCACCCAAATCAGGAAAGAAAATCCTCCTCTCATCTGAACCATAGTCATGATCAAAGATCACCCCTTCCCACCAAGCGTCCAGGTAATAAACACCCACGCCCTTGTTATTAAACTCAAAATGAGGTGGCAACGGCCTTATACACCCACGATAATGGCAACTGTTCGCATTAGCAGAACCAATGCCATCCAGTAAGGGTGAAACTTGCACAGCTTCCTCAAGATTATCAGACCCATCGGTGCAGAGGAGAGGGTCATATTTGACACAACGACCTTGGTCATAACATGCAATGACAGTCCCAGGGTGCCATGAGCCCCGAAACCCATCTTCCTCACTTCTTACCTGCAAAAGTTCTTACCTTTTGTAAATATAGCACTTGAAATTGGCAATTAACACTTATCTATTGAAATGATGGTAAGTGAGTGGCTCAGCACCACCAATAATGGATGAAAGAAAGTCCTAAACAAAATCCCCAAGTCCACGTCTTGTTGCCCAATAACGCAACCCCAGCTCAATGCTTGCAGGAATACCAGACAGACAACAAACTAGCAATTCATGGAAACGACACTGTTAGAAACAATAGCACGCGCAATGTAGCCTCAATGGAAGTAGATGGCATTCAGGGAAACTAGGCAAGGAACGAAACAATCAATGCAGCGAGTATTATCCATTAAGATTGAAGACTCAGGCAGGTATCCACGAAAAAAAAAAAAAAAAGACCAAACACACAAACAGACCCAAAAGTTTTCTTTTTTAAGGCAAAAGAGATTGGAACCTATGAATTGCTTACAGAAAAATAAATATATAAATAAATCTAAAGAAGAAAGGAGATTTCATACAAAAAGGGCAATGTATCACCTCCATTTCTTCACCAATAGTGAGCTTTCTTCAGGGGGCTGCTCTGTTTCTTTTTCTCTTTCCACCGAAGTTTGCTGCGCCCGCCGCCATTGCCATCTAGGAGTAACCAAAGGAGAACGGCGCAAGAAGCAGAGATTGAGAGAGAAGCAGAGACTTGCAATTGTGTTTTCGTAACGATCGTTTTGTAAACATTGGGAGTAGCTTGCTCACTAAGAAACACATGCCCTGCATCTCCTACTATCAGTCTATTACATGGATGATGTGGGGTGCGTGGAAGATACTGGTGGGGCCTCCCAAATTTTACTGGAAAAGGAAAAAAAATACTTCTAAAAGTCAAAGTCAACTGTGTAATACTAGAGAATAACCGTGGACCCTGATCCACGTAACCACACTGGCAGCCCATTAAATTCAGATAAAAAAAATGTTTTGATTCGACAATACTCATATTTTGTTATCTTCTTCGTCACAAAACAATGGAATTAAAAAATCTAATAGGAACATGAGGATTTGTGTCAAACAAACGTTTTGCTAGCGTACCCCCCCCCGCCTTTTTTCCCGTGTCGAAATTTGAGTCTCTCTAACCCTAACCCTAATCTTCTCTCTGCCTCCCTCAGCCATCGCCGGTCTCTTTAGCGCCTACCTCCATCAGCTATCGCCGCTGTCCACACCTCCTCCCTTCTCAGCCATCGACTCTCTCTGTTGAGCCTCACGGCCCTCTCCTCTCGTTCTGCAAGACTTCAACTTTTGTTCTCCATTGCCGCCTACCTCCGTCAGCTATCGCCGCTCTCCTCGCCTCTCCCTTCTCAGCCATCGACGGTGAGCCTCACCTCTCAGTCTGCAAGACTGCAACGTAGCGCCTCCATCAAAGTCTCTTCTTTGTGCCGATCTGTTGATTTCTTCTGTGATCTCGCATCAGGTATCTCTCATACTCCCTCCTTCATTTAATTTCTCTACACTTGCGGATTTACGGACGTTTGTCACTTCTTGTAGATCTTTTGTGTTGCTGCCTTGCTGGGTAGATTGTTCACTCTCAGGTCAGTGTATATTCCGGGTTTTTGTAAATTATTAGCATATTGTAATGATTCTGATGAATTTATATGGATGTTGGAGTCCAGGGTATTGTTGGTTGGGTTGTCTATTGGAGTCTTGGAGATTGGAGGCCAGGGTATTGATGGTTGGGTTGTCTAGTGCAGTCTTGGAGATTGGAAGTGCATATTAAACCATTTGTGAATTTTGTGTTGATGTCGTCAATAGGCAGTTATCTAATCCGATTTGTTGGTGTTGCTCAATGTATTTCTGATCCTAGGCATAAATATCCCATGTGTGGCTTTTGTTCTTATTTATAAATGCAGATTCTGATTTATAAACGACTGTTTATAATGTCTTCTTTACTTTTGGTTTATACCTGAGCTTTTCTGTGTTCCTGCTGATATGTTCACGGGCAACATGCCATGCAGGGATCTTTGCACACTTTTGTACTTGTTCCTATCCAACGAGAAGGAGCTTGTTTCAGAAAGCATGGCGAAGCATCATCCAGATTTGATTATGTGCCGTAAGCAGCCAGGAATTGCCATTGGACGGCTTTGTGAGAAATGTGACGGGAAGTGTGTAATCTGTGACTCCTACGTGCGCCCTTGCACACTCGTGCGAGTTTGTGATGAATGCAACTATGGTTCCTTCCAGGGTCGCTGTGTTATCTGTGGAGGAGTGGGGATTTCTGATGCTTATTACTGCAAAGAGTGTACCCAGCAGGAGAAAGATAGGGATGGATGTCCAAAAATTGTTAATTTAGGAAGTGCAAAAACAGACCTCTTTTATGAACGCAAGAAATATGGTTTTAAGAAAAGATGATGAGCAGAGGATAGACATGTCTGGTGCTCTTAAACTGCCTGCTTTCTCTGTTTCTGTATTTGAGATGATGACTCTTGATATGTTAGAACAGATAGATGATGAGCATATATGCTGCACTTTTTAGACTGCTCTTATGTACTAAAATATCGATGAAGTTGAGAGATTTTGAAATGTTACTACTCTGTTTCACTCGAGTGTATGTTTTCAGATTATACCATGTTTTCATGTGCTGAAGTGTATTTTGTTTTCATTTCCTCCACTTTCACTAAGGCACTACGCACTACTTATAAAGGTGGTGTTTGTTTGTTCAATATTTTGGAGTGTCAAAATATCGCGCAAGTTAAATACATTTTAAAATTTTCAACATCTACACAAACATTTCAAAAGTTTCACAAATCCCAATAAACTTCAATATCTAAAAGATTTTTAAAATTTTAGGAAAATTGGTAATTTAGTCATTAGGTTTATATCCTGCTAACAAAATAATCAGTAGATTTACTTTTTTTGCATTTTGGTTACTAAGTCCATACCCGTGTGACGATATGGTCCTTCCGTCCATATTCCGTCACTACATCTAACGAAATTCATGACCACGTCATCATTTTGCCATGTCAGCGTCATTAATCTCCGTCAACAGCTTAGTCACCTAAACTAATCTCAACGAACCGTTTAATAAGTCGTCTTCTTCCTCCTCATCTAAACTAACTTGAACTGGTGTTGCTGCCGTTTTTGCGTTCTGTTCCGATTGATTCGTGGCCACTTACTGCGGTAGGTTCACCTCTGATTTTTGTCTTCCTACTTTTATTGACTTAGATGTGGGATCTCTTCCGAAAAGAACTTATAAATGAGAAGGTCGACATATGGGTACGTCGAGGAGAAACACAATTCAGTGTAGAATCCAGAAACAATTAGATAATCTATTCAAATGTGTATCATGAAACTAATTTTTTCTCTGTCACTCTGCAGGCTCTTGGGTGCCTCCTCTTCCGGATAAGCTACTTCAAAGGTGCATTTGATGGGGAATCAAAGCTACAAATCTTGAATGAGAATTATCGCATTCCTGAGCTACCTAACTATAGCTCGTCTGTTACTGACCTGATCAGAGACATGCTTCAAGCTTCACCAGATGACAGACCAGACATCACGCAGGCAAGCGCTTTGCTTGATTGGCCATTCATCTCCATGAACTTAGGTTAGTTTTAGATCATCTTGTTTCATGGCAATCTTAGGTGCATAGACTAACATTCCGCTTACTCACAGTAGGTCTTTTTATTATTTTGGCAGGTGTGGTTTCGTGTTAATGAGCAGTTACCTGCTAATTTGCAGAAGTCTTTACCGGATAGGCCACCTGAAATGCAGTCTACTGACACACATGAAGTTGAGGACACTAAAAGTGAACCTGGTTAAATGCAACTTTATTCTTCTTCACTCGGATTTATTAATGGTGGTTTCTAGTTCAGTTTTAAGCATGGTTGAGACTAAGAAGATAAATTTTCATGAGTCTTAATATTGCGAAATGTTACAAATGTTGGAAATTGCTTTTAGTTGAAGTAATTGACCTCTATGGCGATTATACAGTTATTTCAAAGCCTGCAAACAAGGCTCATCCAGTGCCTCGTAGAAGTCCACCACCACCACCTTCGTCTGCTGAACCAATCAGGAACACTTCACAACCTTCATCCAAGACAGGAGGAGGTGGGGGGCAGCTTGGCGCTTTCTGGTCCACTCAGCATGCAAAAGGCTCCATTGTTGCCGAGGACACAACAAGACCCAAATTTGATGAAGAAGCAACAATTTACAGTACATCAAAACATGATTTGCTTCATCCAGAGAATAATACTTTGCCTAGGAACACTAGCCCTGGGAAAGAGCCAAATACACAAACTCATACTGTTCGGAAAAATACACATGGTAAATCACACAAGCCTGGCGATGGCCCTTCCAAGGACTTTGAGATAACATTTTCCCATAAGGATACTGACCATGGGTCGGAGAGGTGGAAACCGTCAAAAACTGAGAGTGCATCTACTTTTCAAGATGTGGCTTTTAATACTTTTGTTGCTGAATTTGATACCAACAAGTTCACCTCCGGTGTTAGTGACAGCAAATCAAGAAAAGAGGAAGCATTAGAGGCTGAAGTGGAGAATCTGAAGGAGGAGCTGAAGCAAGCTCACTTGGAGAAGGCTGAAATAACTTCTAAATTTGAAAAGCTGTCTGCCATTTGTCGATCTCAAAGGCAGGAAATACAGGAGCTGAAGCAAGCACTTGCTGCTAGAACTCCTTCACCAAATAAAGATGCTTTGAAAAATGAAACTCCGTCTGTAATTCGGCCTTCTGCGACACCTTTGGTATTGTGTTCTATTTCTATTTCTATATTCTTCAGAGTTTGGCGGGTTTTGTCTGCATCATGCCTGTTTTTAATGGTAGCTATTCATCTCACAGCATAGGGAGAAGATCGTAGGAACAGTTTGGGAAGTACAGCAAGGAAAATCTGACGCGAATGCTGCGAGCCCAGAGCCAAAGTCATGGCATGCATTTTCTGAGGAACCTAAGCCACAGCAGCCTCTTTCATCATTCTGATGACAAGGGGATAAATTACCAGAGGTGAACATACTGCAGTAATTGGCCATGGATCAATCGGAACAGACGCAAAAACAACAGCAACACCAGTTTAGGATAGTTTAGATGAGGAGGAAGAAGATGACTTATTAAACGGTTCGTTTAGATTAGTTTAGGTACTAGGCTGCTGATGTGGCAAAATGATGACTTGATCATAGATTCCGTTAAATATAGTAACGGAATACAGACGAAGTACTATAGTTACACAGGTATGGATTTAGTGATCAAAACGTAAAAAAAATAAACTTAGTGACTGTTTTGTCAGTGGAGTATAAACCTAGTAACTAAATTGCTAATTTCTCAAAATTTTAAGAAAATTTTTTAAAATTTCGACAAACAAATGCCACCAAAGTAAAAAGGGGTTGACCAAAGCTCAGTTCTTGGTCATACGGATGTTCTGTTCCTTATCATTACTAATAAGTTTATTTGTCTACTAAACTGGACGTTGCATGACTCATTTCGCAAATAACTTACTGAGTAGATTGAAACCATACGATCTTACAAACACACCGTGTTAATAGTCTTGTATAATGACCACCAAAAGAAGTTGATCAGTGGTAAAAACTTAGCTTACACGCGATTTGGTGGAGAAGCGTTTTAATTTTCATAGGCTCCTTACCAGGGAGACAAGATCCATACACATAGTTCCTGCTTATAACCAACTTCTTTGCCATATTTGTCTATAATGGGCTACTTTGGAAGTTTGGAGAAGTCTATCCTGCCCCCCAAATTCTAAATATTATGGCCTTAAAGGCAAGGAAGACAAAAATTTGAGCTTCCAAATCTTTTTGGAAAACTTCACTTTTTCCCCCCTAACTATTGGATAAATATCATTTTAAACTATTAGTTTCATCATATTCCGTCTTCGAGCGATCGAAATTCATCAATTTATGCCCATTAATAAGATTTTGGCGTAAATTGATGAATTTTGATAGTTTAAAATCGGAATGTGATGAAATTGATTGTTTAGACTCTGACATTTGTACAATAGTTATAGGTTGAAAAGTAAAGATGAAGATCCTCTTCGATTTCGTGACGGAATTAGACGGTCTAATTCAAAGAGAAAACACAACATGTATTGAATGCTGAGGGCCTATGTTACCCATTAATTAATACAAGAAGCATTGAATGTTGTACATCCTACATGTCATGTCTTTTCTCTCTAAATTGGATCATCCAATTTCTTTAATATAATAGAGAGCATTGGGGACGAAAAGTAAGGGGTAATATCATATAGTACACCCCTTACTTTATAAATCCACACATGGTTTAATATGCACTTTCCTCCCTCCAAAAAAATAAAAAAACTAATTCATAACTTGGTGATCATGTAGTATGGGTGTGGTCCGGATAAGGAGAATATGATCTGAATTGTTTAACGAGCTGGGATATAATGAGTCATTTTGCCAACACCTTACTAAGCAACTCGAGGGATGTCTAAACTTCCTCGTAGAGGTTGAAAATACGATGTTATAGATAAAATGCAACTTTAGAAGCTTTCAAATTCTAAAGTAGTGGAATGGAAGAGACAATGCAAACCCCATCTTATTCTTTTCCGGATTTGAAAATTCTGATCTGTAGCAAACAGAACTAGTAGGCGACACGATTCCACCATCCTCTTCAGCGTCGGCCTTTTTCCATTAAGCAACTATAAGGAAGAGAGAAACTTAAAGATTTGTTGTGTAGTTACGAAAGATCTTTGCATATCGGCAATTGAAGATGTAAAACAAAAACAAAAAAGTGTACGCGGCTTCTTATCAAGCTTGTTGGTTAGCACGTCTAGTTATCCAGCGAATTCCTTTTTAAATTTAATGCATTTCGCTCATCATGATCGCCTACATGTCATTAGCCGTTGGTTTAGCTCACCATGTAACATGTTTGTCTTTGAAGACGCTAATTCATATCCCTACGGGATCTTGGGGAGTCATTTTACGCACAAGGATGGGTTGGGCTTGGGGGATCAGACTGGTTCGAGAAGATCCATTGTCTGACTTGTTTGCGCTCGTTTCTACTGTGTTGGTAACAGTTTTGAACCACAGCTTGACGAAGCCCTACAATTAAATGAGGTCCATCGTTTTACAAATTTAGCTCGGTCTTTTAGCATAGAGGCCGAGACGGTCTAAATGGACTGGATGTCGAGTCCGCCGTTCACTGTTGCAGTAAAACTGTTGAACCCAGTCCTCAACCAAAACGGTCAGAGGTTTAAGGCACTAGCAATGATGCTGCTCAATTAATGACAATAAACTAGCAGGCGGCCTGCCATATGACGATGAAAAAACATTCATCAGGCCGGACTAGGTGGGAACCAACACAATTTCCGCAAGCGTGTTGACATTATATTTATAATGTAAATACTGAGTGGTAGGTCACAATGGGGAGAGGAGCAGAGTCTGTAGTCTTCGGCTTTGGCAGCCCCCCTTGACGAAGCCAGCTGCCAGTTAGTGATCTGTACTGGAATTTTTTTTGTCTAAGCGATCTGTACATGAAGTTGCTTCTTTAATGGTGAATGCCGGATGGCATTTGGGGCCTGGGGTTAGTGGGATCCCACTACTGTAAAGTCTGTAAGCCTAAACGATGTGGGATGTACAGTCACTGTCCTAACTGCTCTGCTAAATCCAGTTTCAGTTGTCAAAAGATCCGAGCCCGACTCTGACATTCCTGGTCTACACTTTTCTGTAGATGATAAATGCATACCATATATAGGTCCCGTCCCTTCCCATCCTCGTTAGCTTTTGTCGTGAGAATAGACATATTACACCTCGAAATCCGTGCCACCTTCTTTCTCTCTCTCTGTGGCTGGTGCTGCTGCAAAAAGTACATATCTCAAGCAATGTACATCTCCGTTTGACACGTTTTGCCTTCCCTATGTCACATTGAGATTCGACAGCACAGTGACTTGTCCCCCTTCTCTCTGTCTTTGGCCATGTCCATGGTGGCAACCATACTGATAGCAAAGACGTGAAGTAGCCAAGCAGGGCTTCTTGCTGTCGGACACTATGGCGTCCCTGTCACCGGGCGTGCTCTCGAAGCTCCTGGAACATGCAGGCAACAAGAACGTGAAGGTTACTGGAGAGCACCGGTCGGCAGTACTCCAGGTCATCGAGATTATCCCCTCCTTCGCCCCCCAAACGGAGGACGATCCATGGCGGAGCAGAGGCTTCTTCTTGAAGGTCTCCGACTCCCTCCACTCTGCTTACGTCGCCATCTCCAACCACGAAGACATCGACTTGATTCACAGCGACAAGATTCAGCTGGGTCAGTTCGTTTACGTCACCCGCCTCTACTCTGGCTCGCCGGTTCCAGTTCTTCGCGGCTTAAGGCCAGTGCCCAAAAGGCGCCCTGGCCCGTGCGTTGGCAATCCCACCAATTTGGTGCCCTGCAATTTGTTGCCGATTAGAGCTGCCTATGATCTCGCTAGTAATGACAACGCCGATGCTAAGGCCAAGGCAAAAAAGGTCCAGGCCAATGGGAATGTAATGCCTAAGAAGTCGCAAGTAGAAGGTCTGGAGTTGAGGAGGTTGAGTTTGGACGATTCTTCAAGGAGGCTTTGGGATCAGGGCACTATAGCTACTTCTAGGAGCGATACGAGAAAGGCTGCACACACGACGTCGCATTCCAAATCCCAGCGAACTCCCGCTTCTTCATATTCTGCTTCTGTAAGTTATGTTCTTTCCATTTCTAGAACTTAACTGATGTCCGCCATTTTTTTCTTCCCCAAAATGGTTTCTTTTTGGTACGCGGTTGTCTTTTTCTTTTCGTTTTCCAATATTTGTTCGGACGGGGAGGTCGGGGGTGCTCATATTCAGATTTATGTGACCGTTGGACGTTTTGGTGGTTATCTATGGTGGGTATTTTGAACAGAACTGAGGCTACCGCCATTATCGCTGGTGTGGCAATGTGGCACCAAATGTTGAAATTTCAAAGTTGGCACAATTCTACACTGGAGGAGTCGTCTATACTTTTCCATAAGCAGTAAAATGGAGCAACTCCACTTTCATGGGATTGGGAAGATGAAGATCCTCTTTGATTTTGTATCGGAATTGGACGGTCTAATTCAAAGAGAAAACATAACATGTATTGAATGCTGAGAGTCACCGGGCGTGCTCTCGAAGCTCCTGGAACATGCAGGCAACAAGGACGTGAAGGTTACTGGAGAGCACCGGTCGGCAGTACTCCAGGTCATCGAGATTATCCCCTCCTTCGCCCCTCAAACGGAGGACGATCCATGGCGGAGCAGAGGCTTCTTCTTGAAGGTCTCCGACTCCCTCCACTCTGCTTACGTCGCCATCTCCAACCACGAAGACATCGACTTGATTCACAGCGACAAGATTCAGCTGGGTCAGTTCGTTTACGTCACCCGCCTCTACTCTGGCTCGCCGGTTCCAGTTCTTCGCGGCTTAAGGCCAGTGCCCAAAAGGCGCCCTGGCCCGTGCGTTGGCAATCCCACCAATTTGGTGCCCTGCAATTTGTTGCCGATTAGAGCTGCCTATGATCTCGCTAGTAATGACAACGCCGATGCTAAGGCCAAGGCAAAAAAGGTCAAGGCCAATGGGAATGTAATGCCTAAGAAGTCGCAAGTAGAGGGTCTGGAGTTGAGGAGGTTGAGTTTGGACGATTCTTCAAGGAGGCTTTGGGATCAGGGCACTATAGCTACTTCTAGGAGCGATAAGGCTGCACAAACGACGTCGCATTCCAAATCCCAGCGAACTCCCGCTTCTTCATATTCTGCTTCTGTAAGTTACGTTCTTTCCATTTCTAGAACTTAACTGATGTCCGCCATTTTTTTCTTCCCCAAAATGGTTTCTTTTTGGTACGCGGTTGTCTTTTTCTTTTCGTTTTCCAATATTTGTTCGGACGGGGAGGTCGGGGGTGCTCATATTCAGATTTATGTGACCGTTGGACGTTTTGGTGGTTATCTATGGTGGATATTTTGAACAGAACTGAGGCTACCACCATTATCGCTGGTGTGGCAATGTGGCACCAAATGTTGAAATTTCAAAGTTGGCACAATTCTACACTGGAGGAGTCGTCTATACTTTTCCATAAGCAGTAAAATGGAGCAACTCCACTTTCATGGGATTGGGATTTGGGAGGTCCCATTGGGTCAACCTCCCCACCGCCCTACTCCCCTCTTTATCTTTTACTTTGTCTTTATCTGCTGGATTGAATTCTTAGTTAATCTTGATAGTTACGGGGTATTGAGCCCTGATACCTACGTTCGAATCTTAGTAGTATTTGAATTCTGCTTAAAGGTGTGAGAACCTGATAGTGCAATCAGGGCTGTCTGTACTTGTATGTTAAGAATTTTATATTGCATTGGCTCTGAACTTCAACTGCTGCAATAGCTTTCTTTGGTCGTCTCTTTTCGGAGAAAGCCAGTTTAGCTGACAATTGTGCTCGCCTGCACAGACGATATTCCTTTTGTCATGTTTTCTAAAAGATCACAATAATAATAATTACCCAAAAAAAAAAAGATGGCAATAATATTGACCATGAATAAGGCATGATGTGATGCACGTGTTATTCTGAAGTTAGCTATAGCAATCTGATACTCTTTTTTCTATACTTCTCTCATTTGTGCTCTGTGAAGCTGATATTGGATGTTGCTCCAGGTAATCTTTGATAAGAAGGCTTCTTCTAAGAATGATTCACCATTGAAGAGTTCAAGTTTGAGTATTTCACCTGTAAAAAACAAGATCAACATTGTTTCTCCAAAGTCAAAGAGCAGGACTCTGAAAAAGGATCCAAAGTCATTATCTGAGGGCACTATCCCAAGCCATCTTATTAAGGTGCCCCTTAATTCCAAAATGTGGTCTGACCAGAGGATTGTGTGGAATGCGCTCCCATCTGCTATTCATGACATTGGAAAGGTACATCATCATGTACATGTGTATCGTGTTCCACATTTCCAATTCTTCCAATGCAAGTTTTTTAGTATTTTACATCCCAATGCAAACCCCCATCTTATTCTTTTCCGGATTTAAAAATTCTGATCTGTAGCAAACAGAACTAGTAGGCGACACGATTCCACCATCCTCTTCAGCGTCGACCTTTTTCCATTAAGCAACTATAAGGAAGAGAGAAACTTAAAGATTTGTTGTGTAGTTAACGAAAGATCTTTGCATATCGGCAATTGAAGATGTAAAACAAAAACAAAAAAGTGTACGCGGCTTCTCATCAAGCTTGTTGGTTAGCACGTCTAGTTATCCAGCGAATTCCTTTTTAAATTTAATGCATTTCGCTCATCATGATCGCCTACATGTCATTAGCCGTTGGTTTAGCTCCCCATGTAACATGTTTGTCTTTGAAGACGCTAATTCATATCCCTACGGGATCTTGGGGAGTCATTTTACGCACAAGGATGGGTTGGGCTTGGGGGATCAGACTGGTTCGAGAAGATCCATTGTCTGACTTGTTTGCGCTCGTTTCTACTGTGTTGGTAACAGTTTTGAACCACAGCTTGACGAAGCCCTACAATTAAATGAGGTCCATCGTTTTACAAATTTAGCTCGATCTTTTAGCATAGAGGCCGAGACGGTCTAAATGGACTGGATGTCGAGTCCGCCGTTCACTGTTGCAGTAAAACTGTTGAACCCAGTCCTCAACCAAAACGGTCAGAGGTTTAAGGCACTAGCAATGATGCTGCTCAATTAATGACAATAAACTAGCAGGCGGCCTGCCATATGACGATGAAAAAACATTCATCAGGCCGGACTAGGTGGGAACCAACACAATTTCCGCAAGCGTGTTGACATTATATTTATATTGTAAATACTGAGTGGTAGGTCACAATGGGGAGAGGAGCAGAGTCTGTAGTCTTTGGCTTTGGCAGCCCCCCTTGACGAAGCCAGCTGCCAGTTAGTGATCTGTACTTGAATTTTTTTTTGTCTAAAGCGACCTGTACATGAAGTTGCTTCTTTAATGGTGAATGCCGGATGGCATTTGGGGCCTGGGGTTAGTGGGATCCCACTACTGTAAAGTCTGTAAGCCTAAACGATGTGGTATGTACAGTCACTGTCCTGACTGCTCTGCTAAATCCAGTTTCAGTTGTCAAAAGATCCGAGCCCGAGTCTGACATTCCTAGTCTACAGTTTTCTGTAGATGATAAATGCATACCATATATAGGTCCCGTCCTTTCCCATCCTCGTTAGCGTTTGTCGTGAGCATAGACATATTACACCTCGGAATCCGTGCCACCTTCTTTCTCTCTCTCTGGCTGGTTCTGCTGCAAAAAGTACATATCTCAAGCAATGTACATCTCCGTTTGACACGTTTTGCCTTCCCTATGTCACATTGAGATTCGACAGCACAGTGACTTGTCCCCCTTCTCTCTGTCTTTGGCCATGTCCATGGTGGCAACCATACTGATAGCAAAGACGTGAAGTAGCCAAGCAGGGCTTCTTGCTGTCGGACACTATGGCGTCCCTGTCACCGGGCGTGCTCTCGAAGCTCCTGGAACATGCAGGCAACAAGGACGTGAAGGTTACTGGAGAGCACCGGTCGGCAGTACTCCAGGTCATCGAGATTATCCCCTCCTTCGCCCCTCAAACGGAGGACGATCCATGGCGGAGCAGAGGCTTCTTCTTGAAGGTCTCCGACTCCCTCCACTCTGCTTACGTCGCCATCTCCAACCACGAAGACATCGACTTGATTCACAGCGACAAGATTCAGCTGGGTCAGTTCGTTTACGTCACCCGCCTCTACTCTGGCTCGCCGGTTCCAGTTCTTCGCGGCTTAAGGCCAGTGCCCAAAAGGCGCCCTGGCCCGTGCGTTGGCAATCCCACCAATTTGGTGCCCTGCAATTTGTTGCCGATTAGAGCTGCCTATGATCTCGCTAGTAATGACAACGCCGATGCTAAGGCCAAGGCAAAAAAGGTCAAGGCCAATGGGAATGTAATGCCTAAGAAGTCGCAAGTAGAGGGTCTGGAGTTGAGGAGGTTGAGTTTGGACGATTCTTCAAGGAGGCTTTGGGATCAGGGCACTATAGCTACTTCTAGGAGCGATACGAGTAAGGCTGCACAAACGACGTCGCATTCCAAATCCCAGCGAACTCCCGCTTCTTCATATTCTGCTTCTGTAAGTTACGTTCTTTCCATTTCTAGAACTTAACTGATGTCCGCCATTTTTTTCTTCCCCAAAATGGTTTCTTTTTGGTACGCGGTTGTCTTTTTCTTTTCGTTCTCCAATATTTGTTCGGACGGGGAGGTCGGGGGTGCTCATATTCAGATTTATGTGACCGTTGGACGTTTTGGTGGTTATCTATGGTGGATATTTTGAACAGAACTGAGGCTACCACCATTATCGCTGGTGTGGCAATGTGGCACCAAATGTTGAAATTTCAAAGTTGGCACAATTCTACACTGGAGGAGTCGTCTATACTTTTCCATAAGCAGTAAAATGGAGCAACTCCACTTTCATGGGATTGGGATTTGGGAGGTCCCATTGGGTCAACCTCCCCACCGCCCTACTCCCCTCTTTATCTTTACTTTGTCTTTATCTGCTGGATTGAATTCTTAGTTAATCTTGATAGTTACGGGGTATTGAGCCCTGATACCTACGTTCGAATCTTAGTAGTATTTGAATTCTGCTTAAAGGTGTGAGAACCTGATAGTGCAATCAGGGCTGTCTGTACTTGTATGTTAAGAATTTTATATTGCATTGGCTCTGAACTTCAACTGCTGCAATAGCTTTCTTTGGTCGTCTCTTTTCGGAGAAAGCCAGTTTAGCTGACAATTGTGCTCGCCTGCACAGACGATATTCCTTTTGTCATGTTTTCTAAAAGATCACAATAATAATAATTACCCAAAAAAAAAAAGATGGCAATAATATTGACCATGAATAAGGCATGATGTGATGCACGTGTTATTCTGAAGTTAGCTATAGCAATCTGATACTCTTTTTTCTATACTTCTCTCATTTGTGCTCTGTAGAGCTGATATTGGATGTTGCTCCAGGTAATCTTTGATAAGAAGGCTTCTTCTAAGAATGATTCACCATTGAAGAGTTCAAGTTTGAGTATTTCACCTGTAAAAAACAAGATCAACATTGTTTCTCCAAAGTCAAAGAGCAGGACTCTGAAAAAGGATCCAAAGTCATTATCTGAGGGCACTATCCCAAGCCATCTTATTAAGGTGCCCCTTAATTCCAAAATGTGGTCTGACCAGAGGATTGTGTGGAATGCGCTCCCATCTGCTATTCATGACATTGGAAAGGTACATCATCATGTACATGTGTATCGTGTTCCACATTTCCAATTCTTCCAATGCAAGTTTTTTAGTATTTTACATCCCATTGTATGCGAACCTTTTCAGCAAGTCATGTCTCATAGGAATGTTGCATTTTTGGCTGCCATATATGCCTTAGAAGAAGCATCAGCTGCAGAGGGCGTCGTTCGTTGCATGTGGTAAGCTTCTTATACCCTTTTGCATTATATTTGTAGTTAGAACTTTTAGGTATTTGTTTCCCTGCTTTTGTGGAATGACGAAAATGAAATTGAATTCTCCGAAATACCATTCCTTTACATCCCTTAGCTTATATTTGTTATGATAAACATTACAATATACATCCCAAAAGCCTCCAGAGCTCCTGATCTTTAAAAACCAACAATAATAGCTACAGAAGTTTTTCTGCATTGTCTGTCAGTTCCCCATAGCATAGATTCTCACAGAATTGTCTGTACTTGATGCTTTCAAGTGGAAATGTTAGTCATAATTGGAATAGAGATTATACTTGGTGAATATACATCATTGCTTCTGTCCTAGGAACTTTAAAGAACAAATATAAATTTTGGGATTCAATTCAAATATGCTTTATATTTTTGAAAGCATTGGCCATTAAAAGGAGATGAATTGAATGTGAGGCCCATGTTAAGAATATCTTGAGTAGGTCTGCTTTACTCCAAGTTTATTGTCCTGTTATATATGCTTGAGGACTATGGAAGAGTACAGATATTTTCATCAATCATATAATTTGCTTTTGCACATTACTCCAAGTTGCAATCCATCTGAGCTAGGCATGCCTAAGTCCTCCAAAAGCAAGCGTTATCTTGGCACCTCAATAATGTAGAAGACATTCAATAGACAAGAAGCAGAAGCTACAGGTAATACTATGAGATACCAAAAGAGAGGTCGATGTCCCGGAGTTATGAAGTGCATTGGAAGAGACCAATTATTTGACCAAAATCCACAATGGAGACAAGTTCTGAGAGTTTTAAATTTTCAGATAAGTGAGAGAATTTAATATACTGATGAGCTATGTGCAACATCTAGATTCCAGACCCAAAGTTACTGTTGAGGCTTGAACACGGTGGAAGTGGATTGCAACAATTTAGGTGAAATCACAGTTTTCATTAGGTCTGCAGAAGAGGTGTAGAACAGTACATTTCAAGGGAGTAATGCTCTGATCATTTATTGATACTTTTGATGAGAATTGTGGGTCAATTCATGTTCAGTTAACTAGGGGTTTTGTCAGGGACATATATCTGCACCCCCCCCAACCCCAAACCACTCCCCCCCCAAAAAAAAAAGTCGAAACTTTACTCTCTTTTTTCTTCGAAGTCTTTGGCCACATTCAGAGTTGTTCATTGAAGGTACTTAAAAGTAGTTTTGCACCTCCAGAAGAGTAAACCAAACTAATATGTCTCCCTAGGTAACATGGATAGATAAGTCTGGATGACAGCTCAAGCACTTCTCATTCTCAGAGGTTCATTTCTGGTAAACTGCTACTATACTTCCTTCTTATTCACCATCGATTCAACATCTGAACTCCATAACACTGCTGCACAACTAGATGGGCATTCAGATTTTTGGGAAACTTTCTTATGTAAGCACTGACAGTGATTAGCTTAGTCAGGATTATCTTTTTGTTTTTCTGGATAAGTAATTCAATTGTGAAAACAATTTCTAGAGGTCATCATGCAACTTCTGGGAAAACTCACTTTCCTAGTTCTCTTCGCCTGTTCTGGCTCTCAATAATATTGGAAATATATCTATCTTCTAGCATGTGAAGGGGCTCTGCGAGCCTTCTGCATGGCAATTGCATTATTCTAGTGCACCTCAATTCCCATATGCTTTGGACAATAAAGCTATTTGGAGAATGTGCTGCCAAACTTTCACATTCCCTTTGCCAGATATACCAGGTTTCCTGCCTTCCCTTTTTGTATTACTTATTGGTTCAGATATTTGTTATTCAAAATCAAACACGTGAAGTAGGTGAGTGAGCACATTCATTAACTACGGTATTCCAATCTCATATTACTGCTACACAGTTTATCTGCACCACTTGGACATGGGAAAGAAAAGAGATGGTCTATTTATCCTTTTTTGAATGAATTCTCTCTCTCTCTCTCTCTCTCTCTCTCATGCGCTTAAGCGATTGAGAAAAGCTTAGTCTATGCCGCTGGGAAAGATTCCCGAAAAGTGTGAATTGTTTGTCACTGCTTTTTTGCCAAAAAGTTTCTCCTTTTGCAATATATATGATATCTACTTTTGATTTTTTCAGCACGTTTGCAGATCTGTGCAATACTTCACAGAAAATTCCTGCAGGAGTACTAGTGGAGCAATTTTTGGACCTTCATCAAAATATGCTGACTGCTGTAAAGCTTGTTGATTCCTTACTGAGCACAACACTTCCTGTAGCAAAGCCAAGCAGTTCTTGTAGCCTACAGTATTCGTCACCTGATGCGTTTAAAAGTTTCACTAATAAGAAGGCCTTGTGTTGGGTTCAAGCAGCTGTAGCGACTAATCTCTCCTCGTTCAACCTCTTCAGAATGCAAGAGAAGAGTGAGCTTGTAAATGGTGAGAAATGTCATTTGGTTATTATAGACAGTACTTCAGAGGCATTGAACTGTGAGAATAATTCTCCTCAAGAAAAACGAAGTCATAGATGCCATGGAAGCTCTTCGGTTTCAAATACTGTGCAGAAGCCATCTCCCTCACAGCGGCTTCTTTCATCAACAAAGAAAGCAACCACTATAAGGGAGGAATGGTCCAAGGGAAGCTCAAGTAGATTAAAAGAGACAGCAACTTTGGCAGAAAAGCTGCTCTTGGTTTCTCGAGAATGGTTCTTTAAATACTTGGAGGAGTCATTAAACATGGGATTTGCGTCCAGCAGAGAGGAAGAAAGATCAGAAATTGCATATCTCGTGGGGCAGCTTAAAAGGGTGAATGAGTGGTTGGATGGGGTAACCGGTGGTGGAGTTGAGGTTGACGAGAGGAAGCAGGAATTGAGAAGGAAGCTATATGGGTTCCTACTTGAGCATGTTGAGTCCAACGTCGTCGCGAGTAAGTAAAGACTGCAAGCAAGAACTAAAAGAATTACATTTTGGAATATAATAGTCTCTATCAATCACTAATTTCTAGTTCCGAACGGGGTCAGTGAAGATTTTTCCTGCACAGATTATTTTCTAGTATTGTTGGCCTTGGGTTCCGTCACATGATGCGTCTTATGGGATTCATAATCGATGAACTGTATGGTTTAGTATAATGCTCTTCTCTGCCAAATTCATTCACGAGTCTTATATGGATCGCAAGTATCTGTTGGTTGGTTCTCTTCGTAAAATTATCTGATCAGCTTCCAATGATAACCAACCTGATTAAATATTAGGTTTTGGTAGCATTTTGATTCTAGGACAAAACTAACTCCATGGCTCATGCGGATGCCCAAACTGCTAGCAAGTGTATTTCCGGACGTGGGCCGAGGTTCCAGCGTAGCTATTCTGAATTGGGTCCGGGTGCACCTCTCTCTCTCTCTCTCTCTCTCTCTCTCTCTCTCTCACAGTGTCCCCACTTTCCCAATTATATGTTAGTTCACATCATTAAACTTAATTGACGCGTTATGAGTAAAACTGTGTTTTGAGATTGCTGTAGAAAGTACTATTTTTTATATTTTTTTAAGAAATGTGGAACAAATGGAAAAATGGATGTGCACTGTACAGCACTAGCTTCATTGAAGTAATTCCAAAATTTTGAAATGAAAAGCTTTCTTTTCCCTTACAATATTGGAAAAACCAACATAAATAACTGAAAACAGCTAATATACTCTCAGTCGGTCAAAAAATAGTCATACGTTGAGTTCTTGTGAGAAGAAGTAATTGATCCCTTCGAGGGTGCTTTCTCCGTAGGACCTTCACCAGTCCTAGCAAAAGCTTTCATTCCTCTGCAGGCTTTCATGTGAGTGTGCAGTTTTTCCGGCTTGAACGGCTTCCCGCATTGTCTGCATTTTTATTCAAAGCATTTCCATCACCTAATGATGCTTATGAAGTACAAAACTGTTTACTATTGAATGGAATTCACTCTTGTTGCGTCACTTACGAGCAATTTGGCCAAGTCATTGGCTTATAAGCTGTAGGAATGGCTTTTTGTTTAGAGAATTCACTCTGTTTCTTCTTTTTCTGTGAACCATCTTCTCCATCGTAGTTTTTCCTGCATCACCACAGTGCAATCCCAAGCAAACAAATATTGACCTCTGTTAATCATGCTATACAAATATGTTCATTACTCGAGTAATTATGCTATGACCATTGTAACTTTTAAGGTACCCGGCATTTTGTTGCTGCTGCTGCTGCTGCTGGTCTCGGTGCCGCGGATTCCAAGTCGTCCCATAAACGTTGGCAAACCCTCCCGAATTCTCTCCTTTACCAACCTCACCATTACAATCGGGTTTCTGATCGCAATACTTGGTTTTGTTAGCACGAGCGATCGCGACCAACACTGCATCGTTGGTATCCACAGCACCACAACTAATCAAATTGCGTAACATGCTAGAAGCTCCGCTTGAATAGCTCTTACTCCTATTTAACGGCGATTCAATAGAAGCTCCGTTCGAATAGCTTTCACTCTTTCTAAACGTGGGTTTAGGAATCGATGATTGTGGATATGGTGCGGATTGCGGACCAGCCTTTTCCAATTTTCCCTCGTCGCTGCTCTTCTTTTTGTTCTTCTTGTTCAGCAGTTGGGAACAGAGAGAAGACTTTGCGAATTTCTCATCTTGTTTATGTTTCTGATCTTCTTGGAGCTTCATTGAGTCATTGGTTAATGTTGACCTCTCAGAGCCAAATAAAGGCGATTCTTCAATTAGTTCGGAAGAGAATTCAGTTGAGGTATTGGTTTTAGAATCTGAGGGCGTTTCAAATGTTTCATTGGATGAAGGTTGCTGCTGGTTCGGGTCTTCACCGCGGGATTCAATTTCACAATCACGGGGCTGCTGCATTTTCGGTATGGAAGGTTTACTTTCACCGTATGAACGATCATCTGTAATCTCTAGAGCAGTCAATCAGCGACGAATTATAAGGGAAGGATTGGAACACACTTAAGGAAACAGCAATTTCTAGTTGCCATAACGAGATGGGAATACTCAAGTGGAACCAAATCAAACAAATTAAAATGAATCAAAGTACTAATTAGTCAGCTTACCAAATGAGGCAGAGACAATCTCGGAACCTTTGAGTACATATTCATTGTCAGACAGAGGAGTCATAAGGTCGTCATCCATCAAATCTTGCCAAACATAACCTGTCTTGTACCTCCTGCCATTGTCGTTTGAAATAGATATAGTAAGAACACTACTTATAAACCAGTCTGAATGGGAAAGAATACGGAAGGGTTGGTGTGATTGAACATACCTCTTGTAGGACCAAGCAAAGGCTTCCGGCATGTCCTTTCCTCTCAAATCCGAAAGCCACCTCTTAACATCTTTTACAGATATGAAGAAACAGATCAATCAATTGCCAAATAATCAATGGAGTCCTTATCTCACATGGACAAAGCTAGAGACCATCGTCTAGTCACCTCTTAGATATACACCGTTATTGCGGTTGAAATGGTGAACCCGAATGAGGTGGGGATGCTCAACGCGACTCCTGTGACTGAGAAAGTAAATGATGTGTAAGCGCCTCACTTCTCCACCTTTGGCTTCCATTCAAGTACCCTTTTTCCTTCTTGTTCTTATTCTTCTGCTGCTGTTGTTGCTGCTGCTGCTGCTGCTGCTACAAAACACCCCCACACTAATAACAACCAAAAGAAAAATCCTCTTCTTTTCAGGCAAAGCCTCTCATAGATTAATCAACGAAGTTTCAAAATATAATATTAAAGAAGAAAAGGAAAGAGAGAGAGCATGAAAAGCCCAAGAAATATCTGTCTCTCCGCCGGCCTGCTCCTTGAAAAGCCGAAAACAAAACATATTCCTCATGCTCGATTATAATAATGGTGATCAATAGTGATTCATGCAGGCCTAGTAACACAGCTACATTTGCGTGGACCATATAAAACATACCATAAAAACATTAATTCCTCTCAGAAACAAAAGAATCATCGATACTCGGGATTACCCGCTGATTGTCCCTAATACTCGCACTTACCTTTTCCTTCTATCCACTAGGTTGTATGTCTGTACGAGAGAGAGAGAGAGTAGAAGTTCAAGGGGGCGCCACGATATATGGAAGATTGAACAGATTAGAACAGCTATATTTGGAGAGAAAAGGTCGCTGGTTTCCCAACCCGCCAGCTTTTATCTGATTTCCCGCTATATATTAACAAATATAACATACGAAGCTATATCTTTTAGGATAATCACGACGACCTTGAATTTTTTACCATTTCAACTTCCAACACAATAAGAGTTTGAATCTTTTAGTTGAAATTAATGATTAAGAAAAATAACACGCCTACTGCGCAATTCCTATAAAAATTTCAGAAGATTCCAATTTTTAGCAGTATCCCATTAACATTCTAGCTTTTGACCAAAATATATGCTATTCCCCAGAAAACGCCTCCTTTATTCCATAAATTCACAAATTTCTGCCACCCTTAATTTTTCTCTCACATCTATTTACGCATTTTCCAGCTAGGAAACAAAACTTGGGGTTGATAACCTAATCAAAATGATATATACCTAATGGATTGAGTGAACAGCCTTAACTTCCATTAGTAATCAAAATGATGTGTGATCAATCATATCCTAAAGACTTCTTTTCATTTGTTATCGTATTCATGCTATCTAACAATGACCTACTGCATATTAATTAATGTATAAGGCGTATCGTTTTCAGGATGATCGACTAATTGAATTTTATTATAAGGCCAACATGATAATGTAACATTAAAAGGTGATGAAGAGGGTACGGTGTGTTTGATCCCTCAGCAATAAATATTAAGAAAAACCTAGAGACAAATTGTGTTTTAGGTGAACGATAGAGCAGAAGGGTTCTAGGGTGTGTTTGAGTGTTAAAATTTTGGGATGTTAAAATTTTAAGGTATTGGGTTTAGTGAAAATGTGAAAAAAGGTAATTTTTTATACTTTTTTTTAGTGAAAAGTAATGATTTGATGGGGAGAGAGAAATTATATTGTAATTTTTTATTGTGTTAAAATTTTAAAGGAGGTAAAATTTTAGGTTTCAAACGGACAGGTAACCGAATGCATGCAGTGTATACGTTGAAGCTCAAAAAAACGTGCCATGAAATCTAGCTGATACATTGAGCGTGAGTGAGTGTTTGATAGTGACATGAAATCTTTAAAAAATGAGCCGTAGCCAGTTGAAACGTCTCAACTCTGCCCACTGATTGAACAAATGCATTCATTGACGGATACCCACTGCTGTCTACCTTGTTAGTTGTAAACTAGAGCCCAAAAGAGATGGGATAGACCTACAAAGAACTAAAAAAAAAAAAAAGCGGTAGGATAAGTTAGCAAACCGTCTGATGGCCTTAATATCATAATCCAACCAATATTGATAGTTGAGGGACCGAGTGAGAAGATGTCACTTGATTCTCCACCAGGCAGATGCCACTGCTATATGAGATATCCATCAAATGCTACCTATCCAGGCTGCGACTGTATTCGCATCCGTGTCCCGGATATGTCATACAGATATATTTTTCCCTTATGCCGTGACCAACTGGCTCCTCTCTGCCAAGGAGCCTAATGCAGCAGTGTGTAGGAAAAAGAACATGCTAACGTTAACAAACTCAAAGGCAACTTGAAGTCCAACGAAAATTACAACGAAATAAAAAGTTGAAAATGCGGAGTGAAAGAAAGAAGCAGACTTTTGACAGAGAGAGGCTTTAGTTGCGTGGAAATTTTAGCTTGCAATGTAATTATGTATGGTTGTCCCCTGAATTTCGGTGGAACTTCTCTCTTTCAGTTGTCTCTCTTGTTGGAGGGCTTCGTGGGGTTTTGTTTGGGTTCTCGTATCATCTATCTGAAGTATCCAAATCCCCCACACTAGCTCCAAAAACAAATCCTTCTCTCCAAGCTCTGCAGAAAGAAAGCGTGATATTGGTTCCTGTTCTATACCTCTTTAATTTACACGTGCGCCTCGCCTCACTTTGGCTATTATTCAAAGTAATTGGTTGCTCCAAGTTTTAGAAGAGGACCCCTCAAGCCTGAAAAAATTGAATTTACCAAGGAAAACAAAAAAAAGGACAACCATAGTTTAGGATGTTGACTTGGTCCTACTGATGAGAGAGATTAATTGAATTCGAGGATAATATTACGAAAGGGCTCAAATCACACGCAAGGAAATAAGCCTTGTGGTTTGTACACAGCCCTATGCTCCTAGCCTCCTAAGTGAGAAATAATTCTTGCTACTCCCTTTCGGGCCCTTCCGTGCACCTCTCTCTCTCTCTCTCCCTCCGAGTTTAATCTGAGTCCTCTGCCCTCTATTTTCCCTTTTTTCCTGCGCTTTTTGCAAATACGCATCTGCTTCTTCGCAGATTCCTAAACCCAGTTTTTTTTTTCGTTTTTTTGTTCAATAATCCGTTTGGCTGCCATATCCGAGAAGCAACTAAGTTGAAAAACTTCTATATCTCTCCATCCGGTAGAAGAAAAGATAAGAATTCTGACGACGAGAGTTAAATGCTTGGCTACATTGTTGCTTCCTTGCGTATTTGTTGGTGCAGTAGTAATATAATCGCGGTAGGAGCGAAAAGTTCGAAAATTTGTCCTTTGGGGAGGTTTAATAGTCTCCTGTCTGTTTGTGGTTTGAGTGAGAAAATTCTGATTATTAATACGGAATACGACGATAAGTTAACGTTTGGACATTAAGTTTGTGACTGAATTTTCTTGAGGCGCTAATTGGGCTGTGTTATACTTTCTTTCTCCTGTATCTTCATCTTGGTTGTGGATTTTCAAAACTCGGTACAAAAAGAATGCAGGCATAGTCCTTTAAGTACAATATTGCCGTGAGGTTAGAGGGTTGCCATAATTGTTGTTATATGCTGTCTTTTGCGCCTAGATGCCTATATGTAGTCTATAGGAAAGTTAAGATACTTATTAACGTGATTAGGTCTGCGATATCCTGAATCTCACCTTGAGTGGAAAAGAAAAGGAACGAGAGATAAGTTTTATAAAAGCCAAATTTGATAACTCACTAGGTTGAATTAGGCCTTATAATGAGTCGTTACGAGGCTTAGTCTCCAGAATTATTTCTCATTCACAACATCTGTGTGAAAAAAAGTACTTAGATTCTCGGTTCCAATTTGGAGCCTCATACCCTTCCTCTCGGTTCCCTGTTATTTGCAAGTTTGGAACTTGAATAATGGCAGGCTTAGCTGAGCAATTCTTTGGAATTTTGGCCCAACATTCTTTTTACTTGGGGAGAATGGGAAGAAAGTCTGTTTTTCACCATTTTTGGATGTATAATAGAGCAAATTTGTGGCTTGATAATAGTTTCTCAGAAGGGAAATTTTTTTGGACACATGCTCTCATAATGCGTCTGTTATATTTTGAGAAAAGAGAATATGCAACTGTCATCCCTGCTACAGTCAATGTATGTTTGTTTTTCAATTTGTTGAGGAAATTACTTGAGATAGCCTTTATATAACGTGTATAGTGCATTGTGAACCCTTATAATGCTTATCTGCCTCATATTAACGTGCAAGGGTTTCTCTTGTTCCCTTAGCTGGATTCATAAATTTCTTTTGGCAACATAAACTTTTTGATCCTGCTTAATAGATTTGTGTACTGTGTATATCCCATCTTGGGCATCCATATGCATGAAAAATAGGTAGCATTTGCTCTTGAAACACTAGTAATGTGCTTCATAGGGAGTTACCTCAATTCTGGAGATTGTAGACCTTCGAATTATATATGCTGAATCTGGACCATCTGTTCATTTCTGTATATTATACGGGGATCTCTGTGGTGAAGGATGATTGTTCTGTACTATGTACTTAAAGCAGCACAAACAAATATCTTAAATGAATGATGATGATGCACTGATAGAAGTATCTAAACTAGGGTGGTTGGGCATCTCTTCCACTTGTGCAAATTGGAAATTATCTCATCTTTTGTGATTATCATCATTCTTTAAATAGTCTCTCGCCACGTCTCTAACTTTCCAGAATTGACTTTCCTTTCTTGAAACGAAGAGTGATTTTCCTCTGACCAATTTTTTGAGAGAACCCAGTTTTTGATTGTAGACATAAATAATCTAATAACCTTAAATGGTTTCACATCATGAAACAAAGCAACGCAGTGCCAATGAGTGTTTGCATTTCCTTCTCTGTATCTAGTCTTGTTCTTCCCCGTTTCCTTCCATCTGACACATCATTTTTCCCTGTTCGCATGGAAAGTTTGTTGGCACTGATGAGGCAACAACCTGTGTGGGCATTGTTATTCGAAACCGGCGAAATGGAATGTAAGAATTGATTACATCAGGGATGAAGGATATATCGTGTATTTCTTATAACTTATATTGTTTTTTTTTTTTTTTTTTTTTTCAGTCTTTCTGATTCCTTTGTATTTTTCTTTTTTTCTTCGCATGCAGGACCTCGATTGCTCATATGGATTCTCCAGATATTGTAGATATGGGCATCTGCCAGATGTTATCGCTCCTTATTGATCAAAATCTGGATGCCGAGTTGAATGTTCTGTTATTTATTCCCATTTAACTTTTATCTCAATGATGAGCTGTCCTATTTACTTTGATGACCTGATTACTGCCTCATGGACTGAAAACTCTCAAATTACATAAGGCAGGTGCATATGGTTGGTGGTTTTGAAGCTGGGGTCTTTAACTTTGTATTGATTTTCCAGAGAAGAAGTTAACCACTCAGAGCCAGAATAACTAAGTTGAATTTGTTGAACTTTTTCTGCAGTATGCTAATTAATCTAACACTAGATCAGAAAGCAGCGCAAAGTTGGAGGGTTACTTCTATCGTTTGTGTGCCAAGATTGTCAAAAGCCTGTGCACGAGACGGGAAAAGTTTCATGTTAAGACTGTCTCTATTCTTGGGCATAACACTAGAAGAGATACTCAAGGGAATGCGTACCCCATTTTCAATGGGTTAGCGGTCAGCTTAAACCTTGTGCTTCGACTTCTTATGAGTCGTTTTGTGGGTTCTTTTCATTTAAATTAACTCAATACGTATTTGAGGGGAACAGAGTTTTTTTCTTTCATACGGGAATACTAACTCCTATTGCAAAGTACTGGTTGTAAAGTTGCAAACAAGATGGTAAAAGGAAAACATTGTTAATCTGCCTACATATCCATACGTGTTAGCTTGAACCCTGTGCTCAACTTCTGATGAGTGAACTTGTAAATCCGAAATTTTGAAAACTGTGGCATAATAGGCAGCTATTTAGAAATTCAGTTGATGCATACTCGTGAACGCTTTCTGCTCCACCTGAAATTTTGAAAACTTCGACATGATAGGCAGCT